>CM064532.1:27249829-27344829 GCA_032716605.1 Paralithodes platypus | reverse complement strand
CAATCTCTCTCTCTCTCCGCCGCAATGTTGCATCTCTCTCGCTATTCTATCGCTACTATAATAATCAGTGTTCCTCAGAGCTATCCCAGTGCATACCACCTCCTTTACGTAGGGCACGTGGTACCCGTCTTGCAACTCAATCCCACCCCTACTCTGTGCAACTCTCCAACCCAAGAGTGAAACGTTACTCTCAAACTTTCTTCTACTCAACATCTGAGCTCTGGAACTCTCTCCCAGAATCAGTCTTTCCCTCTTCCTATGACTTAAATTGCTTCAAACTCCGTGTGTCCAGGCATTTTGGCTCGAACGTCCCTTGATTTTGGCCCTGTCACTCTTTCAACTATGGGGGAGGCACTCGTTATAGGCAGTTATGCCTTTTGCCTCCCTCAATCACATAGAAAAAAAAAAAAAAAAAAAAAATATATATTTATTTTTATTTTATTTTTTTATTTTGTTTTTATTTATTAGGGGTAGCCTATATATATATATATATATATATATATATATATATATACCGGTATATATATATATATATACAGTATATATACCCGGTATATATATATTTTTTTTTTTAGGGGTAGCTTATATATACTGTATATACATATATATACATATATATATATATATATCTTTTTATTATTATTTTTTTTCCTATACCCCACCTCCCCCCACCTTCCCCCTATTCTTATATATATATATATATATATATATATACTGTATATATATGCCTCCACATTTCTGTCAACACAGTGGTGTTAGTTGTGGTGGTGGTGTTAGTTGTGGTGGTGGTGTTAGTTGTGGTGATGGTAGTTGTGGTGGTTTTTACACCTTCGAATACCACTCCCTTGGCTTCACACCTACCAATAGGATACCTGGACCTGAGTGACCCTTCCCCAGACAGTCACTTGATCTCTTGTAAATACTATGTTTTTTATTTTTATTATTATGCCCCCTCCCCCATTATACCCCCCTCCCCCTCCCTCCCCCATTATACCCCCCTCTCCCTCCCTCCCCCATTATACCCCCTCCCCCTCCCAACCCCCATTATACCCAACTCCCCCTCCCTCCCCCATTATACCCCCCCCTCCCCCTCCCTCCCCCATTACCCCCTCCCCCTTTTCCCCCCCCCCCATATACATATATATTATGAGGCTAGTATCTATGAGGCTAGTATCTATTTATTATATATTATTATTATTCTACTCCCCCCTCCCCCTGCCCTTCCCCCTCCCCCTCCCCCCCATATATATATAATATAATTCGTGTTTATTTATTTATGTATGTTATGCCCTCACCCCCTCCTCCCCCTACCATCCCTCCCCAATTATACGCCCTCCACCTCCCTCCCCCATTATACCCCCCTCCCCTTCCCTCCCCCATTATACCCCCTCCCCCTCTTCCCCCATTATACCCCCCTCCCCCTCCCTCCCCCATTATACCCCCTCTCCCTCCCTCCCCAATTATACCCCCCTCCCCCTCCCGCCCCCATTATACCCCCTCCCCCTCCCTCCCCCATTATATCCCCCTCCCCCTCCCTCCCCCTTTATACCCCCCCCCCTCCCCTCCCTCCCCCATTATACCCCCTCCCCCTCTTGCCCCTGCCCCCATATACGATATATATTATTATTAGGCTAGTATCTATTTATTATATTATTATTATTCTACTCCCCTCCTCCTCCCCCTCCCCCCTCCCCTTCCCCCCTAAATATATATATATATATATATATATATATATATATATATATTATATAATAATTCGTATTTATGTATTTATGTATATTATGCCCCCTCCCCCTCCCTCCCCCATTATACCCCTTCCCCCTCTTCCCCCTGCCCCCCATATAAATATTACTAGGCTAGTATATATTTATAATATATTATTTTACTCCTCCCCCCTCCCCTCCCCCTCCCCTCCCTCCCCATCCCCCCTCCCCCTCTTCCCCCCCCCCATAAAAATATTACTAGGCTAGTATCTATTTATTATATATTATTATTATACTCCTCTCCCCCCCCCCTCCCCCTCCCCCTCCTCCCCTCCCTCCTCCCCCTCCCCCTCCCCCTCCCTCCCCCTCTTCCCCCTGGCCCCCATATAAATATTACTAGGCTAGTATCTATTTATTATATATTATTATACTCCTCCCCTCCCTTCTCCCCCTCCCCCCTCCCCCCTCCCCTTCCCCCTCCCTCCATATATATATATATATATATATATATATATATATATATATATACATAATACAATTCGTATTTATGTATTTATGTATGTTATGCCCCTCCCCCTCCCTCCCCCATTATAACCCCCCCTCCCCCTCCACTCCCCTCCCCCCCCATATAATATATATATAATATAATTCGTATTTATGTATTTATGTATGTTATGCCCCCTCCCACTCCCCCTCCCTCCCCCATTATACCCCATCCCCCTCGTCCCCCTGCCCCCCATATAAATATTACTAGGCTAGTATCTATTTATTATATATTATACTCCTCCCCTCCCCTCCTTCCTCCCCCTCCCCCTCCCCCTTCCCCCCCTACCCCTCCTTCCACCTGCCCCCCATATAATATCACTAGGCTAGTATCTATTTATTATATATTATTATTATACTCCTCTCCCTCCTGCCGCTCCCCTCCTCCACTCCCTCCATCCTCCCCCTCCCCCTCCCTCCCCCTCTTCCCCCTTCCCCCCATATAAATATTACTAGGCTAGTATCTATTTATTATATATTATTATTATACTCCTCCCCTTCCTCCTCCCCCTCCCCCCCCCTCCCCCTCCCACTCCCCCTCCTCCCATATATATATATATATATATGTATATATATATATATATATATATACCGGTAAATTTTTTTTTATTACTTCTTTTTATTTTTTTTTTCTAATTGTAGATTGATATATATATATATATATATATATATATATATATATATATTTTTTTCCGTTTGTATTTGTTTTTATACCCCCCCTCCCCCCCTCCCATTACAGGTCAGTTACACATCTAGTTGACTAGCCATGAGTAGGAAACGCCCCATCCCGGAGCACCAGCTGGCCTCCGTCCTTGCTACCATCCTCGACATGTCCTGCAGTGAGAGTGAGAGCGAGGACGACATGGGGAGCGATCCGGAGGAGTGGACGGATGAGACGGGTGAGACGGATGATAATGATTTGACCCATTCTCCACCGCCCAGGGGGAAGAGGAGGAGGATTCTCATTGAGGGCGACCCTTCGCCACCTCCACAAACTCCACCTCCACCAACTCCACCTCCACCAACACCTCCACAAACTCCACCCGTCGCCCTACCTCGCCACTGCTCATCAACACCCGTCGCCCTACCTCGCCACTGCTCATCAACACCCGTCGCCCTACCTCTCCACTGCTCATCAACACCCGTCGCCCTACCTCGCCACTGCTCATCAACACCCGTCGCCCTACCTCGCCCCTGCTCATCAACACCCGTCGCCCTACCTCGCCGCTGCTCATCAACACCCCTCGCCCTACCTCGCCGCTGCTCATCAACACCCGTCGCCCTACCTCGCTGCTGCTCATCAACACCCGTCGCCCTACCTCACCGCTCATCAACACCCGTCCCCCTACCCAGTACATCACTACACATCGCCCCACCTCATCCATCCCCACCCGTCCTACCCTCACCCCTCTTACCAGCACCCATCCTACCATCAACATCCACTCATGTCTTCACACCACAACCATCAACATCCACTCATGTCTTCACACCACAATCATCAACATCCACTCATGTCTTCACACCACAACCATTAACATCCACTCATGTCTTCACACAACAACCATCACCATCCACACAATGCTTCACACCACTACCATTCCCAGACTTCCACACATCATTCTATTCTTTTTCTTCTCCTGCTTCACGATGCACCCTGCATGGCGGTCCCTTGTTACCTCACATAGAATCACCGGCCAGCAACATTTCAGACAGCCCCCGCATTCTGGCTTCACTCCTGCCGGTGGGTAGTCTAAACACCCAACCATCACATGTCCTGTCTCCTAACGTAGCCTCCCCCTCGCTGATCTCCTTGGGTAACAGCGGGGGCAGCGAGGCGCGCTACATGGCGTTTGTTCCGCCTGAACATCGCCAAATCATGCACGATGAGATTGCTGCGCCAATCGATGAGGAGCTTCCACAAAGGCTTCCTCCTGCCCCACTTCATCCACCCACAGCACCTTCTTCATCACCCTCATCACATCCACCATCACCCCCACGGCCTGACTCCCCAGAGCACTTTCTCCATCACCCTCATCACATCCACCATCACCCCCACCCCATTCGTCTTCCGCAGAAGACGACCCCCCACCCCCTCCCCCTCCCCGCCGAAAATCTGGGCCCATGAAGGGCCAAGGTGGTAGGCCCAGGGACCGCAGAGGTTACATACGTCGTCCAGGCGGACGACGTGGTGCTCTCCCAGCACGTGCACCTCCACACACCCCCCACTGTGTATGCTGAGGATCACAAGTGGACTTCAGACCCGTTCACACCCAACGTTGATCCTTTCACTGGAACCCCTGGCTTGCGGGTTCCAGCACCAGTGACACCACTGCAGTTCTTCCAGCTCTTCTTTACAAGAGAACTGCTCAGGTTCCTGGTGAGTGAGACCAACGCATATGCCTTATTCGTTGGTTCTCTCTGGACATCATTCAGTGAGGAGGACATGGCCAAATTCCTTGGCCTGTACTTCCTCATGGGTATGAACAAACTCCCCACTGTGCGTCACTACTGGTTAAATGATGGACTCCTTCATTACCAAACGTTTCGCAAGACCATGCAGGTCACCTAGTTCCAAGCCTTGCTGAGCAATTTCCACACATTCAACAGCAAGGCAGTCATTAAGCAGACCAAAGACAGGCTAGTGAAGATCCGCACGGTGATGCGCTACCTGCTTGCTGGCTTCAAGCTTGCCTACGTCCCGGAGAGGAAGGTGTCCATCGACGAAGGCTGCCTTGGGTGGAAGGGTTGCCTTTCATTCAAGTGCTACAACCCGATGAAGCCGACGAAGTACGCCATCAAGCTGTACATCCTGGCAGAGTCCACGACTGGTTTCGTGTATGACTTTCAAGTCTACACTGGTATTGGTCAAACTCTCCAGAAAACGGTTGAGGGTTTAACAGAGTCCCTGCAAGGCATGGGTTACAAGTTGTTCATGGACAACTTTTACAACTTAGTTGACCTGTGCCACCACATGCTCACACACCACCAGATCTATGTGTGTGGCACCCTGAGGCTTGCACGAGGGGCTCCGAAGAGGTTGCGTGACATTGCCCATGCAGCGACACTGGAAGACGATGCAATAGATGCGATGAACAACGGCACAACCCTAGTGATGCTTTGGAAAGACAAACGGATTGTCAACATGGTGTCCACCTTCCACGACCAGAGCACCATTCCAAAGCATTCCTTTGTCAAGAAGAAGGTACAAGGCAGGTGGCAGCGGAGTCGCAAGAACATCATGAAACCCGTTTGTGTTGACGACTACAACCGCCACATGGGTGGGGTGGATCATTTCGATCAGATGATCCAGTACTACCCCATCCAGCGAAGGACGGTCAAATGGACGAAGAAGATCATATTCTACTTCATCCAAATGGCCCTTTTCAATGCCTTCGTACTCTTCAAGAAGTGCAACCCCCGCAGGAAGATGACTATGCTGGTGTTCCAGGAAAGCGTAGTCCGTTCCTTGTTGTACTTCAACCCTGCAGAGTGGCCTTTGTCGTGGAGACGCATCCGGCGTGCACAGGATTTGCCGGAAGGTCAGTACGAGCCATGCGCCCGTCTCAGGCGAGGCAGGTGGCGTCGGCAATCCTCCGGAAGCTCAGCTGGGTCGCCCCCACTGGACGACAATCCAGACTCCCGAGCCGCTCCTGCTGATGATCCTGGTACTCCTCCTGGTGCTCCTGCTGCTGGTGGAGGCGTTGGAGGAGCACTCCTTCATGACCCCCCCCCCCTCACCAGGTCCAGATGCTGCTGCTGCTGCTGTTGCCGTCGGGGTAGCACTCGCTGAGAATGCACCCCAGGCGGCACCAGTAGAACCGGGTGCAGCTACTGCTGCTGCTGGCGCTCGGGAAGCACCCGTCATGCCAACTGGGTTCCACTAGTAATGGACGTTCAAGCTAGGGCTCAGGCACCAAGAGGCCGTCGGAGAGGTCCTCTTCGAGGAAGGGATTCCAAGCCACGTCCTGTTGTACTGGACCATGACCGGTACAACAGGAACTTGGAACACGTTCTCGAGCTGATCCCAGAAAAAAAGCGAAGGCCGTGCCATCTGTGTTACAAGCAGAACCAAATTCGCAAGGACACGAGCTTTCGATGCAAGTCTTGCCTCGTTTGCCTTTGCATCGATGTCAATGGTTGCTTCAACAAGTACCATCAACTCGATGCAGATGTCCTATAGCCAGGATCTTTGCACGATTCATTCATTCATTTATGCATTCTCCTATTCACCTTCATTATTCCTTTCCAATCACTATCGCCCATTCATTCATTCAGTCTTTATGCATTCTTCCATTCACCTTCATCACCCTTTCATTCACCTTCATCACCCTTTCATTCATTCATTCAATCATTCAATAATTCATTCATTCATTCAATCATCACTTCAGAGATTCGGGGCCCACCTTCATTCACCCACCTTCATTCACCCATCACCATCATCATCATCATCATCATCATAAAAAAAAAAAAAAAGCACAAGTCAATTTCTACTACAATTTGCACTACAGTGGATATAGGCCTCCTGGGGAAACCACTCTAAAAAAATAACAAGTCAAGTGCAGTACCTCTTTGGGTGGGTTGGAAATTTGCACATATTTCTCTGGTTTGACACCTTATATATATATATGTATACAGGTATATATATATATATATATATATATATATATATATATATATATATATATATATATGCTATATATAAATACACACAATCACACATTGTTTTTACCATTATTGGTTTTGACACCTTGTATATATATATATATATATAAATATATCCACACACATACATTACCATTACCATTTACCATTCTTTATATTTTGTTTGACACCTTGTATATATATATATATATATATATATATATATATATATGTATATATATGCATTACTTTATTTTATTTATGTGTACAATAGAATTATTTCTGAATTTATTACCTGAAGATAACCTGGCTCTCCTATTGTGTTTTTTCAGTGTCAACCCAGGAGCCATTTCCCTTCTCGTTGGAAAGGGTTGTGGCCCTATCAGGTAAGTTAAATTGACAACCTTCATGACTGACATGTCTTCTATGAACATTATACAATTATTGGCAAGTAAAATTATATAAGAGTGTTGTATATTGTGGCAAATATATACAACTGTATAAAATTCTCATATATTTTCATAACAATAACAATGCATGGAAACAATTGCGCATAGCTCACGAACCTATTACGCTATATTATTTTGGTTTTCACCATTGGAAAGAGCACAATTTTCCGATTCCGGTGATATATACAGTTATATACGTATCGGAGCAAATAACGCAACGACGAGGTGGGGAACAGCTCGGGACCCGGCTAGCATCGCCGGAACAGAGACGGGTGAAGCGTAAATATTCTCATTTTGGCTCTTCATTTCAAATATTCTTAGCGCAAAATGTATTTGTCCTAGGAACTTCTAGTTTGGTTTATACTCATCAGCATTATTTGCCATATTCATACAGCCTAAATTTAAAACCATACACTTCGTAGCAACGAAATAAATCGAAAATGTTATAAACAATATAAATCAAAATCATATATTTTTTTTCGGTCACTGCTTGAGAACGATTGAAGATAAACAATTTTTGTTTTCAGATTTGGAAAGAGGAGAAAAAATACTATTATTTGAGCAAAAAAAAAATATATGGTCATCACTCACAATTTCGAGATAAGACAGTGTGAAGACAATTGCATGGGAAATAATTGTATTCCGGACTCATTTACACTTTCATATTTCGATTTATTTACATTTTTTTGTTTTATCATGTACTATAAATATTGCTCTTTCCATTGACATATGATACATCACAATAAACAGCATTCTGGTGGATGGAAATCGAGAAAAATGTAAGGCTTCGACAACACTCATGAGCCAAATTCAAGACCCAAAATACATGTCAAGCGCCTCCTCGGACTTACTGGAACATAATATGTCTGGGGGGGTTAACGTATTTCTAACTTTTAACCCTTCTGCTTATACTATAAATCTTTTATCTCCTTTGGGCTCCTCTGACCATAAACTTATCTCTGTCACCTGTCCTATCTCTCCCGTACGACAAGGAGGAAGCATTCAAACGGCACCATCGCCTTCAAACTAAAGAATCTCATACTTCCTATGTTTCTCTCGGAATCAAGCCAAATCTGTTCTTCAACTTGCCAGACAATCTTTCATCAATAATAAATGCACTGAACTATCCAACTCTACTTCTTCCCAAGCTTTCTGGCATGTAGCCAAAAACCTCTCCAACAATTTTTCTTTCTCGTCTTTCCCTCCCCTTTTCCACTCTGATGGCACCACCGTCACTTCTTCCTCTGACAAAGCTGAACTCTTCACCAAAACTTTTACTAGAAACTCCACTTAGGATTATTCCAGTGCTATTCCTCCCTCTCCACCCCCCTCTCACTTACTCATGCCTAATATCCTAATCTCTTCTAAAGACATACTTCCTACCCTCTCTGGGTTTAATAATAAGAAGGCGTACAGTCTGGATGGTGTTCCTCCAGTTGTACTAAAAAATTGTGCTTCCATGCTGACTCCCTGCCTTGGCAAACTCTTCCATCTCTGTCTCTTCTCTAACGCCTTCCCTTCTTGCTGGAAGTTTGCTCTCATTCACTCTCAACCCTCCAACTATCGCCCAATTGCTCTCATTTCTTGCACCTCTAAAGTTTTTGAAACTATTCTCACTTCAAAATTTCTTAAGTATCTCTCTTCTCATAATCTACTCTTAGATCGCCAGTATGGATTCCTTTAAGGTCGCTCTACTGGGGATCTCCTTTCATATCTTTCTAACTCTTGGTCATCCTCCTTCCGGGACTTCGGTGACTTTTTCTGTTGCGCTAGACATATCGACGGCCTTTGATAGAGTCTGGCACAAATCTCTAATTTTTAAACTACCCTCCTTCGGTTTCTATCCCTCTATCTGTGCTTTTATCTCTAATTTCTTTCTGGCCGTTCCATAGCTGCGGTTGTCGACGGCTATCGTTCACTTCCTCAACCTATCAACTCCAGTGTTCCTCAGGTTTCTGCCCTATCTCCAATTCTCTTTCTAATATTCATAAATGATGTGCTCAACTGTACCTCCAGTCCTATCCATTCTTATGCTAATGACTCTATCTTACACTTTTCAACTAGTTTTCCAGAACCCCCCAACATGGAAGCACTCAAAAAATCATGCAAAAATTTCATAAAACACTTCAATCCTGACATATCAACCATTTCCATTTGGGGCAGAGACAATCTTGTTACTTTCAATGCTTCCAAAACCCAATTTTTCCATTTATCTACCCGTAAAGAACTCCCACAGGACTATCCCTTATTCTTCAACAATACACAAATCAATCCTTTATCTTCCCTAAGTGTAACAGCGCATTTTGAGCGACTGTACACTCTAGGGTAACTCATATAATCACTTGTATAACTCACACCCTTATAACAGTTATTCACTTTACTCACTGACTCCTTGCAATCTCTCACTCTTCACCGCAATGTTGCATCTCTCTCGCTATTCTACCGCTACTATAGTAATTAATGTTCCTCAGAGCTCTCTCAGTGTATACCACCTCCTCTACGTAGAGTACGTAGCACCTGTCTTGCAACACAATCCCATCTCTACTCTATGCAACTCTCCAATCCAAGAGTATATCTATATATATATATATATATATATATATATATATATATATATTTATATTTTAACCCTTCCTCCCCGGGTGTTGTTTTAATATGACACCACGGCAGATGGGCCGGTACCCGGGTGTCATTTTAATATTCAGTAAGCTTGAAAGCCTATTCAGCTTGGTCTGAACGCTGTGCGTCCGACGCATGTAAACAAAGCCGATCGTTGCGTCACCGCACCTCCGAAAACAAGAAGGAGAAGACTCGTTTGTTATTGTATGTCTGTATGTCGTTGTTTCAGTAGTGAAAATATCGTCGTATTGCTAACATTGCCTGAAAATGCTCTCCACTAAAATCGTCATCACAACTGAACCAGTTGACTTAGAGAGCTCTACTCAACGCCAGTCTACAGATTGGAAACCGCACTACATTTATAGATGCGTGGGAAATTTCTAGCAGTTAAAATTAACCAAAATACGGTAGCCTAGGCCTAGACGTTTTTCGGCCAGATCGCCCGGGTACGCCGCACTGTCATTAGGAGAGGTAGCCCAGGCCAGAAGGGTTAAATCACCTCAAAAATAATATAATAAAAAGAGCAAAACACATAATTATGTCCAGATCGTTAGATTGTAAATTAGTATATCTGTAGGTTGACCTCTGACCATTCTGGTGAGGTTAATTACAGAAGTAGGTCAAACTATGCAAAGACACGTGTGTTTCTAATATGTAGTGTTCACCTGGGTCTCGATGTTGTGTTCCGATATTTACTGTACACAGTATATATATATTATATGTTTCCATCTTGTATATTAGCTCATGTCATTGTATCCTTACTATTATATATTGTCATTAGTCCACTTGTGTATGTACATATAGTAAGCTTTTATTTTAATTATTCATAGCGGGGTTTTTTTTTGTAGATGATAATATTACTTGCTATGTTTGGAATTGTTTAGTACTATAATATATATATTTGGCTTTGATTATTGATTTGTTCCATTATTATATGTGATTAGAGATAACAGTGCAGTATTAGACAAATTACAATGTACAGAATAATTATAATTGTATATATATATATATATATATATATATATATATATATATATATATATATATATATATACAGTATACCGTACTCTGTAAAATGAAACAAATGTAATGTAACAAAATCGCTAAAGGCAGTAAGATGGCAACATTTGTTGTGTTTATATGGTAGTTAAGATCTCACAGATGAGCCTCCGTCTTCCCCTGTTTTCTTGTATTGCCCTGAATATGGACACAGTGGGATCTGTAAGTGTAATACAGGTCTCCCTCGATTTACGATTGTTTACGTTCCTGAAAACCTGATCTTAAATAGAAAAATCCTATAGCAAGCTCTAAAATTAATGGGGTAAATGGGGACGTGTCCTGGGACCAGCCAAAACCCAAACCCAAACACCTAAAAACCTATAATAATATCATAAATTGAGGCATCGGATAGTGAGAGAGACCTGTACCAACATGCTGATGTACATTGTGTTACATATTGCGAGGGTTGCCTTTTTCAGCTATCTTTCGCTCCATTGGAGGCTAGTTCAAACCTAGATATCGCAGCTGCCAGGTTCAGAGACAAATTAACCCAATCAGTACCAGTGACGCACGTTATGCGTCGCCTATGTATGTAACGCTAAACCCCAGCGACGCAATGGTTGCATTCAAATTAATTACTTTTGTCCTATGGCATCTAGAGGTTTCAGATTTTTATGGGAACTGCTTTAGTATCCCATGCAAGAATACCGATGGTAGAAAACCCTCCAAGTCCAGCCGCGTGCATGTTGGCACACGCGGGAGTGATTTTCCAGTATTTTGCCTACCCATTTCCCCATGTTAATTGCGACTTTCCGCCCCCTGTTTGCACAATAATTATTTGTACGTGTTGGGGGTATGGCCAAAAGTTGCACAGATGGTGAGAAATAGGCACCCACGCACCATTACGTGGGAGGAAGGAGGGGAGGAATTACGTTTTCTTTTTTTCTTAGGGTTTGCTGTCGGAGATTTTTTGTTGGTTGGCCTTGGTTTAGGTTGGTTTCTTGTTGGCCTTGTTCCTTCCGATGACGTTATGTGAAGTTACTGGCGGTTTGAGTAATGTCATGTTGGAAGCCTGCAGGGTCATGGATAGTGAAATGCTCCTTGACGAATGTTGGTAACACTCATAGCAGGGTGTTAAAGACCTGCTGCTTTTGCTGATCAGTAGTCTGAAGTGGGTACGCGGATTTCACGTTTTGGTGTAAGGCTGCTATGGTGACGTTAATGTCCCCTTCGTACCTTATTTCATCCATTTTGGCTAGCGCTACGACGGAGCCCAATGATGGTTGCAGAGCATCGATAACGATTGTCCGGAACTGATCCCAGGTAAGTAATGGGGTTACCTGTCCGGCCACCAGGGAAACGGCCTTTCCCAGGTGAGTTAGAAACACAGCGATCTTCTCTCGATCACTGTTATAAGCCAAATCAAGCACTGGCTTTACCATGTCCAGGTATGTTTCTATATCGTATGTATCCCCATCATATTTGAGGATGGGGATATGTGAGCGATTATTCGCCATGGTGACTAATATTATATAACGCCTTACTCTATATTATTTTTGTGTTGAATGACTTTTCTTCCCGAATCAACAAGCACCGTCTGCCGTCAATGTAATACCAGGTTTTTACTGGGGTTTTTACTTGGACACTGGTAGGTTCTTACTCGACTGGAGAAACTAAGCCAAACTACACATGAACAAAAGTCGTAAAGGATAAATATAATACTGAGTACACACATGAATTTCTTATTAAATGTTCACTTAGTACACACACAAGAATACACCATACACTGGTAAATAAAATAATCACAAAATAATACTGCCTAGCACGGGCGAGAATCCACAACAGACTTATAGAATACACCCAACACTCCTATTCTAACACTTGCGTAGATTTTGGAGATACACTTGTTTAGCACTGGTGGTTGAAGCAAACGAACTTCTGCAACCTTCCTAATCTAACACTGAGTAGATCTGAGGGTAGTTGCACTGGTGGTTGAAGTGTTGATTGTTGAGTCCTTTCTCTCCATCCTGTCGAGCCGCTTAGGTGGCCCTGCCGTGTGGTGGGTGGGGTAGGGATACAGATGGACTAGTTGGTTTGGGGCCTTTAATAATAGTTCCTTATGTCATGACACAGGGGGCGTATTACCGGATGAACGCGAGCATGAGCTTAGACATGTCTTGGGCTATAGCTGCTCGACTATCCTGACCGTTATACTAGTCGTTGGTGAGGTTCTGTTTTGGAACTCTTCATGTAGGGTCTTTAATACAGAGTCACTCGTGTCATGACAGAGTAACTAAGTATCAGGCTAACGTGGGGAAGAAGTAAGATCAGGACCGTACTATCTTTCCCAATCTGCCTCTGACCTTTGTAAGAATGTTCAAAGAACCCAGGGTTCGGTGTTTAACCTTTTTACCAATATATGTCCTCGACCATGGTTTGGCCATATGCAGTATGGACTTTATATGCAGAGTGCCCGTTATTTAGACGGTGTCTCGCAAAGCCCGAACTATTGAAGACGCCTTGTCATGAAAAAGACTTCTTCAAGAGTTTTGTAGAGTCTGAATTGATCCTGAAAGTCAGTTTGGAGCATGCCCTCGATGCTACTTTCAGTGTCAAAACTTTAGCCTATGTTATTCCAATGTTAAACCAATGTTATTCCTACACCATTGTGTGGAAGAACAAAAGTTCCCAAATAGAGTAAATAGCTCTCAAACAATAAGGTAAACAGCCATGGCATGAGAACACGAATGAGTGAGAGTTTAATTTTTAGGCCCAAGTCTTGCATGCAAGTTATTTGAGCCCTTAAATTGCTGACTCTAACTGGCTTTTGTCGAGATGGTCATGATGGTTGCTGCTATGTCCCAGGGCTGGTATTTGGCGGTCAGAAGGTCATAGGTACGAGTGGGTGGATTAAGGGGTTGAGGTAGGCCCCTTAAAAGTTCATGCCAAGATGGTGGGAGACCTTCACGGAAGAGCAGTACATCTGGAGGGGGGAGATTTGTGTATGCTGTTGTTCTGTTGTTTGGTTGTATCTGGCTGTCCTTTCTTGCTTCCCGGAATTGCTTATGGTAACTCTTATTGTTTTACCTGGGGTGGTTGGTAGGGCG
This sequence comes from Paralithodes platypus, assembly GCA_032716605.1. Taxonomy (NCBI): domain Eukaryota; kingdom Metazoa; phylum Arthropoda; class Malacostraca; order Decapoda; family Lithodidae; genus Paralithodes; species Paralithodes platypus. Next base: position 27,330,768 of record CM064532.1, on the reverse strand, counting down.
GGAGTTATGGTTGTGATTCGGGCCTCTCGAATTTTGAGGTGGAGTGAGGCCAGGTGTGGTTTTAGGCGGCCATGTTGTTGCCCTCCTGCCTTCAGCTTCTTATTTCCTCCTGGGAAAGATAGTTGGTTGATGCTGGTATTCTTCTGTTCTTTCCCTTGTTGTTTCTTTTGTTTCTTCCTTGTTTCTGTCGTCGTTCGGGGTGGCGTGGTCTTTTTTCTCCTTTGTAATTCCGTAGGTCTGTTTGTGTTTTCCGGCAACATTTTCGCCTTACGGTTATTCCCCTCCTTTTTATCCGTTTTCATTGGAGGGATATTTTCCAAGCTATTTCTTGTTGTCTCTCCTTTGGTCTCCGTTTTCCGTTTCTGGCTTCGGTTTTGGCATTGTAGTTATTTTTATTTCGGGTATATTATATAATATTTCAAATAACGTTTTTTTAGTTTAGCTGGCAACTCGGGTGTTTGACAACCTTTCCTGACAATTATTCTAAGTATAATTATCTGGCTTGGTAACTTCTGAATTAAGTTTTATGAAAATTTAACTACTCATTACAAGTTTCTTCCGGTCGAACGGTCTATATCAATAATTGAAAAATAATTCCACAATTATGCCAGAACATAGTTCTTCATAGCATTTTTGAGATAGAGAAGGTCTGTGGAAAGTACTGAGCATGTACAGAGTAGATGACAGTTGCTGAAAGCAGTGAAGAGCATGTATGAGGGTGCAAATGCGTCATTACGTGTGGAAAATGAACAGAGTGAATTCTTTGATCTGAATGTTGGATAAAGCAAGGGTGTGTTATGTCCCGATGATTGTTCAATATATATATATATATATATATATATATATATATATATATATATATATATATAGATGAAGTCATAAAATAAATACAAGGAAGAGCAGTGGATGTTGGTGTACCATTGATAATCGAAGGAAATGAGTGGAAGTTACCTGTACTGCATTTTGCCGATGATACAGTTCTGATGAGCGATAGTATAAGGAAGTTGCAGGGTCTGGTAAATATGTTTGGAACAGTGTGTGAAAAACTGAAACTGAAGGTTAATGCGGGGAAGAGCAAGGTTATGGTCTTAGAAAAGGGTGCAGCCACAGAGTGTGAGGTGAGGTTGAATGGTCAGGCTAAGGAAAATGTCAGCTCATTTAAGTATTTGGGCAGTGTGTTGATTAAAGATGAGAATATGGATGAAGAATTGCGGGAGAGTGTGCAACAGGGGAAGAGGGTTGTAACAATGCTGAAAGCAGTAACAAGATATAGGGTAGTCAGCATGGAAGTAAAGAAGTCCTTGCATGACAGTGTGGTAAGCCCGACATTGACTTATGGTAGCAAAGCACGGACGCTGTAGGAGAGACACAAACCAAGAGTGAGAGGGGTGGAAATGAGCTACTTGATAAGTGCGTGCGGAGTTACATGGAGGGATAGACAGACGAATGAGGAAGTACGAGAGCGGTGTGGTGTGGATGTAGATGTGCTGGAAAGTGTGAAATGGAACACCTTGAGATGGTTCGGTGGAAGGATGGAGTTATATATAAACCACTGAACCCCAGGCAATATAATATAAATGTACACCCCAGGACCAGCAGGTTGTCAACAAAAATGTTTTCTCCAGAAAACACCTGGAATTAGTTAGAAATTAAGGAAAAAACAAAAAAAAATATCCCCTAAGTCATTAACCCTTAATTAGCGGCGAGCAACATAAGTCGAGTTAAAAAAAGCTGGACTATGTGGCGGCGCTCGACATAACTCGAGTGGCAATTTCAGCACGTAATGTGGCTGAGAGAGAGAGACAAGTGGTGGCAGGAGACTAGCGAGCGTATGACTGCTCCAGACCACCGCGGCGAACCTACTGACACAAATCTCAGCTCCCTCCTCCCTCTCTCACTCGCTACATACTCAATTATGTACTGAAAGTACCGAATTACCTGCTTTTTGCACTCGCGTTGCACGGTTATTGCAAGAAAACTATCCATCATACAAGGATCGTTATGGTGTCATTCGAAAGCTCTGTTTATGCCCTTTCAGGGATAGGTACTTGTTTTACGTTCTGGGTCTTATTTAGGCATGAAAATGATCACGTAAACAGCCCTATTTTGGCTAAAAACACCCCGCTGTGCGGTACACATAAATAAACCGCATAGGCCGCTCGTAAGGTGTTAAGGGGTCCTACGGGGTGCCCGAAAGTCAGAATTAACATGGAGAAATGGGTAGGCAAAAACAGGCAAAAACAGGTTTTTGAGTGCTCACGCGGACGCAGCTGGACTTTGAGGGTTTTCAACCATAGGCATTGTTGTGTGGGATACTTACACAGTTCCCATACAAATCTGAGCCCTCTAGGTACCATAAAACCGGAGTAATTAACTGAAATACACCCTATGCGGCGCTAGGGTTTAGCGTTACATATATTGCGTCGCTGGGATCCAGTGGGTTAAGAATTATATGCGAGAAAGCAGTGCTGGAAGGGAGAAGGGGCTTCGAATGACTGGGGACAGAGGTGCATTGGGGCGTCTCGTTCATGGCCATCCCTTTGGGGATCATGGCGTCCGGCAATAAATAGATAGATAGACAGTAAGTCACATTGTCTGCACCCTCTCTTTCTCTCTCTCTTCTTAAACTTTATGGGGAGTTTAGTGTAAAAGGTAAGTGTTTCCATTATTCCCAACATTATTTTCGAAACACTGGAATCACCCAAACGTTTAACATACCGTCATATTTTACAGGCTTCATCTATCTATCTATCTATTGCCTGACGCCGTAATCCCTGAAGGGGTGGCCACGAACGAAAAGCCCCCATGCACCTCTGTCCCCAGTCAGTTGACGCCACTCCTCCCAACCAGCACTGCCTTCGTTCATATACTTCTTCACTCCATCCTTCCACCTGTCTCTCGGTTTACCTCTCCCTCTCTGTCCTTCCACTTCGCTCTCGTACACCCTGTTAGTAATTCTCTCACTTCCCATACGTTACATATTATGGCCGAACCATCTCAAGGTGTTCCTTTTCACACTTTCCAGCACATCTACCTCCACACCACATACCTCCCTCTTACTTCCTCATTCGTCTGTCTATCCCTCCATGTCACTCTGCACGCACTTCTCAAGTAACTAATTTCCACCCCTCTCACTCTTGGTCTGAATCTCTCCACCAACGTCCAAGTTTCGCTTCCGTAAGTCAATGTCAGGATTACAACACTGTCATGCAAGGACTTCTTCACTTCCATGCTGACCACCCTATTTCTTGTTGCTGCTTTCAGCGTTCCTACAACCCTCTTCCCCTGTTGCACCCTCTCCCGCTCTTCTTCATCCATACTCCCATCTTTACTCAGCACACAGACCAGATACTTAAGTGAGCTGACAATCTCCATAGCCTGACCGTTCAACGTCACCTCACACTCTGTGGCTTCACCCATTTTGAAGACCATAACCTTGTTCTTCCCCGCATTTACCTTCAGATTCCGTTTTCGCACACTGTTCCAAACATATTTACCAGACCCTGCAACTCCCATTCATAATCGCTCTTTATAACTGTATCATCAGCAAACAGCAGTACAGGTAGCTTCCACTAGTTTCCCTCCCTTATCAGCGATACACCAACATCCACTGCTCTTCCTTGTATTTCTTTCATGACTCCATCCAAATATACATTAAACAACCACAGGGACATCACACTCCCCTGTTTCAACCCAACATTCATATAAAATAACTCGTCTTCTCATTCTCCACACGTATTGCCGCCTTTGCACCCTCATATATGCTTGTCACTGCTTTCAGCAACTTACCATCTACTCTGTATATTCTAAGTACTTTCCACATACCTTCTCTATCCACTCTGTGGATAAAGGCAACATACAGCTTTTGTTGCTTCTCCAGATATTTCTCCACAACACATTTCAGGTCGAAAATCTGATCTACACATCCTCTTCCCTTCCTAAACCCGCTTTGCTCGTCACCTATCCATTTCTCCGTTCTCTCTCTCACTCTCTCAATCACTACCCTACTGTACACCTTCCCTACTACGCTTAGAAGACATATTCCTCGGTAGTTACCACACACTCATCTTTCCCCTTTACCCTTACATAGGGGGACTATTATGCCTGTCTTCCAGTCATCAGGTGCACTCTCCTTCTCCCATGCTAGTTTGCACATTTTCCATACCCATTAGATCAGTATCTCACTACCATACATCAACATTTCCCCTCACACTCCATCTATTGCTGGTGTTTTCCCCAACTTCACTCGTTTCATGGCTTCACACACTCCTGACCTCCTGATCCCCACCTCCTCCTCCGCTATTTCTCTTCTTTTCCCTCCCATATCCCATCCAACTATGTTTGCTGGCGCTTCATTCCTTACATTCAGCAATTCGTTGAAGTACTCCCTCCATCTTTCGACTCTCTCTTGCTTCTCGGCTATCACTCGCCCATTCTTATCTTTCATTATTTTCCTTGCTACCGTCCCTAACTTTCTTGGTTTCTTTCCAGAACAGTTTCTTACACTCCCTCCATTTTACACTCAGATTTCTTTCAAATTCCTCTACTCTTCTCTTCATGTCGGACGCTATACTGAAAAATTAATACACCTTATTGTTTTACTAATTTTTTGTACTGTAATACTTTCTTACAAGCTGCGAGTTTAGCAATGCCGAAGAAGCAGCCACATGCTTAGATATACTTAAATCACAAATTCCATAACAATATTAAATTCAATAATACATATTATAATTACAATTTCAAAGTGAAATGCCAATACCACAATACTAGAAAACAACAAATACAATTAATGTGTTAGTACATTCCTGTTTATCCCATCTGTATTCAAATGCAAAAATATAATTTGTATTTGCATGCATTTAACAACCAACTACAAAACAATGTTATTAACTTATAAATCCCCTTATACGAATAAATTAAACATAATTGGATATACGTTCACACACATTATATAAGAAAGGAATTGGAAATGAAATGCAAGAATTCATGATATAGCACATATGCACAGCCACACATCTCCACCTACTCACCAACCGACACACTCACAAACACACGCAACCAAAATATGGCTGAAAGTAACAAAAGGATTATTACAAAAATGTACGTCAAATAACTGCAGCGATGTTGTGTTGCTGGACTGTGGACAGGCACGTCACAACCGCTGGTATATCATGGACCCTCTTGGTATATACAAAAATAAAACACAAAATGTGCTGACAAAACAACCAGTAAACCATACTCGTCAAAATTATCAAAATGTTACACAAATGTACGATTAAAATTAAGGTATTGTAGTTCAGAACCTATTGTATAAAACATTTCCGAGTAAAATGTTAAGACCGGCGACAACCTACGGAACAATAAAGATGAGCTTGGAACTAAAATAATAACATCTACGAAATCCCACAGAATGCCAAGACGAACCACGGCTTTTGCTTCCAAACACTATAAATAGAGAGCCAGGTTTATTGACCAGTACAGTTCTTCCATTGCCAGCGTCCCAACCACATCTACCTGTGCTGGTTTATAAGCTGCTTTTCATGGTTCATCACTTGGATCACCTAAGCTATTAACACACTTGTGCAGGGCATACTCTTTTATTGTGGCGAAAATACGCCCAATTCCCGCTATTTTAGCTCAATCTATGTACATCCCCTTATTGCCATATACGTAACCCTGACTGAAATCAAACAAGTTCCAATGAAAAGAATAAGCTGAAAACTCCACATACAAGTCTTCAGTCATTCATTCGTCCGCACGTTGACCTTGGATTTGATTTATCTATTCCCGAGCGAGTGACCATAAATAATACTGTCTCTCTCTCTCTCTCTCTCTTCTTTTTGTGTATCCTTACGCTCACGTTGGCTCTATGAAATAACTAGTAATCTAAGCAACTAATGCGTTCGTTAGTGATGAAGTGAACGCAATATGAAGTGAACCTCACACTCGTACCTGGTATATAGCTGTCACAAATAAATGTAGAATGTTTAAAGCTGCTCTCTCTCTCACTCTCACTCTCTCACTCTCTCTCTCTCTCTCTCTCTCTCACACACAAGACATTCACACAGACAAACGGGTACAGTCATAATATGAAAGACACATTTGTACAATGTATTTAAAAGATGAAATTAATAGTAAACCATATGGTTAACCTGCAATAATAAGAGTAGACTAAAGCCTGCACTACATAATCAGAGAGTTGATTTGAAATGTGTAAATGCAAGAAAGTTGAGAATGGGAGAAAAACAATAATGATGGAGTGAGAAAAAACAGTTTTGTTGTATGTTACCAACAGATGACATTAGGGTTATGATGAAGTGGAAGGTATATGATTGATAATGGAGAGAAAGATATAACGGGAGACTGACCGACTGACCGACTGACCTTTCTTGGCACTTCTTAGTTTTCTGTGCAGTTCCTTGCAATAGCAAGGTTTCACAGTGGTTTTCCAACGGTTTTCCGTTGCTGCAAAACAAAAAGATGCGCTCCTAAGCCAAAAATATGAGCTCGGATTCAGCAAGGAATGCCAGAAAGTATCTAATGGAGTGGCCGAAAGTCAAGTCGGCGCACATCAGAATTTTCGAACATGTTCACTGGCGTTTGGCGCCACACCACAGTGCTCTGAGACACATTAGGGAGTATCCCAAACATTTCATAATTTTGGATGCTGAATAGGTCACAAACCGCATTTCTTGGTAAGTCGGTTCCTGATTCTTGTTCAACTCCATACGTCAACGCCTCCCAATCAACCCCAGCCACGCCCCCTACTGTCACCCATCCACGAACGTCAAAACAGATTTCTCCCACCATAGTAAGCCCAGCTGTACTAACTCAACGCATATCCATACCCACACATCACCAACAATGGGTACCCTTATGCCAAATGCAGAATCAACCCATGATATTCACCCCTTAAATAGATGCCACTCATTCCGACCGATGCCGCAGCCAACCCGCATTAATAGCCAATATCCCGGAAGACCCTCTCACCCTACCAAAATGACTCATTATAGGAGACCTAGAGATTTTCGATGATGTTTTACCCACCAAACCACCACTAGCGCACCTCTCATCCTACCCCCATCCCCAAGACTCTAAACCCCGTGCAACAGCAACAGATGAACAATTTGCTTCATGACTTCGCAGACGTGTTTGCACAGTCGTCCACCGAAATAGGACAGACCAACATGGAAGAACACCTCATTCACACCATAGGACCTCCCATTAGACAACCATCTCGCCGAAAAAACAAACTGCAAAGACAGGAGGAGGATCGTCAAGTGCAAGAGATGCTGGATGCTGGCATCGCCACACCCTCTGTCAGCCCTTGGTTTTCTCCTGTAGTGCTCGTAAAAAAGAAAGACGGATCAACTAGATTCTGTGTCGACTACCGACACCTAAACGACACCATCATCAAAAGACAACATGCCCCTACCAAGAATCGACAACTATTTAGACTCTCTTCATGGGTCGAAATGGTTTACCACCCTCGATTTACAAGCGGGGTACTGGCAGGTCCTTATAAAAGAAGAACATCAACAGAAGAAAGCATTTTCCACCAGCGGAGGGCACCTCTCCGAGTTCAATGTGCTCCCCTTCTGGTCATGTAACGGCCCTGCCACATTCTCCCGACTCATGGAGTCAGTATTGAAGGGGCTAACGTGGGAGACCTGTTTAGCCTACCTGGATGACGTAATCGTCTACGGGAAAACTTGGACACAGCATCTACAGCGCCTTCATCAGGTCCTCCAACGCATCTGAGAGGCAGGCCTAAAACTCAAACCCTCCAAATGCGAAGTAGCCAGAACTACAGTAGACTTCCTGGGACACGTCATCTCCACCGAGGGAATCTCCCCTGACCCTCGGAAACTGTCAGCAATTGCAGCTCAAAAAACCCTACCACAGTAAAAGGCGTCAGATCTGTCCAAGGACTCGCCACATACTATAGGAGGTTCGTAAAGAATTTTGCCGAAATCGCTAGGCCCTTACATGAGTTGACTAGAAAAGACATAGATTTTAAATGGACTTCCGATCGAGATGCTGCATTCAACACCCTAAAACACCATTTAGTCAACGCCCCTACCGTTGCCTTTCCTGACTACCGACAACCTTTTCGTCTGTACACCGACGTATCCCTCTATGCCATAGGCGCCATGCTCGTCCAAGTGCAAGATGGCCAGGAGCACATAAGGGCATGTGCTAGCTCCACCCTCAATACTGCCCAGCAAAATTACGCCGCAACGAAACCTGCTTCAGTACATGCACCATATCAGGAAAAAAATTACTCCACTCCATCTCAGGACAACTTCCGCGTCGAGAGAAACAACGTTCGCCCCATCACAAGGAGGATTATCACCGAAACCATGTGCCAGAACCTTTACCAGATTCTTGCGGACTTAGACGATGAAGAAGAAATAGAAGAAACTCGGCTCGTACGAGACTCCATGGTTCGTGAACAACTTATGGAGTTCTGCGCCAGGGCACCCAGGACCAGGAAGCGCTTTTGTATCCCGGGTGGCGGTGTGGACGACGTTGCAGCTGCAGTCAACGAAATTTCTAAGTTAGCCCCCTCACGCACAATGTACGTCATTCATGTCGGATCTAATGACGTGCAGCGGACACGATCGGAGGAACTCATGCTGAAGTACCGGAAGCTGATTCAGAAGTATAAGGAAAAGTCAGGCAGAGTCATCATATCAGGGATCGTTCCCAGGATCGGTGTGGAGAGCCGATTCTTCAATAACCTCTGCAGGGAAGAAAACGTTGGATTCATCAATACCTGGAATGAGTTCTACCGTGAAGATCATCTGTTTGTAGCAGATGGAGTCCATCTGAACCAGGTGGGAGCAGCAAGATTTGGCCGCCTGCTTCACGACGCAGTAAAGGATTTTCGGAGAAAAAGCAGAGCCAACCAAGGACCACCAGGGACAAGGTTCGAGACCCGAGGACCACCAGGGACAAGAATCGAGGACCGTGGACGACCAAGGGCGACGATCGAGGACCGAGAACTACCAGGGACGACGATCGAGGACAGCGAGAACGAAGGACCACCAGAAACAATGATCGAGGACCGAGGACCACTAGGAACAATGATCGAGGACACCGAGGACCGAGGACAACCAGGGACAAGGATCGAGGACTGAGGGCAGACAGGTACATACATGTAGATCCGAGCAGAACCAATAATTTGAATAAAGAGCATTCCGTGAATTCCAAATCCAAAAATTTGAATGTTTTCTATGCAAACACTCGTAGCATACATACGCAATAAATTTTCATATTTAGAGGAACTATTGTTTACGGAAAATTACGATGTTATTGGCATAACAGAATCTTGGCTCAATGCAGAAGACAGAGACTTTTTAGCAGAGTATTCACTTCCCGGTTATGTAATGTTTGAGAAAAGCCGAATTAATAGAAATGGAGGTGGAGTTTTATTTTTTTCAAAGAAAGTCTTAACCCGACCCTCTTGTCAAAACCCCAAATTGTGAATGTCGACACATCCTTTGTGCTAATAAAGAATAATAAAGGTACAAAAATAATACTTGCACTATTATACAGACCTCCAGCTCAATCAGTGCAAACTGACCGAGAAATTTATGAGCAAATTTCAGACTTAAGTAACTCGCATGATACCGTAATTTTTGGCGACTTCAATTTACCTGTAATCAAGTGGGGAGATAGTATTACTTCACACTCTGGACAAGACCTGTATACAAATTTGCAAGAGAGTTCGCCATATCAATTTGTTAGATCTCCAACCCGTGGAAATAATGTCCTTGACCTTGTACTTTCAACAAAAGAAGAATTGATAGAGAATTTGAATTTCGGTGATGAATTCAGTAACAGCGACCATCGTACGATAACATTCAGTTTAAAGTTTACTAGTAACGGACCAAATAGCAGCATCGAGAAAGTCCCTAATTTCAAGCAAGCAAACTTTCGTAAACTTAGAGCAATGTTTAAAGGAACTGACTGGAGCTTTTTAATTAACAATAACGACATAAATACATCTTGGGAATCATTCGCAAACAGCCCAAATGGTGGAATAAAGATATTTCAAACTGTCTGCTTGCTAAAAAGTTTGCTAATGATAGATTAAAATCCTCACAAAATGACGATGAACGGGTGAAATTTGTAGAACTACGACTCAAAGCCAAAAGGTTAATTAAGCAAAGTAAAAAGACCCTGGAGTTACATGTTGCGAATCAAAGTAAAACAAACCCAAAAGAATTCTTTAGTTATATCAGAAAGAAGAGAGTAGTTACTTCAACTGTAGGACCGTTAGTCGATGAAAATGGAGAATATACCAAAGACGAAGTACAAATGAGTAAATGCCCTCAATACCTTCTTTGCATCAGTGTTTACAACAGAAGATATCATTGATATCCCTACACCATCGCCGATTCAGATAGATAATTCTGATGTTCTAAGTAATTTCACCATTACAGAGACAGAAGTATTGAAATGTTTAGATAAACTCAAGGTAAATAAAACGCCCGGACCTGATACAATCTCACCTAGAGTTCTAAAGGAAGCTAAGGATGAGCTCTCCAAACCACTGACATTGCTATTCAATAAATCATTGCAGTATGGAACTATGCCTGATCAGTAGAAGCTAGCTAACGTAACACCAATTTTTTAAAAAGGCAGCAAATCCCTACCCAGTAACTATCGTCCAATTAGCTTAACCTCAGTTGTATGTAAAATGCTAGAAACACTCATAAGAGACAGACTCGTAAATCACTTAGAGGAAAATAACATTCTTAAAGATACTCAACACGGCTTTCGTAGAAAACGTTCCTGTTTAACAAATCTCTTAGACTTCTTCCACGATATCCTCAACCTCTATGATGAGAGTAAAGCTGTAGATATTATATACCTTGATTTTCAAAAGGCCTTTGACAAAGTTCCCCACAAACGTTTACTGCTAAAACTAAAAGCGCATGGAATACAAGACGGTGTGTTGAAATGGATAGAAAATTGGCTCCGTGACAGATAGCAAATAGTAGTCATAAACGGTAAGGTATCTAAATGGACCAATGTAAGTAGCGAGGTACCCCAGGGATCGGTACTAGGACCAATTATATTTCTAATTTACATCAACGACATAGATGAGGGTCTCACCTGTACAATCTCAAAATTTGCTGACGATACAAAAATTGCAAATAGCGTACTCTCAAAAGAACAAGTTGACGATATGTAACACAATCTAGATAAGTTGTCATGATGGGCCCAAATTTGACAAATGAGTTTCAATGCGGATAAATGTAAAGTACTACATATCGGATACCAAAATGAGAAAGCAAACTATTCGATGAATGGCACTCAGCTTAAGAATGTAAACAGAGAAACCGATCTGGGAGTAATAATATCGAGTAACCTAAAACCGAGTCAACAATGATCAGAAGTTGTTAAGAAAGCAAACAAAATAATTGGCTTTATAGGCAGGTCATGTGAACATAAATCTAAAGAAGTTATCCTAACCCTTTACAATTCCTTAGTCCGCCCTTTTCTGGAATACTGCGTTCAATCCTGGTGCCCTATTACCAAAAAGATATAGACAAGCTAGAACGAGTTCAACGTAGAGTTACCAAAATGATACCTAGCCTAAAGAACAAACCATACGAGGAGCGTCTTAGGGACCTATAGATATTTCCTTTAACCCAGCGCAGATTAAGAGGCAACTTAATTCAAGTTTTCAAAATCATCAAAGGCATCGACAATATGAACTGTAGTAAGTACTTCACTATCGACCAATCTAATTACACGCGGGGAAACGGTTGCAAAATTATCGGTAAATCTTTTAACTCACACGAATCTAAGAACTTCTTCTTCAACCGAGTTGTCAACTTGTGGAATGGGCTTCCCCGAGACGTTATAGACTGCAGCACCGTTGATTTATTTAAACTTCGCCTAGACAAATATCTTGCATCAAACCCACGACTGACTGCGTTTGTAAATCAGTTACTAACACATCTGTCCCATACTAACTTCCTAATCCTGCCACCGACATTAGTTCCAGGGCAGTAGTTCCCTTTCCAATGTTCCTTTACCCACTCTAAACCACTGTTTGGACAATTGATCCTCAGTGTTTTGGAGGACAAGCAGCCTAGAAGGGTCACCATATCTGTTGTTGTTTGATTTCCTTTGTACTCCATTGAATGCCTAGGAGTTTTCTGGGCTTTAAGCCACTTCGGTAATTCTTGCTCGGCACCAAAGTGGACATCATCACAGACCACCAATCCCTGCAATGGCTACGGCAATCTGAAACAACTGTGCACAATTAGTTCGATGGCGTGAGACGTTGAAGGAATTCGAGTTCGAAATTCAATGCAGACGCCCTCTCTTGTCTTCCCATGACTCACCTACACACGCGAGCCCTCGCAACCCTAGCTGCCCTGGCCCCACAAAACCACCGGAAAACCCAATCCCAAGACGTAGACGCCCTTTTACTAAAAGCCTGGCTCAAGTAAATCAAACCAAAATGAATCCCGAAAGATATTTTCTACAAACTGCACCGGGTAGGTGACCAACTCTATACCGAGTCCGGCCATGTTGCAGTTGATCCACACACCGCCCAAGACCTACTCGTCATCATTCACGAAGGAAATGGCATCTATCTGGGACAAATAAAAAAGCTACAGGTATTCCAACAGATATACTGGACAGCCAGCCCATCTACGATTGCAAAACTTGTGATGGAATCCTGCAAGCCATGTGCCATACATGGGGAATGACCGAGCAAAAACTCCAGGCCTTGCAAGTAAACTAACAGCTCACACACTAACAGCTCATCAGGCAAAGAATATCTATTGATAATATGCAGTTTGGTTTTATGCCAGGAAGGGGTATAACCGATGCTATCTTCATAGTCAGGCAGATACAGGAAAGATACTTAGTAAAAGGCAGGGATCTTTACTTTGTGTTTGTAGACCTGAAGAAGGCCTTTGATAGGATGCCTAGAGATGTTGTGCAGTGGGCTATGAGGAAACTTGGTGTGGAAGAGTGGCTGGTGCGTGTGATAATGAAGATGTATTGGGATTCGCGAAGTGCGGTGAGGGTGAAGGGTGTACTGAGTGATGAGTTCGCAGTCTGTGTTGGAGTCCATCAGGGTTCAGTGATAAGCCCTCTCCTCTTTATTATGGTCTTGGAGGCACTGTCTAGAGTTTTTAGAGGCGGACTCCCGTTGGAACTGTTTTATGCAGACGATTTAGTCCTAATAGCTGACAGTATGCAAGATGCTGAGGCCAAATTCAGAGAGTGGAGAGAGGGCATGGCGAGCAAGGGTTTAAGAGTCAATATTAACAAAACCAAGGTTATGCATTGTAGATTGAGACGAGGCAATGTGGAAAAGAGCGGTGCATACCCATGTGCAGTGTGTGGAAAGGGAGTGGGCGTAAACTCAATTCAATGTAGCATCTGTCGATGTTGGGTACACCATGGGAGTAAGCGCTCTAGTAGAATAATGGGGCCCCTGCCGAAGGATAAGTCAGAAATAGCGAAATTTGAGTGCGTAGTGTGCAAAGGCGAGCTTGTGTTAAGTGATGATCCTGTGGCTGTGAATTTTGGAAATAAGTCTTTGGAGCTGGTGAACAAATTTTGTTACCTAGGAGATACCATCTCTGCTGGTGGTGGGGCTGAGGCTGCCACTGTTGCTAGAATTAGGTGTGGCTGGGGGAAGTTCAGAGAATTGATGCCAATCCTGACCATGAAAAGATTGCCTCTCCCCCTGAAGGGAAAGGTGTATGTCTCATGTGTTAGAAGTGCAATGACGTATGCCTCAGAAACATGGGTTGTTAAAGTAGAGGATGTCAACAGAATGGAGCGTAATGAGATGAGAATGGTGAGAAGGATGTGTGGGGCCAGGCTACAGGATAGAATAACAAATGTTGAGCTGAGGAGATGTTTAGGTATAAAGACTCAAAGAGTATTAGCGAGGTGATGCGTACAAGTAGACTGGGATGGTATGGACATGTGGAGAGAATGGATGAACAAAATTGGGTGAAAAAATGCAGGTCTGTGATTGTGGAGGGAGCTGCACCAAGGGGTGGACCGAGGAAGACCTGGAATCGGACTATACGTGCCGATCTCAAATCCAAGAACTTGACAAGTGAAGCAGCTCTTAACAGGGTTGCCTGGAACGCCGCAATTAGGACAAGAGACTGAAACTGCACTTATATGTGGAACACTCCGTCTTAAAATTTTATGTATGTATGTATGTATGTACACCCTGGCAAACATTGTCATTAGACGTAATGGGCCCTTTCCCAGTTAGAAATGGCAAGAGGTTCGTGGTCACTGTCGTGGATATCTACTCACTTTTCTTAATAGCTTGCCCCATTAAAGACCACAATGCCCTTACCCTAGCCACCGACGTTTTTGCTAATTTCGAACTACCTGTCACCCTGTTGTTTGATAATGCCCCCGAGTTCTTCGGACAAGTATGGGAGAAATTCGCCAACATATGCGGCCTGAAAATCGTCCTCTCATCTCCCTATTGGCCACAAAGAGACTCAGTGTTTGAAAGGAACCACAAAACTATTAACAACCAACTCCGCACTCGCCTCATTGCCCTGCAGACCCAAGACTGGCCCTCACAAATAAAAATTATTCAGTGGGTCATCAACTCATGGCCTTGGGAGGACGGGATCACTTCCCACGAACGCCTATATGGAGTCGCCCCCCTACTACTGCCCTTCCATTACCTCGCCCACAAGACCATCTCGAACGTCACCATTGACCCCTTGCAACACCTGCGCAATACACTCCACACTGCCCAGGTGTGCCATGATACCGCCCTCGACGCCACGCCCCCTCAAAGCCCTTACGCAATAGGTGACAACGTTTTGGTTGCAAAGCTGCCTGTCTTAAATAAACTGGGTCCAAGATACATTGGGCCCTACAAGGTGTTGAAAGTTCCAAACCCTTATCAAGTGATCGTTAATTATCATGGAGAGACTAGGACATACCGTAATCGATTCGTGAGGATTTACCGTCCTTTGACTATTGGTGAGGAAAAAGACATCAACCCTCCTACACCCGCCACCCATCAACAGCCACCACCCATCAACAGCCGCCACCCACATACCAACCAACGTCACCCAAGTTGCCAGACACCACCAACCAGCAAGCCCACCAAATCATACACACCCACCACTACCACCTTCTCCCGCACCTCCTTCCCCCCTCACACCACCTCGCTCTGCCCCCCTTCCCGCACCTACCTTCCCTCCCCCCTCCCGCTCCTTACCTCCACCCATTCTTCCCAAGCATCCCCGTTTCTTCTTCGCCCTTGCCACCCCATACTTATTACCCCCCCCCCCCCCCTCCAAGTGCAAACCCACGACTCCTCATCACAATCGCCCACCCCTATCACCCTCAACTTTCTCACCACCATCACCAAAACGCCAAAAACCTTCATCCCCCTCCCCATCACCCCCTCCCCCCATCGCCCACCTTTCCCGCACACCCCCACCCCCACATCTTCAAACCCTTCCCCACCCCACCCTCACCTTTTTCCCACCTCCAACCGCAACCACCCCACCCCAACCTCACCTCCTACCTTACCCCAACCTTTATGTCCTAACCACCACACCCCCTCCACCCCACACCAACTACGACATCTAACTACCCCTCAACCTTCAACCTCACGACAACCCCAGCTCATTTCAACCCTCAACCCAGCAAATCTCCCTTGCCGCCTAGCACCCCCCAACCTTCAACCTTACCCATCTACCATCACCCCCCCCCCCCTCACAATCCTCCATCTCTCAACCCCTTACCTTACAACCTCACTCTACCAATGCCCCAACTACCCCAACCCCCCTCTCTGCATCATCCCCTTACCCGCCTCTTCATCTTCCCCCGAAACTAGTCGTATACCTCCATCCCGGCCAAACATTTATACAAGATCAGGACGTCTATCTCAACCCCCATCCCGTTTCTCTTCCATTTGCATCCACAACCCTAGAAACCCCACTTCACCTCACAGTCCACACACACCAAACACATCAACACCAACACAAACCCTCACATCACTGCATATATCATGCGCAACAAACACAAACCCAACCTCCATTCAACCTTTTCCATCACAGTCACGCTGGCCTGGTACTTTAACGTCCGCAAGGGTCAATAAAAAAAAACAGGTCACCACCCAGGTCATCACATGCCCTGTTAACCCACCACAAGTAACATCTACTCCCAAACGACCCAGCCGCCTCACTACCACCTTGAACTCATCCATGCCCTACGTCGCCAAAGTGAAACTGAGCAAAGACCAGCAGGAGTTCCACAACGTCCGATTTATCGACGAAGCACAGACGGCGGCAATTATTTGTGGAAAAATATTGTTTATTTCCGTGTTCACCGACCCGAACAAAGCTATCGACAAAATATCTTCCAACTGGTGGGAGTATCTGAACACCCTCAGCACCTTCACCCGCCATGGAAACATCTTTTGTTTCCAGCTCGAGCCAAGGGGCCGTGTCTTTCACCCCACAGACGGAAATAATATACACAAAATAAAAATAACTACAATGTCACAACCAACCACCCGAAGCCAGAAACGGAAAACGGAGACCGAAGGAGAGACGATAAGAAATAGCTTGGATAATATTCCTCCAAAGAAAACGGATAAAAAGGAGGGGAATAACCGTAAAGCGAAAATGTTGCCGGAAAACACAAACACAACTACGGAATTACAAAGAAGAAAAGAGACCACGCCACCCAGGACGACGACAGAAACAAGAAAGAAACAAAAGAAACAACAAGGGAAAGAACAGAAGAATACCAGCATCAACCAACAATCTTCCCCTTGAGGAAATAAGAAGCTGAAGGCAGGAGGGAAACAACATAGGCGTCCGAAACCACACCTGGCCTCACCACACCTCAAAACTCGAGAGGCCCGGATCACAGCCATACCACCCACCCCAGGTAAAACAATAAGTTACCATAAGCAATTCCGGGAAGCAAGAAAGGACAGCCAGATACAACCAAGCAACAGAACAACAGCATACACAAATCTCTCCCCTCTAGATGCGCCGCTCTTCCGTGCTGGTCTCCCCCCATCTTGGCGGGAACTTTTAAGGGGCCTACCTTAACCCCCTAATCCACCCACCCACACCTATGACCTTCTGACCGCCAAATACCAGCCCTGGGACATAGCAGCAAAGATCATGACCAACTCGACAAAAACCAGGTAGCGTCATTAATTTGGGGGCTCAAATAACTTGCATGCAAGACTTCGGCCTAAACATTAAACTCTCACTCATTTGTGTGCTCATGCCATGGCTGTTTACTTTATTGTTTGAGAGCTATTTACCCTATTTGGGAACTTTTGTGCTTCCACACCATGGTGTAGGAATAACATTGGGATCTCCTCTAGGCTAAAGTTTTGACACTGAAAGTAGCACCGAGGGCATGCTCAAAACTGACTTTCAGGATCAATTCAGACTCTACGAAACTTGAAGAAGTCTTTGTCATGGCAAGACGTCTTCAATAGTTCAGGCTTTGCGAGACACTGTCTAGCAGACGACACAGACATCCTCTTTCTTTTGTGCTGGCATTGCACACCATCAAGACCGGGTGTATATTTAAGGTCAGAACCTCGTTCCGGTACCAAGAAAGCCCAAAAATGCTGGAATATTGCAGTGATGCGAACAGCTCTTGCTCCAGAGGTTTGTGACAATATTCTGTTTGTGCATGCCATGCTGGGTTGTGACACTACATCTTCCCTATATGGCATTGGAAAGAAAGCAGGCCTGAAATTGATCAGCACAAATAAGCTATTCCTGGAGCAAGTACATATGTTCCCTAACCAGACCTCAACACCCGCAAATGTGGTTACTGCTGGAGATAAGGCACTAGTTGAAATCTACAAAGGCCATCCTGATGACACACTGAACTTCCTCCGATTCCAACGTTTCCACCAGAAAGTAGGCAGCAGCACATCTCCTGTGCAACCCAAAGTATTGCCACCTTCATCATCTGCAGCAAAATACCAGTCTTCGTGTTTATCTTCAAGTTCAAGAATAGATGGGTAGAACAGATATGTCACCAGAAGAATGGGGTTGGTACAAGCAAGGCAATAACTTTCTGCCTGTCCTTATGGATAGGCCTGCAGCTCCTACAGCTTTGCTCGAGGTAGTCAGATGCAAATGTAAGTCAGGTTGTAGTACCAGGCAGTGTACATGCAGCAAGAATGGACTGGACTGTTCCACTGGCTGTGGACATTGCCGAGGTCTCTGTACAAATATCTCACAGGTAGACGATGACGATGTAATAAATTAATGAGCAGCGTTTAATGATTGTTACTTTAGACATTTTTGTGCAAACACGAACTGTCAAGTATTATTTCACAGGATTATTTGCAAAATATAGCATTAATTTTTCACGTTGTACCTGCTATATACAGAGTACATGCAGTGCTTACTTTTACATACGATTTACATTTGCTATTCTTGACGTATACTACACTCATTTGTATTGCACATTTTATTTTGTAGTGTTTCATCAGGTTGTTTTATTAGATTCTAGAATACTATTATAACATACTTAATCATTGTCTGGATGTACATATCGATGGAGAATGTACATTGCTTGCTACAGTAGTACATATCATCACCATAACAAATATGTCAGGGAATTGTCTTTTGAAATTAACATGTTCAATATCTGATTCGTACTTTAAATTGCAATACAATTACAATGAAATTTCGATTTCTGGCGCCCATCTTGAATTTATGCAAATTAGACAGTGTTCCCATACTTTTATTCGAGTAAACTTTTGATATGTTATTCTAGACATATTTTTGTGTTGAATAATATTGCTTTCATTACTATTGCAATTTGTTGAGGGTTGACCCCTTTTTTGGCCTAATTTCCCCGGACTATTTATCTTGCCAGCCTACCCTCCCTAGTATCTGAGGTTTAAGTTAAAGGAACAAAGGAGGTTAAGATCAGATAGGTAAATACGAGACATGAGAGTAAAACGTAAGAGAATGGGGTCGGTGAAAAAATAAAAGAACAATATAGAACACAAAAATACGAACAAAATTATGCAAAAACAAAAAATAACAATCGAAAGGGAAAGAAGAGAAGCACAGACAAAAGTGAGATAATAATATAACATAGGATAACAAATAAGCAAATACAAAGAAGGGGAATATACAGTATATAATGTAATCAGTCCAAACACTCATGGCGCATTCACTCCGTCACAGCCGGCTCAACTCGAAGCGTCAACATCTCTTCGCCCGCCGCTTGAAATTTGAGTATTATATTGCTCATTCCTTTATTTGTTTGCATGAGCTGTAGCTAAGAGCTAGTTAAACCGCCCAGTAGTTGCTTTGCATGTTATTTTGCTGAGTTTTTGACTGATAACGTTTGTTTATCATGAGTGCCATTGTTTACATTAGTACCGGATAGTGACGACGCTCGAATGTAAACAAACCATTTGCTTGTTCCATATTATATTGTTCTAGCCCTTGTTGTAGTAATATTTGCCCTCACTGTAGTTACTGTAAGTGCTTAGTAAATCACCCAGTAGTTATCTTGCATGACATTGTACCTGTATTTTTGACTGATAAACGTTTGTTTTTCAAAATTATCTTTGCCAAATTATCACCATGTCTCGCGCCTGCCCGAACTGTTCCGGTAGGTTTGGCCCTACCATATTTGCCTGCCCCGATGTTCATGTCTGCCGATTATGCCAGCTCTGAGAAGATTTGGCAGCTAAACTGGATGAAGCTAACGTCAAGATTAACGCCCTCACCATGAAACTCGAAACACTCCAAGAATTTGCGACGCCCAACGTAGGAGTATCCTCTAGTGAAGCAATTACTAACACTGCGGCATCTTCCAACAGCCCAACGCCTGATATAGCGGTACCCGCTTCAGTACATACACCACGTCAGGAAAATAATGACTCCGCTCCCTCTCAGGGCAACTTCTGCGTCGTGAGAAACAGCGTTCGCCCCATCACAAAGAGGATCATCAATGAAACCATGTGCCAGAACCGTTACCAGATTCTTGCGGACTTAGACGACGAAGAAGAAATAGAAGAAATTCGGCTCGTAGGAGATTCCATGGTTCGTGGACAACCTATGGAGTTCTGCGCCAGGGCACCAAGGACCAGGAAGCGTTTTTGTATCCCAGGTGGCGGTGTGGACGACGTTGCAGCTGTAGTTAACGAAGTTTCGAATTTAGCCCCCTCACGCACAATGTACGTCATTCATGTCGGGTCTAATGACATGCAGCGGACCTGATCAGAGGACCTCATGCTGAAGTACCGGAAGCTGAATCAGAAGTATAAGGAAAAGTCACGCAGAGTCATCATATCTGGGATCGTCCCCAGGATCGGTGTGAATAGCCGATTCTTCAATATAGCCACTAGCGTAAATCGTCGTCTGGCTGACCTCTGCAGGGAGGAAAACATTGGATTCATCAATACCTGGAATGACTTCTACCGTGAAGATCATCTGTTTGTAGCAGATGGAGTCCATCTGAACCAGGTGGGAGCAGCAAGATTTGGCCGCCTGCTTCACGACGAAGTAAAGGATTTTCAGAGAAAAAGAAGAGCCAGCCAAGGACCACCAAGGACGATGGTCGAGACCCAAGGACCACCAGGGACAAAGATCGAGGACCGTGGACGACCAGGGGCGACTATCGAGGACCGAGAACTACCAGGGAAGACGATCGAGGACAGCGAGAACAGAGGACCACCAGAGACAATGATCGAGGACAGCGAGGTCCGAGGACCACTAGGGACAATGATCGAGGACACCGAGGACCGAGGACAACCAGGGACGAGGATCGAGGACTGAGGGCAGACAGGTACATAAATGTAGATCCGAGCAGAACCAACAATTTGAATAAAGAGCGTTCCATGAATTCCAAATCCAAAACTTTAAATGTTTTTTATGCAAACGGTCGTAGCATACGTAATAAATTCTCAGATTTAGAGGAACTAGTGTTTACAGAAAACTACGATGTTATTGGCATAACAGAATCTTGGCTCAATACAGAAGACATTGACTTTTTAGCAGAGTATTCACTTCTCGGTTATGTAATGTTTGAGAAAAGCCTAATTAATAGAAATGGAGGTGGAGTTTTATTTTTTATCAAAGAAAGTCTTAACCCGACCCTCTTGTCAAACCCTCAAATTGTGAACGTCGACACATCCTTTGTGCTAATAAAGAATAATAAAGGTACAAAAATAATACTTGCACTAATATACAGACCTCCAGCTCAATCAGTGCAAACGGACCGAGAAATTTATGAGCAAATTGTAGACTTAAGTAACTCGCAAGATACCGTAGTTTTGGGCGACTTCAATTTACCTGTGACCAAGTGGAGAGATAGTATTACTTCACACTCTGGACAAGACCTATATGCAAACTTGCATGAGAGTTTGCTATATCAATTTGTTAGATCTCCAACCCGTGGAAATAATGTCTTTGACCTTGTACTTATGACAAAAGAAGAATTGATAGAGAATTTGAATGTCGGTGATTAATTCAGTAACAGTGACCATCGTACGATAACTTTCAGTTTAAAGTTTACTAGTAACGAACCAAATAGTAGCACCGAGAAAGTCCCCTATTTCAGGTAAGTATACTTTTGTAAACTTAGAGCAATGTATAAAGATACTGACTGGAGCTTTCTAATTAACAATAACGACATAAATACATCTTGGGAATCATTCGCAAACACTTACCTAAAAGCAGTGCAAGACTGCATACCATTATAAATACGGCATACAGGCCATAATGATAAGCCCAAATGGTGGAATAAATATATTTCAAACAGTCTGCTTGCTAAAAAGTTTGCTAATGATAGATTAAAATCCTCACAAAATGACGAAGAACGGGTGAAATTTGTCGAACTACGACGCAAAGCCAAAAGGTTAATTAAGCAAAGTAAAAAGACCCTGGAGTTACATGTTGTGAATCAAAGTAAAACAAACCCAAAAGAATTCTATAGTTATATCAGAAAGAAGAGAGTAGTTACTTCAACCGTTGGACCATTAGTCGATGAAAATAGAGAATATACCAAAGACGAAGTACAAATGAGTAATGCCCTCAATACCTTCTTTGCATCAGTTTTTACAACAGAAGACCTCATCGATATCCCTACAGCATCGCCGATTCAGATAGATAATTCTGATGTTCTAAGCAATATCACCATTACAGAGAGAGAAGTATTGAAATGTTTAGATAAACTCAAGGTAAATAAAACGCCCGGACCTGATACAATCTCACCTAGAGTTCTAAAGGAAGCTAAGGATGAGCTCTCCAAACCACTGACATTGCTATTCAATAAATAAATTGCAGTTTGGAACAATGCCTGATCAGTGGAAGCTAGCTAACGTAACACCAATTTTTTAAAAAGGCAGCAAATCCCTACCCAGTAACTATCGTCCAATTAGCTTAACCTCAGTTGTATGTAACATACTAGAAACGCTCATAAGAGACAGACTCGTAAATCACTTAGAGGAAAATAACATACTTAAAAATACTCAACACGGCTTTTGTAACAAACGTTCCTGCTTAACAAACCTCTTAGATTTCTTCCACGATATCCTCTACCTCTATAAGGAGAGTAAAGCTATAGATATTATATACCTTGATTTTCAAAAGGCCTTTGATAAAGTTCCTCACAAACGTTTACTGCTAAAACTAAAATCGCATGGAATACAAAACGGTGTGTCGAAATCGATAGAAAATTGGCTCCGCGACAGAAAGCAAAGAGTAGTCATAAACGGTAAGGCATCTAAATGGACCAATGTATGTAGCGGGGTACACCAAGGATCGGTACTAGGACCAATTCTCTTTCTAATTTACATCAACGACATAGATGAGGGTCTCACCTGTACAATCTCAAAGTTTGCTGACGATACAAAAATTGCAATTAGTGTACTCTCAAAAGAACAAGTTGACGACATGCAACACAATCTAGATAAGTTGTCATGTTGGGCCCAAATTTGGCAAATGAGTTTCAATGCGGATAAATGTAAAGTGCTACATATTGGATACCAAAATGAGAAAGCAAACTATTCGATGAATGGCACTCAACTTAAGACTGTAGACAGAGAAACCAATCTGGGAGTAACAATATCGAGTAACCTAAAACCGAGTCAACAATGTTTAGAAGTCGTTAAGAAGGCAAACAAAATAATTGGCTTTATAAGCAGGTCATTTGAGCATAAATCTAAAGAAGTTATCCTAACCCTACAATTCCTTAGTGCACCCTCTTCTGGAATACTGCGTTCAATCCTGGTGCCTTTATTACCAAAAAGATATAGACAAGCTAGAACGAGTTCAACGTAGAGTTACCAAAATGATACCTAGCCTAAAGAACAAACCATACGAGGAGCGTCTTAGAGAATTAAATCTATTTCCTTTAACCCGGCGCAGATTAAGAGGCGACTTAATTCAAGTGTTGAAAATCATCAAAGGCATCGACAATATGAACTGTGATAAGTACTTCACTATCAACCAATCTAATTACACGCGGGGAAACGGTTTGAAAATTATTGGTAAATCTTTTAACTCACACGAATCTAATAATTTCTTCTTCAATCGAGTTGTCAACTTCTGGAATGGGCTTCCCTGAGATGTTATAGACTGCAGCACCGTTGATTCTTTTAAACTTTGCCTACACAAATATCTTGCATCAAACCCGCGACTGACTGCGTTTGTAAATGAATAACTTTATTTTATTCCCCCCTCAGTTACTAACCCATCTGTCCCCTAATAACTTCCTAATCCTGTCACAGACATTAGTTCCAGGGCATTAGTTCACTTTCCAATGTCCCCTTACCCACTCTAAATCACTGTTCGGACACTTGATCCTCAGTGTTTTTGAGGACAAACAACCTAGAAGGGTCACTAGATCTATTGTTGCTTGCTTTCCTTTGAACTTTGTACTCCTTGTCTCTCTGCTCTTCCTCTTTTCACTTACAAGTTTCCCACCTCTCTCTCTCTCTCTCTCTCCCTCTCTCTGTAACAAAATCGCTATTACATAGTTTACGATTCATATAGGGTATGGTACTGTACAAGATTTTTTTTTTTCTTGTCTATTCATTATAGCTAATAGTCAGGAAAGTTAATCTTGTCGGAACTGTTACAACAGCTCAATTACTACAGTTGTAAAAGTTTGAACACTGTATGGTGGTATGGTGTTGATCGTAATCGATCCAAGTAATAATAAAATAAACATATAACATAAAATAAATCAAAAATAAACACTGCAATTTCTCTGAACCGGGACCTTTCTAGAATTAATGAATGGGGACAAGAGAATCTAGTTTCCTTTAATGCACAGAAAACCAAGTACATTCAATTTTCTAACCGACAGAATCTCACTGACTCCCATATATTTTGTAATGATGTAAATATTCCCACTTCCCCTAGTATTGACATTCTCGGTGTAACATTAACTACTAACTTGAGCTGGACACATTATGTTAGAAGCATTGCTAAGAATGCCTCTAAAAAACTGGGACTCCTGTACAGAGTTCGAGAATTCTTCACTGACGAGCAGTTGGCCGTAATATATAAAAGTCATGTGCGCTCTCAGATGGATTACTGTTCACCTCTGTGGGGTGGAAGTGGAGTGGTTGCATTGAGGCAGTTGGACAAAATTCAAAATAAAGCTATTAGATTAATCAATAACCCTGCAATCACACATTACATTAGCCATACGAAGAAACGTTGCATCCTTTGCATTATTCTACAGATATTTTCACAGCAATTGTTCTGAGGAACTTGCTTCAATTGTGCCGCCTCTCCACATCTTTCCCCGTAGAACTAGGGCAGCTGAGAGCGCCCATGAATTTACACTTTCTCCTCCACAATGCAGAACTTCTGCTTATCAGAATTCATTTATCCCCAGAGCTACTACTCTTTGGAATTCACTTCCCTCGAATTGCTTTCCACAAACTTACAATCAACAAATGTTTAAATCCAGTTGTTACAAACATTTTATGAATGGAGGATGCCTTTAGGCACATGGACCTTTTTGTTTTATCTGTGTTTTTCCTTCCTCCGTTCATTGTCTCTTAAAAAAAAAAAAAAAAAAAAATATACATATCAGAGGTGGGCACTTCCGTAATCGTTTCCGTAAACCACTAATTCCGCTGTAGCGGAAGTCCTATCTTAATTAATAATCGGGTTTATAGAAGGGATAAATTCGGCAAAGCTTTCAGTGGTACTGAACCTCTCAGCCCCCCCCCCCCCCCCCCCCATGCGGGTAGTATTTATAGACGAATAGGTGACATAGGTGATGCAGCATTGTGAAGTGACAGTTGCCCACCACTTGATAGTGGTGGGCGTATCGATACCAAAGTATCGATATTTCAGATACCAACTCTTTACTTGAAAGTATCGATTCTGAAGGCTTGGTATCGAGTGTTATGAGTACTAGAGAAACATGCGCAAAATAATCGTGACATTTATTAAATTAATGCCAAATCATGCAAATAATAGATAAGTCTATTATTTTGCTTAGTCATCAAAAGTTGATGACTAAATAATATGGGCCTATAGGCCTAATAGAAAAGTAATAGAAAAGTAATAGACTATCATCTATTAATTTGCTTACTATTAATAATTGTTTTATGGTGCTCTCGTTTTTTGTAAAGTGAGGAGAAATATATTTTGAGTTTTTAAAGAAAAATACTTGGTATCGCATCGAAATGAAAGTAGGCCTACCCGTATCGCCCATCACTAAACTCGGTCCCGATAAGCACGGAGCTAGAGCCTAGTCAGTTGCCAGCAAGCCATCACAGTCGACACTTCCCTTCCAGCTTCAATTCAAAGTTAATAGTTTAATAAAATTGTCAATATAATAATTCCAAACAGGACCCTGTCCTTGATAATTAATTACCGATTACCGAAATATACCTTTAAAGCCCACCTTGTCACTAATCATTATTAGAAATATAGTACTAATTAATACCGGTCCACATGATAAGAAAAAAGGAAAACAATAACCGCTTAAACCACTAATTAATTATTTTGACAAAATGAGAGGGGAGTAACAGTGAGGACTAACAAACTACTATATTGATAACGATAATATTATTCTCATGATTGTCCAAGGGCCAAAATGTAAGTAAAAGTCATGCCCTTAAGTCCATAATATATATATAATTTGTACTAATTTATCCCGGTCCAAATAATACAATAGGTTAAACTTAACGATATAATGAGTGAGGCCTGACTTGAGGTGAAGTATGGGATATAACACCTGTGAGGGTTAATCATGTGAGAAATAAGAAGTAAAGAAACAAATTTACTACACTACCAAATGATTTACTCTAGTTTTTGCACTGTTTTAATTAAAAATCCCAATCTGGATTGCGTTTACGTTTAGCGTTAAGCGGGACCGTATTAATTAAGTAATTAACGGTCTAGCGGATGCGGAGGCTAACGATTACGAGATGCAGCATTATGATTACGAAAGTGGATAATTATTAGCGATGCCTACCACTGATGTATATATATATATATATATATATATATATATATATATATATATATATATATATATATATATATATATATATATATGTGTTAGTAAAGCCAGGTATTATATTTTCTTTAATACATACGAGGTTGAAAGAAATGGCAATTTCTGCGTTGGAAATTTTATTATTCAAAGTTTCCAGGTCTCTGATGAGTTTTCGCTGGGTGGCAGGAAGTAGAGGAATGAGATGAGCAAAATTCATGGTGGTACAGGGTTACATAAATGTACATGATGATACAGGATATACGACGCATTTCACTGGACAACCAGCATTATCAAGTAAGGGTAGAATGATATAAAAGGTAAACAGGAAGGGTATATATAGAGGGTGGAGGATCAGAGGAGGCGAAAATCAAGGGGCAAAAGTCTCCTATTGGTGGAGGGGTATTCTAGCAGTGCCAAAGGGGGAACCGCTTCACGCAGGCGCACTGGATGCGGGATGGTGTTGGTCGGGTGGCGGGGTCAAAGCTGATTGGCTGCGTGTCGAGGGGCGTGTCCTAAGTTGTGTGGTCCGTGTGGCACCGGCAGAAGACGAAGCTGAAGGAGGTAGCGCGGGGGGCTGCGTCAAGGGCACCGGGGGGCGAGGAGGGGCGTTAGGTCCTGTAGGGTAGTGCCTTTTGGCAGAAGGAAGGATCTGAAGGTCTAGAGTTTGGTTGTTGATGTTAGGATGTAAGGCTTGGATATATAACACTTCGAGTATAGGTAATCTCCTTGGGTCACTTTCTTTATCGAGTATGGTGGTGTGTTTCTCTAACTCGTTGCGTGTGAGGTGGGGGTGGTTGGGGGTGAGATTGTGGTCTTTGATGGCTCCAGCCTGAAGGTGAAGAGTTAACCGACGTGAAAGACGAGTCTGCGTCATGCCAATATAGGAATGAGGTCCACAGTCCTCATAATTACAGGTATGTTGGTAAATGACGTGATCGTCGGTCATCGGGCTCTTTATCTTGGTGGAAGCTGGTTTGTTGCAGAGAACGAGGTTGGAGGTCTTGGGGGATTTGTAATAAATTATTAATTTGATTTTGTTTTCCTGGTTGGTTGGGTGGACATGCTTGGAGATTATTTCTTTTAAGACGGCCTCGTCATTTTTGTGTTCAGAGGACATGTAATTGCGGTAGAAGATCTTAATTTCATTGGGGGGGGGGGGGGGGGGGGGGGGTCAATGTTGGGAGGGCTTTGGGTGTACCATTTTTCAAGATGGTGGTTGATGGTGCTGGAGATGTCGGAGTTGGAGTATCCATTATTCACTAAAACTTGGGATAGTCTTTCTAGTTCCTGGTGGGTGTCGGCCCAGGTAGAGCAGTGCGTGAGGGCTCTCCTTACATAGGCGGAGATGGAGGATAGAAGATAACGGCGGGGGCATTCACTATCGCCGTTGAGGCATTGTCCTGTGTTAGTTGGTTTAGTGTAGACGGTGGTTTTGAACCCATGGTCGTTCAGAGCTTCGAGGATGTCGAGGAAGGGGAGTTGTCCATTGTTAGATTTTTCAAAGGTGAAGTTAAGTCCGGAGGAGGTCATGAAGCGACGCTGGAGTTCCTGTAGTTCGTGGAGGTCCTTGATTTGCACGAAGATGTCATCCACGTATCTACAGTAGACGGCGGGTCGTTGGGCAGCTAGGAGCTCTTCCTCGATGGTACCCATAAAAAAGTTCGCAAAAAGAACTCCTAGGGGGCTGCCCATCGCCACACCGTCTATCTGCTTGTACATGTTGCCCCGGGGGCAAAGGAAGGGGGCCTCCTTGGTACACAGCTCCAGTAGTGTTTTCAGGGCCTTCTCTGGGATGTCCAGTGTTGGTATATCAGGGCAATGGTAAATTCGACGTAGAATCATGTCAATGGTCCTATCCACTGGGACGTTGGTGAACAGGCTTTCTACGTCGAGGGAGGCGATTGTGTGGTTGTTGTTCCGGGGGGCGTCTCGTAAAATTTCCAAGAATTCGTGGGCTGAGTTAAGGTTGTATTGGCTGGGCACGTAGGGGGTGAGGAGGTTGTTCAGGGCCTTGGCGATCTGGTAGGTGGCAGTGGGGATCTGGGAGATGATAGGGTGGAGGGGGTTCCCAGGTTTGTGTGTTTTGATGGTTCCGTACGCATAACCAGGGGTGTATTCTCCGACAAGTTTTTTAAGGTGGACCCCTCCTTGTTTGGCGTTGATGGCAGTGATGGTGGTGCTGGCAGTACGTTTGATTTCGTCGGTTGGGTTGTGGGTGATCTTTGTAAATTTGGTATTGTCATTTAAGATGAAGTCCATTTTTCTAAGATATTCCTCCTTGTCATGAATCACGAGGCAGGAAGCTTTATCCGCACGACGGATGATGATGTTTGGGGTTGTCTCTTAATTGTTTGGCAGCTTGGAAGTGTTGTTTGATGAAGATTTTGCTATGGTGAGTTCCTCTGGTTTTGGCGGCTTCAGCGAGGAGAGTAGGTTGTAGGGCGGGAGTAGTGGTGACCTTGCCATCCTTCTTGAGTCGTAGGATGTCGTCCAGGAGGATTTCCGTTTCTAGGCGTTTCCGGTGGGGGCCAGGTTTGGAGCTGTAGTGGCAGTTGAGGCCTTTGTTGAGGAGGTCTTCTTGGACCAGGGTCAGAATGGTGTTAGTCAGGTTTATGTATCCTTTTGTTGGTTTGGGAAGTTTTATGTTTCCGCCATAAAGACGGGCAAGCTTTTTTATGGTTGTGTTTTCGGCTTGTCTTCTGTGTTGTTCAAGGAGTTGTTCGAGGGCTCTATTGATTTCGGCTTTGAGGTGGTCTGGAGGGGTTTCGTCTTCCCAAATCCGTAGGAGAGCATCTCGTTCTTTACGAAGGTTGTTGGCAAGCTCTCGTTGCCACTACTGCCACTACAGCTCCAAACCTGGCCCCCACCGGAAACGCCTAGAAACGGAAATCCTCCTGGACGACATCCTACGACTCAAGAAGGATGGCAAGGTCACCACTACTCCCGCCCTACAACCTACTCTCCTCGCTGAAGCCGCCAAAACCAGAGAAACTCACCATAGCAAAATCCTCAACAAACAACACTTCCAAGCTGCCAAACAATTAAGAGACAACCCCAACATCATCATCCGTCGTGCGGATAAAGCTTCCTGCCTCGTGATTCATGACAAGGAGGGATATCTTTGAAAAATGGACGTCATCTTAAATGACAACACCAAATTTAAAAAGATCACCCGCAACCCAACCAACGAAATCAAACGTACTGCCAACACCACCATCACCGCCATCAACGCCAAACAAGGAGGGGTCCACCTTAAAAACTCGTCGGAGAATACACCCCTGGTTATGCGTACGGAACCATCAAAACACACAAACCTGGGAACCCCCTCCGCCCCATCATCTCCCAGATCACCAAGGCCCTGAACAACCTCCTCACCCCCTACGTGCACAGCCAATACAACCTTAACTCAGCCCACGATTTCTTGGAAATTTTACGAGACGCCCCCCGGAACAACAACCACACAATTGCCTCCCTCGATGTAGAAAGCCTGTTCACCATCGTGCCAGTGGATAGCACCATTGACATGATTCTACGTCGAATTTACCATTGCCCTGATACACCAACACTGGACATCCCGGAGAAGGCCCTGAAAATACTACTGGAGCTGTGTACCAAGGAGGCCCCATTCCTTTGCCCCCAGGGCAACAAGTACAAGCAGATAGACGGTGTGGCGATGGGCAGCCCCCTAGGAGTTCTTTTTGCGAACATTTTTATGGGTACCATCGAGGAAGAGCTCCTAGCTGCCCAACGACCCGCCGTCTACTGTAGATACGTGGATGACATCTTCGTGCAAATCAAGGACCTCCACGAACTACAGGAACTCCAGCGTCGCTTCATGACCTCCTCCGGACTTAACTTCACCTTTGAAAAATCTAACAATGGACAACTCCCCTTCCTTCTACATCCTCGTAGCTCTGAACGACCATGGGTTCATAACCACCGTCTACACTAAACCAACTAACACAGGACAATGCCTCAACGGCGATAGTGAATGTCCCCGCTGTTATCTTCTATCCTCCATCTCCGCCTATGTAAGGAGAGCCCTCACGCACTGCTCTACCTGGGCCGACACCCACCAGGAACTAGAAAGACTATCCCAAGTTTTAGTGAATAATGGATACTCCAACTCCGACATCTCCAGCACCATCAACCACCATCTTGAAAAATGGTACACCCAAAGCCCTCCCAACATTGACCCCCCCAATGAAATTAAGATCTTCTACCGCAATTACATGTCCTCTGAACACAAAAATGACGAGGCCGTCTTAAAAGAAATAATCTCCAAGCATGTCCACCCAACCAACCCGGAAAACAAAATCAAATTAATAATTTGTTACAAATCCCCCAAGACCTCCAACCTCGTTCTCCGCAACAAACCAGCTTCCACCAAGATAAAGAGCCCGATGACCGACGATCACGTCATTTACCAACATACCTGTAATTATGAGGACTGTGGACCTCATTCCTATATTGGCATGACGCAGACTCGTCTTTCACGTCAGTTAACTCTTCACCTTCAGGCTGGAGCCATCAAAGACCACTATCTCACCCCCAACCACCCCCACCTCACACGCAACGAGTTAGAGAAACACACCACCATACTCGATAAAGAAAGTGACCCAAGGATATTACCTATACTCGAAGCGTTATATATCCAAGCCTTACATCCTAACATCAACAACCAAACTCTAGACCTTCAGACCCTTCCTTCTGCCAAAAGGCACTACCCTACAGGACCTAACGCCCCTCCTCGCCCCCCGGTGCCCTTGACGCAGCCCCCCGCGCTACCTCCTTCAGCTTCGTCTTCTGCCTGCGCCACACGGACCACACAACTTAGGCCACGCCCCTCGACACGCAGCCAATCAGCTTTGACCCCGCCACCCCGACCAACACCATCCCGCATCCAGTGTGCCGGCGTGAAGCGGTTCCCCTTTTGCACTCCTAGAATACCCCTCCACCAATAGGAGACTTTTGCCCCCTGATTTTCGCCTCCTCTGATCCTCCACCCTCTATATATACCCTTCCTGTTTACCTTTTATATCATTCTACCCTTACTTGATAATGCTGGTTGTCTAGTGAAACGCGTCGTATATCCTGTATCATCATGTACATTTATGTAACCCTGTACCACCATGAATTTTGCTCATCTCATTCATCTACTTCCTGCCACC
Organism: Paralithodes platypus; assembly: GCA_032716605.1. Lineage (NCBI taxonomy): Eukaryota > Metazoa > Arthropoda > Malacostraca > Decapoda > Lithodidae > Paralithodes > Paralithodes platypus. The sequence continues at coordinate 27,299,077 of CM064532.1, read as the reverse complement.
CAGCGAAAACTCATCAGAGACCTGGAAACTTTGAATAATAAAATTTCCAACGCAGCAATTGCCATTTCTTTCAACCTCGTATGTATTAAAGAAAATATATATATATTTATATATATATATTTATATATACGTAATTATACATACATGCTGAGAATATAATAACATCTATTAACTCACGTGTATTTGTGATATATATATATATATATATATATATATATATATATATATATACTGTATATAAATATATATATATACATATATATATACAGTATATAGATTGTAGGCACCAATCGATCAGGGCTAGACCCAGGTGAGGTTATAGGCATGTGATAAAGTGTCGCTGGAACTCCTGTTTCATTTGCTTGGCCTCTCTTACTGATTTTCTTTGTGCCTCATTTACACTTAGAGCAATCCAGCTAGCTCTCACAAACACCTCTTCCTCCTATCCACTTCACTACACTAAACATGTACACCACACTTCATTCCTCCACACCAAAATTGATTCAAAATTATGAATTTTAGCTCAACCTCCGAGTCCCCAGGGGGGGGGGGGGGGGACCATCAATGCCCCCTCACCCGCCCGACCTTCCCCTGTTGACCCCACAAAATTACCTGGACCTCGGCCTGTTACTCTTTCTATTAATTTCTGCAACATTCGCGGACTTTCCTCTAATTTTCACTCTGTTGAACACCATCTCTCCTCCTACAAACCTGATCTCCTTTTCCACACCGAAACTCAGGTGTCTGTAGCAACATCCAGGAGCCCCTTCTCTGTATCCTCCTACTTTCTCTGTCCTAGTTTCAAAGCCAAAGGCGGATGTTGTGTATATGTGCACAACAAACTCACTTGCTCTCGTGTTCCCAATTTCGACTCCTGTGAATTCTCAACTTTATGGCTCAAACTTTTTCTGTCATTCTCTTACTAAATATTTCTGTGCTGTCTATCTTTCCCCTAACTCTACCAACTTTACCAAATTCTTTGACTATCTAAACTCTACAGTGGAACACATGCTATCCATTTCTCCTTTCTCAGAAATCTCCATCTTAGGAGATTTCAACGTTCACCACCGCCAATGGCTCTCCCCTCACACTACTGACCCACCTGGTGAACAAGCCTACGTATTTTCTATCCTAAATGACCTAGAGCAGTTAGTTCAGCAACCTACCCGTATCCCGGATCGCCTCGGAGATCGGCCCAACATTCTTGACTTGTTTCTAACTTCTAACCCTTCTTCGTATACTGTCGATCTTTTCTCTCCTTTGGGCTACTCTGACCATAAACTTATCTCTGTCACCTGTCCTATCTCTCCAGTACGGCCACCCGATCCTCCTAGCCGGCGGCGCTTGTGGCATTTTGGCGCTGCCGACTAGGAGGCTCTCCGGCAGTACTTCTTTGATTTTCAATGGAATTATTTCTGCTTCCATAACCGGGGACCCTCGGAGAGTGCTGAACGCATTACCAAGGTAATCCTATCGGGCATGGAAGCATACATTCCATTCTCTTTCTCTCAGACTAATGCTAAAAAATCTTGGTTTACTCACGCCTGTTCTACTGCTGTCCGCAACAAGGAGGAAGCATTCAAATGGTACCAACGCCTTAAAACTCAAGACTCTCATTCTCCCTATGTTTCTGCCCGAAATCAAGCCAAATCTGTTCTTCGACTTGCCAAGCACTCTTTCATCAATAATAAATGTACTGAACTATCCAACTCTAGCTCTTCTCAAGCTTTCTGGCATCTAGCCAAAAACCTCTCCAAGAATTTCTCTTCCTCGTCTTTCCCGCCCCTTTCCCACTCTGATGGCACAACCATCACTTCTTCCTCAGACAAAGCTAAATTCTTCGCTCAAACTTTTGCTAGAAACTCCACCTTGGATGATTCCGGTGCTATTCCTCCCTCTCCACCCTCCTCTCTCTTACTTATGCCTAATATCCTAATCTCTTCTAAAGATGTACTTTCTACCCTCTCTGGGCTTAATACTAAGAAGGCGTGCGGTCCGGACGGTGTTCCTCCTGTTGTACTCAATAACTGTGCTACAGTGCTGACTCCCTGCCTAGGCAAACTCTTTCGTCTCTGTCTATCCTCTAACGTCTTCCCTTCATGATGGAAGTTTGCTCTCATTCAACCTGTCCCAAAGAAGGGTGACTGCTCTCAACCCTCCAACTATCGTCCAATTGCTTTCATCTCTTGTATTTCTAAAGTTTTTTAAACTATTCTTGATTCCAAATTTCTTAAGCATTTCTCTTCTCATAATCTGCTCTCATAACGCCAGTATGGCTTCCTTAAGGGTCGCTCTACTGGTGATCTTCTTTCGTATCTTACTAACTCTTGGTCATCCTCCTTTCGGGACTTCGGTGAGACTTTTTCTATTGCACTAGACATATTGAAAGCCTTCGATAGAGTCTGGCACAAATCTTTAATTTCTAAACTACCCTCCTTCGGTTTCTATCCCTCCATATGTGCCTTTGTCTCTAATTTGCTCTCCGGCCGTTCCATAGCTGCGGTTGTGGAAGCCCATCGCTCACTTCCTCACCCTATAAACTCTGGTGTTCCTCAGGGCTCTGTCCTATCTCCTATTCTCTTTCTAATGTTTATAAATGATCCTCTCAACTGTACCTCAATTCCCATCCATTCATACGCAGACGACTCAACCTTACACTACTCCACTAGTTTCTCAGAACGCCCAAGCCAGCAATTGCTGAACGACAAACGGAATGAAGCCATAGAACACTTAAATTCTGATCTAACTACTATCTCCAATTGGCGCAGAGAAAACGTTGTTACTTTTAATGCTTCCAAAACCCAATTTCTCCATCTATCTACCCGTCAGGATCTCCCTGCGGACTATCCCTTATTCTTCAACAATACAAAAATCAATCCTTCATCTTCTCTCAATATTCTTGGTGTCTCTTTTTCTTCTGCTCTCAGTTGTAAGGACCATATTACCAGTCTTGCTAAGGCAGCCTCCCAGAAAATGAGTGTGCTCAACCACCTTAGGGGCTTCTTTACCCCTGCACAGCTTCTTGCTCTGTACAGGCGCATAGTGCGTCCTTGTATTGAGTATTGTTCACATGTGTGGGGAGGTTCCTCTCACACCGCTCTCCTAGACAAAATTGAAAGGAAGACCTTTCGTATCATTAACTCCCGTCCACTCACCAACTCTCTGCAATCTCTCTCTCTTCGCCGCAATGTTGCATCTCTCGTTATTCTATCGGTACTATAATAATCAGTGTTCCTCAGAGCTTTCCCAGTGTATACCACCTCCTTTACGTAGGGCACGTGGAACCCGTTTTGCAACACAATCCCACCCCTACTCTGTGCAACTCTCCAACCCAAGAGTGAAACGTTACTCTCAGACTTTCTTCTATTCAACAACTTAGCTCTGGAACTCTCTCCCAGAATCTGTATTTCCCTCTTCCTATGACTTAAATTGCTTCAAACTCTGTGTGTCCAGGCATTTTGGCTCGAATGTCCCTTGATTTTGGCCCTGTCACTTTTTCAAGTATGGGGTAGGCACTCGCTATAGGCAGTTCTGCCTTTTGCCTCCCTCACTCACATAGAAAAAATATAAAAATGAAAATATACTGTATATATATATATATACCGGTATATATATATATATATATATATCTGTATATATATATATATATATATATATATATATATATATATATATACAGAATATATATATATATATATATATATATATATATATATATATATATATATATATAGAGAGAGAGAGAGAGAGAGAGAGAGGAGAGAGAGAGAGAGAGAGAGAGAGAGAGAGAGGAGAGAGAGAGAGACAGAGAGAGAGAGAGAGAGAGAGAGAGAGAGAGAGAGAGAGAGAGAGAGAGAGAGAGAGAGAGAGAGATAGTACCTGTCTCCGCTGGTTGTGTTTAGTGTAGATGTTGAATAATACATTGTGCACCAACTATTGGTCGATATAGATATGGTGGGCAGCCTTCATCCGCCATCTGTCAATTTCCCTTCAATTTTCGTAAATTTATTGACGCCAAAAAGGACAAGTAAGCACTCCCATTTTTGGTATGCTATACCGCATTTAAGTCAGTATCCAACAACTACTGTTTACTCCTGTGCAGGCACAATCAAGCATAGATATACATAAACAAAACCTTCACACACACATTCGATTCTCTACAGTGTATTACCACAAGAGAGAGAGCAGACAATGTGACTTGCTAACTTTTCTTAATTATTACACCAGCTAGAATTCTCTCTCGCACACACACACACACACACTCTCTCTCTCTCTCTCTCTTGTGAAGGAGGACAAATGCATCGCTCTATTTGCCAGGAACAAATTTACTTGACATTCCTGACAAGCCCTGGACGAGTTGGCTGCCTCAGTGAACTCAAAAATCCACTATTTGGTTCTTGATTTCTAATAGTATATTTTATTTTTTTGAAAATATGAATTATGAGGACTGTTACCAGATGACTTCTCTCAAAAAAAATAACAGCAACCAATAAAAGGAAGACATATTGTTACAGTAACTAGTGAACCCAGTTAATAGTATATATTTTTTTTTTCAATGTGTATGGAGGAGACAAAAAGCCAGGCTGCCTGTAACAAGTGTCTCCTCCGAAGCCAAACGAGTGACAGAAAGCCAAATTCAAGGACCAGTACGTTTGAGTCAAAATGCCTGGACACACGAAGGTTAATGTAGTCTAAGTCATAGGATGCATGAAATATTGATTGTGGGAGAGTTCCAAAGTGTTCTTGTCGAGTAGAATTAAGACTGAACAAATATGGTAATTCTTGGGCTGGAGAGTTGGCCAGAATAGGGGTGGAATTGTGTTGAAAGGCGGGTGCCTCCCACTCGCCCTAAGAGGGAGGATATGCACTGAGAGAGCTCTGAAGAACACTGATTGTTGTAATAGTGATAAAAGAGTGCAAGTGAAGCAACATTGCAGTACAAAGGAAATCAAGCAACAGCAGTTCTAGTGACCCCTCTAGGCTGCTTGTCCTCCAAAACACTGAGGATCAAGTGTCCAAACAGTGGTTTGGAGTGTATGAGGGAAAATTGGAAAGGAACTACTGCCCTGGAGCTAATATACGTGGCAGGATTAGGATGTTAGTAGGGGACAAAGGAGTACAAAGGAGTACAAAGGAAATCAAGCAACAACAGATCTAGTGACCCTTCTAGGTTGCTTGTCCTCCAAAACACTGAGGATCAAGTGTCCAAACATTGGTTTAGAGTGGGTAAGGGAACATTGGAAAGGGAACTACTGCCCTGCCACTAACGTGGCAGGACTAGGAAGTTAGTAGGGGACATATGGGTTAGTAACTGAGGGGAGGATAAAGTTATTCATTTACAAACGCAGTCAGTCGCGGGTTTGATGCGAGATATTTGTCTAGGCGGAATTTAAATGAATCAACGGTGCTGCAGTCTATAACGTCTCGGGGAAGCCCATTCCACAAGTTGACAACTCGATTGAAGAAGAAATTCTTAGATTCGTGCGAGTTAAAAGATTTACCAATAATTTTGCAACCGTTTCCCCGCGTGTAATTAGATTGGTCGATAGTGAAGTACTTACTACAGTTCATATTGTCGATGCCTTTGATGATTTTGAACACTTGAATTAAGTCGCCTCTTAATCTGCGCTGGGTTAAAGGAAATAGATTTAATTCTCTAAGACGCTCTTCGTATGGTTTGTTCTTTAGGCTAGGTATCATTTTGGTAACTCTACGTTGAACTCGTTCTAGCTTGTTTATATCTTTTTGGTAATAAGGGCACCAGGATTGAACGCAGTATTCCAGAAGAGGGCGGACTAAGGAATTGTAAAGGGTTAGGATAACTTCTTTGGATTTATGCTCAAATGACCTGCCTATAAAGCCAATTATTTTGTTTGCCTTCTTAACAACTTCTGAACATTGTTGACTCGGTTTTAGGTTACTCGATATTGTTACTCCCAGATCAGTTTCTCTGTTTACATTCTTAAGCTGAGTGCCATTCATCGAATAGTTTGCTTTCTCATTTAGGTATCCGACATGTAGTACTTTACATTTATCCGCATTGAAACTCATTTGCCAAATTTGGGCCCAACATGACAATTTATCTAGATTGTGTTGCATATCGTCAACTTGTTCTTTTGAGAGTACGCTATTTGCAATTTTTGTATCGTCAGCAAATTTTGAGATTGTGCAGGTGAGACCCTCATCTATGTCGTTGATGTAAATTAGAAAGAGAATTGGTCCTAGTACCGATCCCTGGGGTACCCCGCTACTTACATTGGTCCATTTAGATGCCTTACCGTTTATGACTACCCTTTGCTTTCTGTTGCTGAGCCAATTTTCTATCCATTTCAACACACCGTCTTGTATTCCATGCGCTTTTAGTTTTAGCAGTAAACGTTTGTGGGGAACTTTGTCAAAGGCCTTTTGAAAATCAAGGTATATAATATCTACAGCTTTACTCTCATCGTAGAGGTTGAGGATATCGTGGAAGAAGTCTAAGAGGTTTGTTAAACAGGAACGTTTTTTACGAAAGCCGTGTTGAGTATCTTTAAGTATGTTATTTTCCTCCAAGTGATTTACGAGTCTGTCTCGTATGACCGTTTCTAGCATTTTACATACAACTGAGGTTAAGCTAATTGGACGATAGTTACTGGGTAGGGATTTGCTGCCTTTTTTGAATATCGGTGTTACGTTGGCTAGCTTCCACTGATCAGGCATAGTTCCAGACTGCAAGGATTTATTGAATAGTAATGTCAGTGGTTTGGAGAGCTCATTCTTAGCTTCCTTTAGAACTCTAGGCGAGATTGTATCAGGTCCTGGCGTTTTATTTACCTTGAGTTTATCTAAACAATTCAATACTTCTCTCTCTGTAACGGTGATATTGCTTAGAACATCTGAATTATCAATCTGAATCGGCGATGGTGTAGGGATATCACTGAGGTCTTCTGTTGTAAAAACTGATGCAAAGAAGGTATTGAGGGCATTACTCATTTGTACTTCGTCTTTGGTGTATTCTCCTTTTTCATCGACTAACGGTCCAACAGTTGAAGTAACTACTTTTTTCTTTCTGATATAACTATAGAATTCTTTCGGGTTTGTTTTACTTTGATTCGCAATATCTAACTCTAAGGTCTTTTTACTTTGCTTAATTAACTTTTTGGCTTTGCGTCGTAGCTCTACAAATTTCACCCGTTCTTCGTCATTTTGTGAGGATTTTAATCTATCATTAGCACATTTTTTAGCAAGCAGGCAGTTTGAAATATCTTTATTCCACCATTTGGGCTTATTATTATGGCCTGGACGCCGTATTTTCGATGGTATGCAGTCTTGCACTGCTTTTAGGTAAGTGGTTTCGAATAACTTCCAAGATGTATTTATGTCGTTATTGTTAATTAAAAAGCTCCAGTCAGTTTCTTTAAACATAGCTCTAAGTTTATGGAAGTTTGCTTTCTTGAAATTAGGGACTTTTTCGATGCTACTATTTGGTTCGTTACTAGTAAACTTTAAAGTGAAAGTTATCGTACGATGGTCGCTGTTACTGAATTCATCACCAACATTCAAATTCTCTATCAATTCTTCTTTTGTTGCAAGTACAATGTCAAGAACGTTATTACCACGGGTCGGATGGGTTAGTAACATAACACAGTAATACGTGATCTTTCATATATATGGGCAAAAAAAGAGTAACGTCTTAGTAATATACAGTATATACGCAATAATCCTTGATGAATCTGAGGGGGGAATAAAACACAGTTATTCATTACAAACGCAGTCAGTCGCAGGTTTGTGGCAAGATATTTGTCTATGCGAAGTTTAAAAGAATTAACGGGGCTACAGTCTATAACGTCTCGGCGAAGCCCATTCCACAAGTTGACAACTCGATTGAAAAAGAAATTCTTAGATTCGTGTGAGTTAAAAGATTTACCAATAATTTTGCAACAATTTACCCGCGTGTAACTAGATTGGTCGATAGTAATCTACTTACTACTGTTCATATTGTCGATGCCTTTGATGATTTTGAACACTTTAATTGAGTCACCTCCTAATCTATGGTGGGTTAAAGGAAATAGATTTAATTATCTAAGACAATCCTCGTAGGGTTTTTTCTTTAGGCTAGGTATCATTTTGGTAACTGTACGTTGAACTTGTTCTAGCTTGTCCATATCTTTTTGGTAATAAGGGCACCAGTTGAACGCAGTGTTCCAGAAGAGGGCGGACTAAGAAATTGTAAAGAGTTAGGATAACTTCTTTGGATTTATGCTCAAATGACCTGCCTATATAGTCAATTATTTTGTTTGCTTTCTTAACAACTTCTGAAAATTGTTGACTCGGTTTTAGGCTACTCGATATTGTTACTCCCAAATAAGTTTCTCTGTCTACACTCTTAAGGTGAGTGCCATTCATCGAATAGTTTGCTTTCTCATTTCGGTTTCCGATATGTAGTACTTTATATTTATCCGCATTGAAACTCAAATTTGTCAATTTTGAGCCCAACATGACAACTTATCTAGATTGTGTTGCATATTGTTGATTTTTTTTTTTTTTTTTAGAGTACGCTATTTGCAATTTTTGTATCGTCGGCAAACTTTGAGATTGTATAGGTGAGACCCTCATCTATCTCGTTTATGTAAATTAGAAAAGTAATTGGTCCTAGTACCTATCCTTGGGGTACCCCGCTACTTACATTGGTCCATTTAGATGCCTTACCGTTTATGACTACTCTTTGCTTTCTATCGCTGAACTAATTTTCTATCTATTTCAACGCACCGTCTTGTATTCCAAGCGATTTTAGTTTTAGTAGTAAACGTTTGTGTGAAACTTTGTCAAGGGCCTTTTGAAAATCAAGGTATATAATATCTAAGGCTTTACTCTCATCATAGATGTTGAGGATATCGTGGACGAAATCCAAGAGGTTTGTTAAGCAGGAACGGTTGTTACGAAAGCTGTGTTGAGTATATTTAAGTATGTTATTTGTCTCTAAGTGATTTACGAGTCTGTCTCTTATGAGTGTTTCTAGCATTTTACATAAAACTGAGGTTAAGCTAATTGGACGATAGTTACTAGATAAGGATTTGCTGCCTTTTTTTAATATCGGTGTTACATTGGCGAGCTTCCACTGATTAGGCATAGATCCAGACTGCAAGGATTTATTGAATAGTAATGTCAGTGGTTTGGAGAGCTCATCCTTAGCTTCCTTTAGAACTCTGGGTGAGATTGTATCAGGTCCAGGTGATTTATTTACCTTGAGTTTATCTAAACATTTCAATACTTCTCTCTCCGTAATAGTGATATTGCTTAGAATATCAGAATTATCTATCTGAATCGGGATGCTTTAGGGATATTATTAAGGTTTTCTGTTATGAAAACTGATGCAAAGAAGGTATTGAGAGCATTACTAATTTTTGCTTCATCTTTAGTGTAATAAGAACATAAGAACATAAGAAAATGGAAGTCTGTAAAAAGCCGATCAGTCCATACAAGGCAGATCCCTGAAATCTCCTTTCTCATCTAATAACGGTCCAATCGTTGAAGTTACCACTTTCTTCTTCCTGATGTAACTATAAAGTTCTTTCAGGTTTGTTTTACTTTGATTTGCAACATGTAATTCTAGCGTGTTTTTACTTTGTTTGATTAACTATTTGGCTTTGTGTCGTAGATCTACAAATATCACTTTGTTTTCATGGGTATCTGATATTTTTAATCTATCATAATCATTCTTGTTAGCAAGCAGACAATCTGCAATGTCTTCATTCCACCACTTGGGCCTATTTTTATATATTGTTCTTCGGTTTTATAATGGTATACACTCAGGTACTGCATTCGAATAAGTGGAGGTGAACAATCTCCATGATTGGTTTAGATCATCATTGTTAACCAACTGAGCCCCAGCTAGCTATAAATAAATGTACCACCAGGGACCGGCAGGATTTGATTTTTTTTTCCAGAAACAATAGCGAATGGGTTAGGAATAAAGGAAAAACCACAAAAAAACGATCAAAAAGGTCAAAAATTGGTTCTACGGAGCCCCCGAAAACGGATTTTAGAAGAGTAAAAATTTTATGGCAAAAACACCCAAAAAAAAATTGTTTTTGCGCGCTCACGCGCAGGCGGTTGGACTGTGAGAGTTTTCAATCATCGCCAAGGTTGCGTGGGATACTTACACAGTTCCCATACAAATGTGAGCCCTCTAGGTGCCATAGGACCGGAGTAATTGGGACTGGAGTACCAGTGACGACATGTTGTCGTCGCTGGGGTTTAGCGTTACATACATTGCCGATGACACGTTGTCGTCGCTGGGGTTCAGTGGGTTAATCATAGAACTCCAGTCGATTTCCTTAACCCTTTGAGTACCAGCGACGAGTGTTATATTTTATCCTAGCTATATTTCGACGATATTTTGCAGCTTTGGAAGGATCTGTGGTTGGTTAAAGGGTTGGTTGATATAGTTTGAAGCCTTAATATTGCTATAGGTCCTTTCTAAGCTGAATATAATCGTCTAATGGTGGCCAGAATATTAATACAAGGATGTCCCTGGTACTGTATGGGTTAAGTATTACTTTTAATTTATGGTTAGTTTGCTCTCTTGAAATCTGGGACTTTCTCTTTGCTGGTATTGAGTTCGTTGCTATTGAATTTTATATGGAAAGTGATCGTATGATGGTCACTATTACTGAATTCATCACCAACATTCAAATTCTCTATCAATTCTTCTTTTGTTGCAAGTACAAGGTCAAGAATGTTATTACCATGGGTTGGCGATCGAACAAATTGATAGAGCGAACTCTCTTGCAAGTTCGCATACAAGTCATGTCCGGAGTGTGAAGTAAGTGTATCGCCCCACTTGGTCACAGGTAAATTAAAGTCGCCAAAAATTACGGTATCTTGCGAGTTACTTACATCTGCAATTTGTTCGTAAATTTCTCGGTCAGTTTGCACTGATTGAGCTGGAGGTGTGTATATTAATGCAAGTATTATTGTTGTACTTTTATTATTATTTATAAGTACAAAGGATGTGTCGATGTTCACAATCTGGGGTTTTGACAAGAGGATTGGGTTAAGACTTTCTTTGATAAATAAAACGCCACCTCCATTTTTATAAATTCGCCTTTTCTAAATCAATTCCCTAACTGGGAAGTGAATACTCTGCTATAAAGTCTCTGTCTTCTGTATTGAGCCAAGATTCTGTTATGCCAATTATGTCATAATTTTCTGTACACACTAATTCCTCTAGATCTGAAAATTTATTGTGTATGCTACTAGCTTTTGCATAGAAAACCTTTAAATGTTTTGATTTGGAACTCATGGAACGATCTTTAATCAAATGTTTGGTTCTGGTCGGATCTACATTTACATTCATGGCTGTCCTCGGTTCTCGGTCGTTATCCCTGGCGGTTTTGTATTTGGGTCTTGTTGATGGAGCTTTATTCAAATTCGTGGTTCTTGATGGATTAGCATTTAATTCCTTCACAGGTCGCCGTCCACGCTGTCTTCGGTCCTCCTTCCTGGTTTTCCTGTGTTGAGTCAATTTCTTCTCCGAAAATCCTTCACCACTTCGTTGAGAAATCGACCAAAACGAGCTGCTCCCACCTGGTTCAGATGAACTCCATCATCTGAAAACAAATAGTCGTCGTAGTAAAAACTGTCCCAGGTGTCGACGAATCCCACGTTCTCCTTCCTGCAGAGGTAGGTTAGACAACGATTTGTGCTGGTGGCTATGCTGTAAAATCAGCTCTCTACACTGAGCTGGGGGACGATTCCTGAGACGATGATCTTTGACGACTTCTCCTTAAACGACTTGATCAGCTGCTGGTACTTTAGAAGCAAATCTTCCGACCGGGTTCGCTGTACATTGTTGGATCCGACGTGGATGACGTACATTGTATTATCAGGGGCCAGCTTCGATACTTCGTCAACTGCAGCAACTACGTCGTCCACACCATCACCAGGGATACAAAAACGCTTCCTGGTCTTAGGTGCCCTGGAGCAAAACTCTGTGAGCTGACCACGTACCATCGAGTCTCCCACGAGCCAAACTTCTTCTGTTTCCTCTTCGCCATCTGAGTCTGTGAGTATCTGGAAACGGTTATGACGCTCGGTAACCGGTATGAATTTCCTGGTCTTGGGGCGAACGTTGTTCCTCACGACACGGAAGTTGTCTTGAGGGGGAGTAGAGTCACTATTTGTTTCTTGTGTATCAGAAGCATCAGCTTAAGTGGCTACTACAGGCGTTGGATTGTTGGCAGTTGACGTTGGGGCGGTGGTGGCCGCTGGAGTTGAAGCGGTGACAATTGAAGTTGATGGTACTCCAACGTTGAGTGTTACGAATTCTTGGAGTGATTCCAGCTTCATGGTGAGGGCATTGATCTTGTTGTGGGCTTCATCTAATTTCGTTGTCAAATCCTCTCGATGCTGGCAGAGTCGACAGACTTGTAGATCGACAGTAGCAAACATGGAAACACCAAACTTACCGGCGCATTTCGTACAAGTGCGAGGAATGGTGACGGTCACTCTCTTCAGATCACTTCACTCACTTAAAGACACTTTGCTCACTAAAAACACTTCACTCACTTTAAAATCACTTCACTCACTTCAGGTTGCTTCACTTTCTTAAATAGGCCACCAGGGGTGATAGCCTAGCCGAAAACAAAAGTGTTAAAATACGCAGAAATAGGTTATCAAAATATGCAGAAATAGGTTATCAGGGGTGATAGCCTAACCGAAAAACAAAATTGAAATACGCAGAAATAGGCTACCAGCGGTGATAGCCTAACCGTAAATAAAAACATTTAAATACACAGAAATAGGCTACCAGCGGTGATAGCCTAACGAAAGATCTAAACATTTAAATACACAGAAATAGGCTACCAGGGGTGATACCCTAACTGAAAAGAAAACAAATCGAAGTACGGAAAAATAGGCTACCAGGGGCGATAACCTAACCTAAAATAAAATATATATATATATATATATATATATATATAACAGAATATGTAATATACAATTAACGAAATATAGATTATAAAAAAATAAGAAGTGTAACTGCACACAAGGGGTTAATATACTGTATCAACAGATGGCACTGGTATTGTAGGCTATTGAAGCAGGACTCCTTTTAGATAAACAAAGTTTATCAGTCAGGTTACTACACGATCATGCAAGCAACAACTAAATTTACAGATATATATATAGCTACAGTAGGATACTGAATACAATAACTACTAGACTTAAAAGAAAATACAAAGATCGATTAGAGGTGCGCGTCGTCTGCTACATTCACAAGCTAGGCTACAAAATGTAAACAACAATGTTTATCAGTCAGAAAAGCAATAAAATAACATGCACGGTAATGTTACGACTGAGGTTTAAATAAATCAGGGCTCTTATTCATTGGACTAGTACTGGCATAAATGCTACAACGGAAAGCGCTAGATCCAACCTCTGATGTATATTCCCAGTGAACAAAGAACACAAATACTCTTCATAGTTCTATATGCAACAATAGGTTATTAAACTCTCAATAAATGTGCGTCTACTCTAGGCTTAATGTTATGTGAAAACAGCCTATTACTACCTATAACCGAAGGTGCTTGGTTATGGTATGCAAAGTAAGGTGGTAAGAGAAGTAACAGCTTACGTTACTTTAATCAATAAATGTCAGGCACTCCTTCATGAAAGAAAGTGCACTAAAGTCCTTCAACACCAACAAGGAATCTTCTTTAAATGTTAGATGCTATCAAGATGCTCGAATCGGAAATGGAACCCAAAAAGGCAGGCAGCGGAACATTGCTCGTGCAGGCTATGCACACAAAAGGCAGGAGATATAATGCAGTCAGAGCCAAGAATATCCTAAACGCCACAACAATAATAATAATCGCCACGACAATGCAGTATTCCTATCAACAAAAAGAGCCTAAGTCGTTTGTGTCTCAATACATCACACTAGGCTGCGAAATGTTTGTGTAATCATAAACGGGTATGCATAAAAAGAGTAATTGGTTTAATATACTTAATGTCTACTGTGACTGATAAAGTCTAGCTAGAGTCAATGATACGAGATACTGGTGCGCATGGCATGCCGCATAGCCTAGCGCAAATCTCAAGTGTGTGCGTCAAATATTACGTTATAATGAAGGGTAGATCTCTTGAGAAACCTTAATACCGAAGTATTAAGCGTTCTCCTGGCGTACCTCAAAGACAAACAACGAGCTTAGAATAGTGCAGAATGGTATAGGCAAAAAGCCCTCATTCGTGCATGCTCTACTCTCAATGGCACACAGACTAAAATTTACCCAATAAACTCCAGTTCTCAGGTATGTCGTGCAGCTTTTAACTAAAGCCAGCACCCATCGGAAACAATACCTTATAGTATCAGACTCCTAGTCTAGTATTATCTAATCCAGCAGAACACTAATAATTATAGGAAGCGGTACTGAACAATATGAATGCCAACCAATGCTTCGTGATCAACTTATCTTAACAACTAACATACATGGGTTATATCAGACCTTAACGCACAATACAACTGGCCAGCATGAAGCTGATTATGCAGAGTTAACCAGAGGGGGTATAATATTAATAAAAGGTGGTGAAAGGTATGGAAAATGAGAGAGATAGGCAGAGGAAAAGGTTCTCAGGTGTAGGGAGGGACACAGGTATCAAAGGGATAAGAGGGATGCATTCTAGAAACCAGATCTGAGGGAGAGAGTAGCAAGAGAGCTGTATATATACTACCTCGAGCTCGCACCACGTAGACAAAGCGGTAACAATTCCTTCAGCCAATGGCAAAGAAGCCAGCCAAACATGACGTCACCAAGCATGGTAAAAAACTCCTCCAACCAATCCCCAAGACGCCAGCCAGCTGTGATGTCATCGAACATGGCAAAAAACACTGCGCGCCTCCTCTCACTCTGTTCTACTCTCTCTCTCTCTCTCTCAAATCCTATCATTACTACTTAATGATAAAACATATACTTTGCAATTAAATATATAAAGCCTTGACATGGGCGAAAACAAAGAGCCTTTCTGGACTGCCCATGACACAAGCTTTCATATGAAATAAAGCACACAATAATACATCAACTGTAGCCACATCCACTACCCTGGCGATCCTAGCGAGTCACTGTAGGACAAGCCATGCGGTTCTAACGGAGTGGTTTACGTCACACCCCCCCCCCAAGATTTTTCTCAGAGGCCCAAAGCTCAAAAAAAATCTGATTGTTAGAACCCATGCTATATCTCTACTTCCCATCACCCAGCGGCAGTAAAATATCTGGCACAGTTCTTCAACAAAACATTTCACAAAATTATAACCCTCCCCAACACAATAGGTTAAATCATATGTAGTTATGCTCCTCAAGAGCGAGCTTCTCTAGCCCAGCATTCTGAGAGGAGTGCAACACAGAATTACTGCTAAAACATACTGAAAAAATTCAACTATCAAAGAAAGAGTTTTTATTTGATTTTTTTATGTTTTTAATTTGTTTATTTTGGCTGCGCTATAGGGGCAAGCCTAGTTTTTTCTTCTATACCAAACGCTCAACTCCTGCTTTACGACCCAATATGCTGGGCTACAACCGCGAGCCAACAAGCACCAAGCGCAAAATACTATTCAAACTAAAGCAGGAGGCTACCCGTGTGTCAATCTACCCAGGATCATATACCCTTGAAAGACAATCTGCAATCACGTTGTCACAACCGGCAATATGGCGTATGTCCAGGTTATATACCAATAACCTTAGTGACCACCTGGTCAGCCTCATATTCCGATTGTGAAACTGGCCCAAGAACTTGAGAGGGTGATGATCTGTGTAAACTACAACAACCGGACCATAGGCTGGAACATAGACCTCGAAATGCCTCAGTGCAAGCACAACTGCCAGCAGCTCCCTCTCGACAACAGAGCAGCTTCCCTGTGCTGAATTGAACTTCTCCGAGCAGAAACTAACAGGATGTTCCAGCCCATCATCGTCCTTTTTCATAAGGACGGCACCAGCCCCCACACCACTAGCATCCGTTGCTAGTTGGAAAGGTAGGCTAAAGTCAGGGGCCCTGAGGATCGGGTGAGTGCACAACAGGTGTTTTACTACTCTAAACGCCTTCTCACACTCAGGCGCCCATTTGACTTTCTTATCCTTCCAGTTATCCTCCACCTGAGCTTGACTGTCCCGTTCTCCTTCTCCACCTTGACTGCTAAACGTCATCACAGGCACAGTGAGAGGCTCAGGGGGGTGCCTCACATACTCCTTCATGAGATTAACGTGACATATCTCTCTTCTCATAATCTGCTCTTAGATCGCCAGTATGGCTTCTTTAAGGGTCGCTCTACTGGTGATCTTCTTTCATATCTTACTAACTCTTGGTCATCCTCCTTTCGGGACTTCGGTGAGACTTTTTCTATTGCACTAGACATATCGAAAGCCTTCGATTGAGTCTGGCATAAATCTTTAAACTACCCTCCTTCGGTTTCTATCCCTCCATATGTGCCTTTGTCTCCAATTTCCTTTCCGGCCGTTCCATAGCCACGGTTGTGGACGGCCATTGTTCACTTCCTCACCCTATAAACTCTGGTGTTCCTCAGGGCTCTGTCCTATCTCCTATTCTCTTTCTAATTTTTATAAATTATCTCCTTAACTGTACCTTAATTCCTATACATTCATACGCAGACGACTCAACCTTGCACTACTCCATTAGTTTTTCAGAACACCCAAGCCAGCAATCCTTCAACGACAAACGTAATGAAGCCATAGTACTCTTAAATTCTGATCTAAATACTATTTCCAATTGGGGCAGAGAAAACCTTGTTAACTTTAATGCTTCCAAAACCCAATTTCTCCATCTATCTACCCGTCAGGATCTCCCAGCGGACTATCCCTTATTCTTCAACAATACAAAAATCAATCCTTCATATTCTCTCAATATTCTTGGTGTCTCTTTTTCTTCTGCTCTCATTTGGAAGGACCATATTACCAGTTGTGACGCTTCTGCATAGTAGCCACGTGCGGGCATGTGTGCGCGTCGGCTGCCCAGACGTTTAGAAACCAGCTGGCGGCAGCCGGCCGGCCGGCTTTTCCTTAGTATATATCCTACGACAATGTAACTAATGTCTGGGATATTCTTATGTTCTTTCACAGCTTGTAGCTGCCCTTATTCTTAACCAACGCATCTTAGTATATTTTATTCTCGATAGTTGATTGTTTCATTATAATATATAAGATGTAAGTTTAGTGAGAGCGGGAGGAGACGAGCGTCCCCCAAGGCTGGGGGACGTTGCTTCGCGCGGAGAGTCTAGCTTGGGACGAGCCTGATATTGCCATATGCATTTGTTGGCAACGTTAGGCTTAGTTTCGACTCACGCACGGGGTAGACGATTTTGACCCGGCAACTGTGTTGAGTGTTGCCAAGCCTGGGATGTATTCTGCATGCCTAGGGCGGGGTCCAGACAGATTCAAGACTCAGAGCTCACCTCACTGTCGTACCCTTCGGACCCCCTTGATATCTATCCCTCTCAAGCCCACTTAGAAACTTTCTCTCTTACTTTGTATACCTTCTTTCCACTACTTCATCAATCTATTTAATTATCCCATCCCCTTGATAGACCTTATATCTATTATTGTATTAACGACGAGCTCTCAGATAATTAGATAGGATTTTGGGCCTTATGCAGAGACGTAATTGTTAATGAGACCTAGGAAGCTTTTTTATTGTCTCATATTTGGTGGTTTCATGCTTGCTAGTGTGTTCTTGTGTCAGGTTAGCAGGGGCTAGACCGGAGGGGAGGCTTTTTGCGATCCTTTAAGTAAAGTCTGCTGGTGCGAGTCCTGTGGACCCGCACGACTTTACTAGGATACCCGTGGGAGTCTGGGGGCATTTTCTTGTCTGTGTCCCTGTGTGTCTAGTGTTGTGTTGTGTGAGGGCCTTGCCTAGTCCACTCAGCACTGCGCTAGCACGTCTTGCTTTTGTTTTAGGGTCGCCAGGAGAGAGTCAGATACTTGCGATCTGAGTCTCTCAAGAGAGCACCCTTTCAATTAGAGTAATTTGGCGCACAGACTTGGGAACGTCCCTAGGCTAGAGCAGGTGGCTCAGCCCGGGTATCCGAAGCCTATATCGTTCCGGCTAGACCTCTGCCGCCTGGCAGATTAACAGCTAGGGGTTTATTTTCTCTGCATGCTTGTTATTGTGCCACAGTTTACCGTTTTTGTGAGCATTGTGAGTCAGGGTGTGGCTTAGAGACTCTGTCCGAGCAGGCTTGCCTGACTAAGAGTGAGAAGCACACCTGTATGTGGTTATGTTGCGAGTTGCTGCCTTTATTTAATTATACCTATGCCATTATACACTGTATGGCCTATCACTAGTATTTATTCCTGCTTATGAGTTAAGAGTTCTCTAAATCCGTAACGTACTTTCTTTGCTAAGCATCAGATCCTACAGTAGCCGCATGCAGTTTAGAAACCTGCAACTTGTCTACCAGTACGATGTTTTGAGGACTGTTTGCTTTCACCTTATTTCTAGCAGGGGTGATTAGTTGTATTAATTAACGTAACGTTAAATGTACTTTCTTCTAGTTTGTTATTAAATTGTTTCTGCAATTTAATTCCGTTATCTATCTTTTCCTTGAAGCTTTAAGTCAACTTAACACCTTACGAGCGGCCTATGCGGTTTATTTATGTGTACCGCACAGCGGGGTGTTTTTAGCCAAAATAGGGCTGTTTACGTGATCATTTTCATGCCTAAATAAGACCCAGAACGTAAAACAAGTACCTATCCCTGAAAGGGCATAAACAGAGCTTTCGAATGACACCATAACGATCCTTGTATGATGGATAGTTTTCTTGCAATAACCGTGCAACGCGAGTGCAAAAAGCAGGTAATTCGGTACTTTCAGTACATAATTGAGTATGTAGCGAGTGAGAGAGGGAGGAGGGAGCTGAGATTTGTGTCAGTAGGTTCGCCGCGGTGGTCTGGAGCAGTCATACGCTCGCTAGTCTCCTGCCACCACTTGTCTCTCTCTCTCAGCCACATTACGTGCTGAAATTGCCACTCGAGTTATGTCGAGCGCCGCCACATAGTCCAGCTTTATTTAACTCGACTTATGTTGCTCGCCGCTAAATAAGGGTTAATTGTGTGATCTTTTATATAGCCTGCTTGACTATCAGCAGTCTATAGTGCGTGCACCCTGTAACCGAGTCATAGGATACCTCGTTGTCCAGGCAGGACTCTTGACGGTTTAGGGTGGTTTGTTGCCTGCGTTTATAGAGAAGGGTTGGATCTAGCGTTTTCCGTTGTTGCTTGTTGCCGCATACCTAGTCCAATTGAAAGAGCCCAGTGTTTATATATCCCAGGACGTAACACAGTCTTGCTAAGGCAGCCTCCCAGAAGCTGGGTGTGCTCAACCGCCATAGGGGGTTCTTTTCCCCTGCACAGCTTCTTGCTCTGTACAGGGGCATAGTGCGCCCTTGTATTGAGTATTGTTCACATGTGTGGGGAGCTTCCTCTCACACCGCTCTCCTAGACAAAGTTGAATAGATAAGGGTTGGATCTAGCGTTTTCCGTTGTTGCTTGTTACCGCATACCTAGTCCAATAGAAAGAGCCCAGTGTTTATATATCCCAGGACGTAACACAGTCTTGCTAAGGCAGCCTCCCAGAAGCTGGGTGTGCTCAACCGCCATAGGGGGTTCTTTTCCCCTGCACAGCTTCTTGCTCTGTACAGGGGCATAGTGCGCCCTTGTATTGAGTATTGTTCACATGTGTGGGGAGGTTCCTCTCACACCGCTCTCCTAGACAAAGTTGAAAGGAAGGCCTTTCGTATCATTAACTCCCGTCCACTCACCAACTCTCTGCAATCTCTCTCTCTCCGCCGCAATGTTGCATCTCTCTCGCTATTCTATCGCTACTATAATAATCAGTGTTCCTCAGAGCTATCCCAGTGCATACCACCTCCTTTACGTAGGGCACGTGGTACCCGTCTTGCAACTCAATCCCACCCCTACTCTGTGCAACTCTCCAACCCAAGGTTAGGTTAGGTTAGGTTAGGTTAGGTTAGGTTAGGTTAGGTTAGGTCTATAGTGCGTGCACCCTGTAACCGAGTCATAGGATACCTCGTTGTCCAGGCAGGACTCTTGACGGTTTAGGGTGGTTTGTTGCCTGGGTTTATAGATAAGGGTTGGATCTAGCGTTCTCCGTTGTTGCTTGTTGCCGCATACCTAGTCCAATAGAAAGAGCCCAGTGTTTATATATCCCAGGACGTAACAAATGGCGACCTTGCATAGGATTTACTGAACAGAGGAATATAGTGGTCATTTGTTTAGAGATTCCTTATGATTAGAGGAAGACAGTGGACATAGAGTTTTTTTTTGGAGCAACCAATATAACACATTAAAGATTTTAAATAACATTAGTATATACATACTTGCATAGGAGATAAGAAACATTCTATAACCGTGATAATTACTGCAGTACACAAACATGTCTAGTACATCAGAACACAGTGATGGGTCAGGTCACGATACGGGCTCGGAGGAAGAAAGACCTGTGGAGTGGCTAGTCGATAGCGAGGAGGGTGCTAGAAGATTTTTTGAGGTGCCCCTTACCGCTGCCAGGGTGTTGAAGCTGAATAAGTATGGCTTAAAGTGTGTGGCAGGTCTTCAGGGTCACCAGGGTTTAAGTGGCATGAGGAAAGATCAGCAGAGGACTTTGATATTGGGTTTAGAAGGGAGAGACCTGGGTGGAGAGGCGACTGGGGGCCCCGGTCCCCAGCCCCCCCTCCACTCTACCCCCGTATCAAACGTCAGGGTGCCTGAATTTAGTACATACCCCCAAGTTGATGGTCAATGGCAGCGTGGAATTCAATCACAGGGACCCTCTCCATTAAATGCAGCTTCCCCTCCTCAAGGGTTGACTCCAGATTTGTTGTTTCGGCTTGAGATGGCAAAGGTTGAGGCTACCGAAAGACAGGCTAGAGCTCAGGTTGAGGCTACCGAAAGACAGGCTAGAGCTCAGGTTGAGGCTGCCGAGAGACAGGCTAGTGTGCAGGCTGAGGTTACTAGAGCTCAGGCTGAGGCCGCAGAGAGAACAGCTATACGAGAGGCTGAACTGCAGGCAGAGTCTACTAGGTATTGGGCTGACAGGGAGCTGGAGAGATCTCGAGTGGAGGTAAGAGGGCGAAATATTGGGGGAGGTAACAGACATCGGGACCAATCATTGTCGCACCTGCTTAAACTAGTTCCTGTGTTCGATGAATCATGTGTGACTGAGTTTTTTATGCGATTTGAGAAGAAGTGACAGGAACACCAGTGGCCTCAGGAAAAGTGGGCAGCATTAGTTTCATCAAGACTCCTAGGAAAGGGGCTAAAAGCGTATGATGCACTACCTTTAGAGTCCTGTGTAGTTTATGATGAGCTAAAGAAGGCTGTGCTACGGGCCTATGAGTTACAACCAGAAACTTACCGCTTGAAGTTTCGGGGTGTTACTAAGGGCAAGGATAGTACCTTCCTAGAACACGCCCGGGACTTGTCTGATGCACTACGACATTGGCTGCGTTCTGAGAGGGCAGCTACCTTTGAGGAGTTGAGGGAGCTGGTTCTCTTGGAGCAGTTCATTAAGTGCACAGGCGGGGACTTAACATTAAATATACAGGAAAAAAATCCTAGAACTCTCCAGGAGGCAGCAGAAATGGCTGACCGCCGACTGTCATTAATTCGAGGGTGCGAAGCAGCAGCTAGGAGTGAGTCGGGTGCAAAGGATCGTACCCCTCCCCCTCCCAAGAATTTTGATACACATAAATACACAAAACCATGTAGCACTGACAATAAAACTGAACATAAACCAAATACCGTCCCGTATAAGAAGTCTAATGGTACCTCCCACTCCCAAGGGAAACCAAAGAGTAAAGAGTGCTTTGCATGTCACAAGGAGGGTCACTTTGCAAATGCTTGTCCGAACAAGCCACCAAACAAGGTTGTGTCATTGGCCCGCAGCATAGGAGTGTCGCCTATATCTTCTGAGTTTGCCAAGGGTAGTTCGTCAGAGGTTGGGACACAGCCTGTGTTCAAGAGTCCGGAAGGCTCGAACCCTGTCCGCGACGTCTTTGGGGGTCATAGAGGGCATGGTTTTGTGAGGTGGGCTGGCGAAAGGCGAGGAGTTAAGCTATTGCGTGATACTGGGGCTTCTCAGACCTTGTTAAAGAACTTTACTGGTAGGCCGAATAACTCTGCTCGGGTGGTGGTAGTTCAGGGGATCAATGCTACGAAGTCCTACCCGCTGGTGCGGATGGAGCTGGAGGGGGGTGGTGTGGCGAAGGAGCTGGATGTAGGAATTGTAGAGAACTTGCCTGTTGGGGGCGTCGACCTCCTTCTCAGCAACGACTTTGCGGTGCCTGCTTCTAAGGTTTCACCCTTGGTCGTTGCCGAGAAGGCGGCCGACGTTAGTAGGGAGGAACAGGAGTGGGCTGAGAAGTGTAGCGTAGAAACCATGGCGTGTGTTGTGACACGTTCTCAGACATCCGGAGCCTTGCAGCCACCACCTCAGTCTATCAAACCGCGGAGGAAAGGTCACAAGAAAACGGGAAGTGTTGGTCAATTGGAGAGTTTTGAGCCGGCAGTGTTTCTTGGTGACTCATTATTGGCACCTATGTTAGAGTCTGGAGAGGCCCCGGGGCCTGTCACCGGTAGTGCAGGTGCAGGGCAGGAAGAGACTCTGCGACAGCATCGTTATGCGCAGCGTGAGGAAAGGATGGCTCAGCGGGACATTGGAGGTGGAAATAAATTATTTCAGATGAACTTGGATAATCTCGCACCTGCAGATATATGTTCCTTGCAGCTGGAAGATCCTGAAGTCAGGGCGTGTGGTAATGGTGCTATCGAACTGGAGAGCGATGGGGATGCGCAGCCTGGTGATTTTTTCTTGTCCGAGGGGATCTTGTATCGGAGACATCAGGATCCCAAGAAAAAGTGGGATGGCGGGTCAGGATTAGTGGACCAGTTAGTAGTACCGAGGGTGTGCCGTGAGAGCTTATTGAGATTAGCTCATGATGTGCCTTTGGCAGGGCACCTGGGGGCACGTAAGACGGAGGCAGCTCTGAGCAAGCTTTTCTGGTGGCCTGGGTTAAAGGCGAGTGTCGTGTCATGGGTGTCACAGTGTCACACTTGTCAAGTTGTTGGGAAACCCAATCAGGTCATCCCGAGAGCCCCGTTACAACCCATCCCTGTCATTGGGCCGCCCTTCAGCAAAGTAGTTATCGATATGGTTGGCCCATTGCCCCCCACTAGTGCTGGCAATAAAGTTTTACTAACTGTAATGGATGTAGCAACACGGTATCCAGATGCTTACCCCATGCGTAACGGGATGGCTAAGACTGTTGTCAAAAACCTGCTTGTCTATTTCTCCCGTTATGGCTACCCTCAGGAGATCCAGTCTGATCAGGGATCCAATTTTATTTCTGCTCTGTTTAAGCAGACCATGCAGCAACATGGGATAGTGTCTGTGGTGTCATCTGCCTACCATCCCGAGAGTCAGGGAGTATTGGAAAGGTGGCACTCGACTCTCAAGAGTATGTTGTGGTGTTATTGCATGGAAAATGGGAAGGACTGGGATCTAGGTCTCCCATACGTTTTATTTGCTGCAAGAGAAGTACCTGGGGAGAGCTTGGGATTTAGCCCGAACGAGTTGGTTTTTGGAGACAGGGTCAGGGGGCCCCTCCACATAGTCAAGGAGATCTGGGAGGGAGTCACAAAGCCATGCTCGCTTCTAAAGTATGTTGTTGAAAGCCGTGAGAGAATGCTAAAGAGCTTGGAGGTAGCAGGTCGGAACCTTAAGAGTTCACAAGCTCAGATGAAGGACAGATACGACCAGGAGGTGAAGCTGAGGGAGTTTGAAGTAGATCAGGAGGTACTGATACTACTGCTTCTGGTGGGACTCCCCTTGTCTGCCAAGTATTCTGGTCCGTATCGGGTTGTAAGGAAGGTTTCTGATCTCGACTATTTAGTAGCTACTCCTGATCGTAAGAAAAAGAACCAACTCTGCCATGTAAATCTGATGAAAGAGTATGTGAGGCGCCCCTCCGAGCCTCTCACTGTCCCGGTGTTGATCTGCAGCGATCGTGGTGGAGAAGGAGGAAGGGACAGTCAAGCTGCGGGGGAGGATAATTGGGATTGTCATGTTTCCGCGGATCAGTGGGCGGGGAATTCTAGACAAGTGGCTCACGAGTTGATATTGCACCTGCCTGAGCAACAGCGTGTAGCTGTGCAGCACTTGTTTGATTCAAACCCAGCTGTTTTTGCGGAGCATCCTGGCCTCACTACTCAAGCGGTGCACGATGTCGATGTTGGGGACCACCCGCCCTTTAAATCAGTGCCATACCGTGTTCCCCCTATTAAATTACCAGCACTTAGGGAAGAGCTGGATTATATGCTGAAACGTGGGCTGATTTCTGAGGGTGCAGTAAGGTAGACTTCCCCAGTCACACTGCAGCCCAAACCAGATGGCAAGGTGCGGTTTTGTATAGATTTCCGCAGGTTGAATGGTTTAACCCCCACAAATGCCTACCCTCTCCCTCGCGTGGACGACAGTGTGGATAAGATAGGAAAAGCCAAGTTCCTCACTAAGATAGACCTTGTTAAGGGTTATTGGCAAGTGCCCTTGTCTGAGCGAACGCGAGAGGTGTGTGGGTTTGTGGTGGACGGTGCCACATATCGTTGCCATGTTATGCCATACGGGCTGAAAAATGCCCCTGCAACGTTTCAGAAATTAATGAACGACATTGTAGCCGACATTCCCAACTGTACGGTGTACCTAGATGATGTCATAATATACGACGATGATTTTAACAGTCACTGTGCTCACATCGGACAGCTTTTTAATAAACTGAATGAAGCAGGTTTGGTGGTAAACCTGGGTAAGTGCGATTTTGTCAAAGCCACAGTTTTGTACCTGGGGTTCGAGGTGGGGATGGGTCAGGTGTGCCCGCCACAGACAAAGATCAAAGCCATCGATCAGTTTCCCCAGCCTACGACTAAGAAACAAATCATGCGGTTTCTAGGTATGATAGGCTATTATCGTCGTTTCATCAAAGGCTATTCGACTGTACTTGCACCTTTAACTGACTTATTATCTAAGGACAAGAAATTCCAGTGGTCTCCTGAGTGTGCAGAGGCGTTTTCCTTGGTGAAACACCTGTTATGTACCCACCCCATACTCAGGGCCCCGGACTTCAGCAGACCTTTTCAGCTGGCGACTGATGCCAGTGGCGTAGGGGCTTGGGCTGTCTTGTTACAGACAGATGATGAAGGTATCGAACATCCAGTGAGTTTTTACAGTAAAAAATTCAATAGTGCACAAAGGAATTACTCTGTAATTGAAAAAGAACTCCTGGCGATAGTGCTGGCGCTCAGGCACTTCGATGTATATGTTCCTGCTTTCGGACCAGTCGTAGTGGTTTATACCGATCATCACCCTCTGAAATTCTTGAATCAGTTTCATAACCGGAATATGAGGCTGACCAGGTGGTCACTCATGCTTCAGGAGTATAATCTGGACATACGCCATATTGCCGGTTCTGATAACGTGATAGCGGATTGTCTATCAAGGGTGGATGATGTTGGTTAGACTGCCACAGGATTGAGGGTTGAGTGTGGAGGAAAATAGGCTGTCACTGTAGTTCAGCCGAAAAAAAACAAATTAAAAAAGCAAAAACCTTATAAAAACTCTTTATTTTTATAACGTGTAGAATTTTGTATAAGATGTTGTAGCAGTATCTAAGTTGAATGTTTTCGCTTATTGTCGCTAAGTTAGTTGAACTTGCTCGGTGGAGCGCAACAGTCTTTATTTTTTTTGCCTTGCGTCGCAACAGTGTGTGGTACTATGAGAAGCTTTCTGTTAGATATGAAGAACTTAGTCAAGGGTCTTATATCTTGGGGGAGGTGTGACGCTTCTGCGTAGTAGCCACGTGCGGGCATGTGCGCGCGTCGGCTGCCCAGCCGTTTAGAAACCGGCTGGCGGTAGCCGGCCGGCCGGCTTTTCCTTAGTATATATCCTACGACAATGTAACTAATGTCTGGGATATTCTTATGTTGTTTCACAGCTTGTAGCTGCCCTTATTCTTAACCAACGCATCTTAGTATATTTTATTCTCGATAGTTGATTGTTTCATTATAATATATAAGATGTAAGTTTAGTGAGAGTGGGAGGAGACGAGCGGGAGAGAGAGACCGGCTGGGGGACGTTGCTTCGCGCGGAGAGTCTAGCTTGGGACGAGCCTGATGTTGCCATATGCATTTGTTGGCAACGTTAGGCTTAGTTTCGACTCACGCACGGGTTAGACGATTTTGACCTGGCAACAGTGTTGAGTGTTGCTAAGCCTGGGATGTATTCTGCATGTCTAGGGCGGGGTCCAGACAGATTCAAGACTCAGAGCTCACCTCACTGTCGTACCCTTCGGACCCCCTTGATATCTATCCCTCTCAACCCCACTTAGAAACTTTCTCTCTTACTTTGTATACCTTCTTTCCACTACTTCACCAATCTATTTAATTATCCTATCCCCTTGATAGACCTTATATCTATTATTGTATTAACGACGAGCTCTCAGATAATTAGATAGGATTTTGGGCCTTATGCAGAGACGTAATTGTTAATGAGACCTAGGAAGCTTTTTTATTGTCTCATATTTGGTGGTTTCATGCTTGCTAGTGTGTTCTTGTGTCAGGTTAGCAGGGGCTAGACCGGAGGGGAGGCTTTTTGCGATCCTTTAAGTAAAGTCTGCTGGTGCGAGTCCTGTGGACCCGCACGACTTTACTAGGATACCCGTGGGAGTCTGGGGGCATTTTCTTGTCTGTGTCCCTGTGTATCTAGTGTTGTGTTGTGTGAGGGCCCTTGCCTAGTCCACTCAGCACTGCGCTAGCACGTCTTGCTTTTGTTTTAGGGTCGCCAGGAGAGAGTCAGATACTTGCGATCTGAGTCTCTCAAGAGAGCACCCTTTCAATTAGAGTAATTTGACGCACAGACTTGGCAACGTCCCTAGGCTAGAGCAGGTGGCTCAGCCCGGGTATCCGAAGCCTATATCCTTCCGGCTAGACCTCTGCCGCCTGGCAGATTAACAGCTAGGGGTTTATTATCTCTGCATGCTTGTTATTGTGCCACAGTTTACCGTTTTTGTGAGCATTGTGAGTCAGGGTGTGGCTTAGAGACTCTGTCCGAGCAGGCTTGCCTGACTAAGAGTGAGAAGCACACCTGTATGTGGTTATGTTGCGAGTTGCTGCCTTTATTTAATTATACCTATGCCATTATACACTGTATGGCCTATCACTAGTATTTATTCCTGCTTATGAGTTAAGAGTTCTCTAAATCCGTAACGTACTTTCTTTGCTAAGCATCAGATCCTACAGTAGCCGCATGCAGTTTAGAAACCTGCATCTTGTCTACCTGTACGATGTTTTGAGGACTGTTTGCTTTCACCTTCTTTCACGCAGGGGTGATTAGTTGTATTAATTAACGTAACGTTAAATGTAC
The DNA here is from genome assembly GCA_032716605.1 of Paralithodes platypus. Taxonomy (NCBI): domain Eukaryota; kingdom Metazoa; phylum Arthropoda; class Malacostraca; order Decapoda; family Lithodidae; genus Paralithodes; species Paralithodes platypus. The sequence continues at coordinate 27,271,596 of CM064532.1, read as the reverse complement.
TTTCTTCTAGTTTGTTATTAAATTGTTTCTGCAATTTAATTCCGTTATCTATCTTTTCCTTGAAGCTTTAAGTCAACTTAATTGTGTGATCTTTTATATAGCCTGCTTGACTATCAGCAGTCTATAGTGCGTGCACCCTGTAACCGAGTCATAGGATACCTCGTTGTCCAGGCAGGACTCTTGACGGTTTAGGGTGGTTTGTTGCCTGGGTTTATAGAGAAGGGTTGGATCTAGCGTTTTCCGTTGTTGCTTGTTGCCGCATACCTAGTCCAATAGAAAGAGCCCAGTGTTTATATATCCCAGGACGTAACACAGTCTTGCTAAGGCAGCCTCCCAGAAGCTGGGTGTGCTCAACCGCCTTAGGGGGTTCTTTTCCCCTGCACAGCTTCTTGCTCTGTACAGGGGCATAGTGCGCCCTTGTATTGAGTATTGTTCACATGTGTGGGGAGGTTCCTCTCACACCGCTCTCCTAGACAAAGTTGAAAGGAAGGCCTTTCGTATCATTAACTCCCGTCCACTCACCAACTCTCTGCAATCTCTCTCTCTCCGCCGCAATGTTGCATCTCTCTCGCTATTCTATCGCTACTATAATAATCAGTGTTCCTCAGAGCTATCCCAGTGCATACCACCTCCTTTACGTAGGGCACGCGGTACCCATCTTGCAACTCAATCCCACCCCTACTCTGTGCAACTCTCCAACCCAAGAGTGAAACATTACTCTCAAACTTTCCCTCTTTCTATGACTTAAATTGCTTCAAACTCCGTGTGTCCAGGCATTTTGGCTCGAACGTCCCTTGATTTTGGCCCTGTCACTATTTCAACTATGGGGGAGGCACTCGCTATAGGCAGTTATGCATTTTGCCTCCCTCAATCACATAGAAGAAAAAAAAAAGAAAAAAAAGAAATGTGCTTACGTCTGTCCGGAGCGGCCACCAAGCAATCCAGGTCCGATAGCCTCTCAACTAACCTATAAGGACCAGTGTACTTCGCGAATAAGGGATGACCTACAAGGGGCGGTAGAATCAACACCTCCTGACCCACGTGAAACTCCCTGAGTTTAACCTGGAGGTCGTACCTGTCCTTCATGAGGGCCTGAGAGCTTGTCAAATTACGGCCAGCCAACTCCAGACTGCGCAACATCCGTTCTCGACTGTCGGGGACGTACTTGAGCATAGAACAAAGTTTATCTGCACCCTCCCATATTTCTTTAACCATATGGAGAGGCCCTCTGACACGGTGTCCAAAGACGAGCTCATTAGGGCTGAATCCCAAACTTTCCCCAGGTACCTCCCGCGCAACAAATAAAATATATGGCAGGCCAAGATCCCAACCTTTCCCACCCTCAAAGCAACAACAACTAAGCACAGATTTTAAGGCTGAGTGCCATCGCTCTAACACACCCTGGCTCTCCGGATGATACGCAGATGACCCAACCGTAACAATCCCATGCTGCGGCACTGCTTGAACAAAGAGGTCAGAAGTGAAGTTGGATCCTTGGTCTGACTGAATCTCCCGCGGGTAACCATACTGGGAAAAATACACTAGCAAGCTTCGGACCACCGTCTTCGCTGACCCATTTCTCATAGGGTACGCGTCAGGATACCTTGTTGCTACATCTCCCGACTGTGCATCACTGTCCTCCTCCAACTCGACAGCACCGGTACCACATTCAAGAACCTCCGGGTCTTCTAATTGCAATTTACGAATGTCCGAAGGAGCAAGCTTATCTAAGTGTTTGCGAAACAACTCATGCCCCCCTCCTACATTGAATTCAGCCTCCCGTTGCTCTCTCTCTCTGTGTATCATTGCTGTCTCTTCGTCTTTTTAAGCCCATCCTCTGCCTTCTTAGTAACAGTTAATGGGTTTTCTCCAGACTCGAAAATCGGTCCTAATAATGAGTCCCCGAGAATGTCCGTTGATACTAAACTCTCAACCGCATCAACTTTCAACCCCTTCTCGGTACCTTTCCTCCGCTTGTCTAAAGACTGTTGACCAGAATATGACTCCCTGGATGTAAGAGATCTGGTGACAACACACGCCATAGGTTGCACCGGACACTTCTCAACCAACTCCTGCTCCTCCCTACTCCCGTAGGCCGGCTTCTCGGCAACGACCAAGGGTGGAGCCTCAGAAGTAGGCCTCGCAAAGACGTTGCCGAGAAGGAGGTCGACGCCCCCAACAGGCAACTTCTCCACAATTCCTACATCCAGGTCACGAGTCACACCACCAACTTCCATCTTCATTCTTACAAGCGGGTATGACCTTGTTGCATTAACTCCCTGAACCACAACCACCCGCGCCGTATTTACAGGTGTACCAGTGAAATTCCTCAACAATGTTTGCGATGCCCCAGTGTCACGCAAAATTCTCACCTCATGTCTTCTACCCCCCCACTCCACACAACCGAGTCCCCTGTGGTCACTAAAGGCATCACGGACAGGGAATAAGCCTTCCGGATCCTTCTGCACTGGCAGTGTGTTTACCTCGGAAGAATTGCCTCTAACAAACTCCGATGTCCTCTTGAACACTCCAATGCCGTGAGCAAAAGACACGGCTGCCGGAGGAGGTCGACTAGGGCACTCATTTGCCTTATGACCCTCTTGTGGCACTTAAAACACATAAATTTCGGTTTCGGCTTATACCGTGATGTAAAAGGCCCCTGACTTGTCTTATACGGCGTGGTGTCAGGTTTGGATTCAGTTTTAGTTTCATTGCTCTTTTGTTTAAATGTGTCATTGCTACGGGGAGGGGGAGGATAACGGTCCCTAGCACTTGCATCGTACTTCTGTGAGGACCCACAACCCCGAATCAACGACAGCCGTCGATCAGCCATTACTGCTGCTTCGACTAGAGTTCTTGGGTTTTTCTCCTTTAAGTTCAAAGTTAGATCACCGCCCGTGCTCTTAACCCTTATTTAGCGGCGAGCAACATAAGTCGAGTTAAAAAAAGCTGGACTATGTGGCGGCGCTCGACATAACTCGAGTGGCAATTTCAGCACGTAATGTGGCTGAGAGAGAGACAAGTGGTGGCAGGAGACTAGCGAGCGTATGACTGCTCCAGACCACCGCGGCGAACCTACTGACACAAATCTCAGCTCCCTCCTCCCTCTCTCACTCGCTACATACTCAATTATGTACTGAAAGTACCGAATTACCTGCTTTTTGCACTCGCGTTGCACGGTTATTGCAAGAAAACTATCCATCATACAAGGATCGTTATGGTGTCATTCGAAAGCTCTGTTTATGCCCTTTCAGGGATAGGTACTTGTTTTACGTTCTGGGTCTTATTTAGGCATGAAAATGATCACGTAAACAGCCCTATTTTGGCTAAAAACACCCCGCTGTGCGGTACACATAAATAAACCGCATAGGCCGCTCGTAAGGTGTTAAAGAACTGCTCCAACATCATTAACTGCTTAATTCCATCAAATGTTGTTACCTTCTCAGATCGGAGCCAGTTTCCCATAGCATCGGACAAGTCCCGGGCGTGTTCCAAAAAGGTGCTATCTCTTCCCTTGGTTACACCCCGGAAATTCAAACGGTACGTTTCTGGTTGCAGTTCGTAAGCCCTCAGGACAGCCTCCATGAGATCCTCATACTCAATACATGACTCCAAAGGTAACGCATCGTAGGCTTTAAGACCCTTGCTTATTAATCTAGAGGATACAAGTGCTGCCCATTTATTCTCTGGTCACTGGTGTTCCTGGCACTTCTTCTCAAAGCGTGCGAAAAATTCTGTTACACCACTCTCATCAAACACAGGAACCAGTTTCAATAAGTGTGAGAGAGATTGATCATGAGCACGGTTACCAGCCCCAAGTCGCTGTCCCGTTGCCTCTACCCGCGACTTCTCTACGTCCCTGTCGGCACAGTACCTAGTCGACTCTAAATCAGCTTGGATTTTTGCTAGCTCTATGTGCTGGTGACTTTTTCTCTCTTCTATCTTAGCTAATTCTATTTGCTGCTCAGATACCCTGATAGCCTTTCTCTCTTCGATCTTAGCTGATTCTATTTGCTGCTGGATCTTAGCTAATTCGAGCTGAAGCAATTATTCTGGAGTTAACCCTTGAGGAGGTGAAGGTGCTACAATATTTGAAATTACTGGTGGTCCCCCCAGGGGCAACCCACCCTGCCAGTCACTACCCCACTGTGGACGCGTACTTGGGGTCGGCAAACTACTGGGATGGCTGGGAGTCGAGTGTAGGGGAAGCATGGCCGAAGGGCTCTGAGCACTCAACCTATCTCGCTCACCAGTCACCCTGCCCAGTACACACGTTATCAAGTTATCCCTGGTCATGCTGCTAGTACCCGCATGACCGATAGCTGTGGCCAGGCATTGAAGACCATACCGATCCATACCCTCCAACCGCTCGGCAGTAACAGGCCATTGCAAAAATATCCTAGCATCCTCCTCACAGTTCACCTGATTAACCATTTCATCATACTGCTGTTCCTCAGTTTCGACATTACGTACTGTGTCTCCATTCTCCTCTGATCCGGTATAAGACATGATGCTCACAAAAATTTCCCACCTCAATATTCAGAAAAGAAGCACCCCAAACTCTTATACCTCAATATACACACAAAAATTCTCGGAAATACTCAAGGGTAATACTATGTTGCAAAACAAAATTATTCTTGCTGATCCCCGCAAAATATTCCCCAAAACAACAAATGTTCCCTGCTAATAAATGTAGGTTCACCAAATCCTATGTAAGGTCGCCATTTGTTACGACTGAGGTTTAAATAAATCAGCGCTCTTATTCATTGGACTAGTACTGGCATAAATGCTACAACGGAAAGCACTAGATCTAACCTCTGAACAGTGAACAAAGAACACAAATACTCTTCAGAGTTCTATATGCAATATTAGGTTATTAAACTCTCAATAAATGTGCGTCTACTCTAGGCTTAATGTTATGTGAAAACAGCCTATTACTACCTATAACCGAAGGTGCTTGGTTATGGTATGTAAAGTAAGGTGGTAAGAGAAGTTACAGCTTACGTTACTTTAATCAATAAATGTCAGGCACTCCTGCATGAAAGAAAGTGCACTAAAGTCCTTCAACACCAACAAGGAATCTTCTTTAAATGTTAGATGCTATCAAGATGCTCGAATCGGAAATGGAACCCAAAAAGGCAGGCAGCGGAACAATGCTCGTGCAGGCTATGCACACAAAAGGCAGGAGATATAATGCAGTCGGAGCCAAGAATATCCTAAACGCCACAACAATAATACTAATCGCCACGGCAATGCAGTATTCCTATCAACAAAAAGAGCCTAAGTCGTTTGTGTCTCAATACATCAAACTAGGCTGCGAAATGCTTGTGTAATAATAAACGGGTATGCATAAAAAGAGTAATTGGTTTAATATACTTAATGTCTACTGTGACTGATAAAGTCTAGCTAGAGTCAATGATACGAGATACTGGTGCGCATGGCATGCCGCATAGCCTAGTGCAAATCTCAAGTATGTGCGTCAAATATTACGTTATAATGAAGGGTAGCTCTCTTGAGAAACCTTAATACCGAAGTATTAAGCGTTCTCCTGGCGTACCTTAAAGACAAACAACGAGGTTAGGACAGTGCAGAATGGTATAGGCAAAAAGCCCTCATTCGTGCATGCTCTACTCTCAATGGCACACAGACTAGAATTTACCCAATCAACTCCAGTTCTCAGGTATGTCGTGCAGCTTTTAACTAAAGCCAGCACCCATCGGAAACAATACCTTATAGTATCAGACTCCTAGTCTAGCATTATCTAATCCAGCAGAACACTAATAATTATAGGAAGCGGTACTGAACAATATGAATGCCAACCAATGCTTATGATCAACTTATCTTAACAACTAACATACATGGGTTATATAAGATCTTAACGCACAATACAACTGGCCAGCATTAAGCTGATTATGCAGAGTTAACCAGAGGGGGTATAATATTAATAAAAGGTGGTGAAAGATATGGAAAATGAGAGAGATAGGCAGAGGAAAAGGTTCTCAGGTGGAGAGAGGAGGACAGGTATCAAAGGGATAAGAGGGATGCGTTCTAGAAACCAGATCTGAGGGAGAGAGTAGCAAGAGAGCTGTATATATACTAGCACTAGCTCGCACCGCGTAGACAAAGCGGTAACAATTCCTTCAGCCAATGGCAAAGAAGCCAGCCAAACATGACGTCACCAAGCATGGTAAAAAACTCCTCCAACCAATCCCCAAGAGGCCAGCCAGCTGTGACATCATCGAATATGGCAAAAAACACTGCACGCCTCCTTTCACTCTGTTCTACTCTCTCTCTCTCTCTCTCTCTCTCTCTCTCTCTCAAATCCTATCATTACTACTTAATGATAAAACATATACTTTGCAATTAAATATATAAAGCCTTGACATGGGCGAAAACAAAGAGCCTTTCTGGACTGCCCATGACCCGAGCTTTCATATGAAATAAAGCACACAATAATACATCAACTGTAGCCACATCCACTACCCTGGCGATCCAAGCGAGTCACTGTAGGACAAGCCATGCGGTTCTAACGGAGTGGTTAATGTCAGAGTAACTACACAACTATGTAGAGGTTTAACAAGCACTTAACTCTCCCGCATCTTTAGGACGCGATCGCGTCATAACGCCACCCCTCGAAGAGTGCTCGTATGACGCAATCGCGTCATAATTACACCCGTAAGTTAGGAATATTCGTGGTAAATAAGTTTATGACGCGATTTGGACGCATTTTTGGCTGGTAAGTTAGCCATCAGTAAGTTACAAAATGAAATATCTGGCAACCCCCTAGCGTCCCTGTGTGAGGAGTGCGGGGCTTTGTTTCACCAGTTGTGAGCCGGCCGCCAGTCTGTGAGGTAGTACTCCCGGACCTTTAAATCTCGTCTCGCCTCCATTACCCGCCATAGAGCGGGTTTCAGGCGGGCAAATCTTTATTATTTATGTACTAAGTGGCAGTGTATCATCAATTTGTGGCTATCTATTTATAATTTATGTATATAACTCGTGATTTGTGACTTTGTGCCTCGTTGTTCGCCTCTCCATAGCCAGCCATGTGTTTTTTAGGCGGCTAGAATGGACCCAGTGGAAGTGTAGTGAACTGTGAATAATAATATTATTTATATCATATTCGTAGGGTTAGTGTAGTAAGCATTCGTAGTCACATTCCTAACTTATGTTAGGTTTGTGATTACGAATGTAAGCTAGGCTATACGTGTGTGTCGTATATATATTGCCCTAAAACCTTCATTTTCGCTTGAAAGACCAATATATTTATCAATAAATACTACATACGAAGTATAATGAAGCTGTAATTACGAAATATAGTTGTGTTTGCCCATTTTTGGCATTATTTTATGCCCAATTTGGGCAATTTTTTAGTGAATAAACAGTTTTATTTGAGTGAAGTAACTAACAGTGAAGTGTGGATAGATTATAAACGAATTTTTTAGACAAAAATGTCATGGTAAGTACAAATATGTCACGGTAAATAGCCTGACATAAAAAATACAAGACTTTTATGCGCCACTGTACACTACACTACAGCAGTGAACCTTTGGACAGCCACAGATGTCTGGGTATAGTACCTAAGCTAATCCCATAATTACTTGCCCACGGCGGGTCAGCACTCCTTGACCTTTTACCTTTTCCTCACAGCTGGGATATTTTATATGTTTAGGCATGGGCTAGGCCTATCTTTATTTTATATATATATATATATATATATATATATATATTCAAGTATTTATATTGTTATTTTATATATTGGCCTATTTTTCTTTATTGTGATTTATTATAGTTTTTATTTATTTTATTTATATAATTTTATTTTATTTATAATTTTATTTCATTTACAGATTTTTTTGTTATTGTTCCTGTTCCCCAGGGTGTCCATGGGACCACCTCCTAGGTCCAGAGCAAGGGCAGGGCCCATAATTGAGTATTTATATAGTTATTTTATATATATTGGGATTTATTATAGTTTTTATTTATTTTATTTATTTTATTTATATCATTTTATTATATTTATAATTTTATTTCATTTATATATTTTTTTGTTATTGTTCCTGTTCCCCAGGGTGTCCATGGGACCACCCCCTAGGTCCAGAGCAAGGGCAGGGCCCATAATTGAGTATTGATATAGTTATTTTATATATATTGGGATTTATTATAGTTTTTATTTATTTTATTTATTTTATTTATATCATTTTATTATATTTATAATTTTATTTCATTTATATATATTTTTTTTTATTGTTCCTGTTCCCCAGGGTGTCCATGGGATCACCCCCTAGGTCCAGAGCAAGGGCAGGGCCCATAATCGAGTTTTTATATAGTTATTTTATATATATTGGGATTTATTATAGTTTTTATTTATTTTATTTATTTTATTTATATAATTTAATTTTATTTATAATTTTATTTCATTTATATATATTTGTTTGTATTGTTCCTGTTCCCCAGGGTGTCCATGGGACCACCCCCTAGGTCCAGAGCAAGGGCAGGGCCCATAATCGAGTATTTATATAGTTATTTTATAGTTATTTTTATTTATTATAGTTTTTATTTATTGTATTTATTTTATTTATATAATTTGATTTGATTTCTAATTTTATTTCATTTACATATTTTTGTTTTTATTGTTCCTGTTCCCCAGGGTGTCTATGGGACCACCCCCTAGGTCCACAGCAAGGATAGGGCCCTTAATCGAGTATTTATATAGTTATTTTTTTATATATTGGGATTTATTATTTATTTTATTAATTTTATTTATATCATTTTATTTTATTTATAATTTTATTTTATTTACATTTTTGTTTTATTGTTCCTGTTCCCCAGGGTGTCCATGGGACCACCCCCTAGGTCCAGAGCAAGGGCAGGGCTCATAATCGAGTATTTATATAGTTATTTTTTATATATTGGGATTTATTATTCATTTTATTTATTTTATTTATATCGTTTTATTTTATTTACAATTTAATTTCATTTATGTATTTTTTTTTTATTGTTCCTGTTCCCCAGGGTGTCCATGGGACCACCCCTTAGGTCCAGAGCAAGGGTAGGGCCCATAATCGAGTATTTATATAGTTATTTTATATATATTGGGATTTATTATAGTTGTTATTTATTTTATTTATTTTATTTATATCGTTTTATTTTATTTATAATTTTATTTCATTTATGTATTTGTTTTTGTATTGTTCCTGTTCGCCAGGGTGTCCATGGGACCAGCCCCTAGGTCCAGAGCAAGGGCAGGGCCCAAAATTGAGTATTTATATAGTTATTTTTTATATATTGGGATTTATTATTTATTTTATTTATTTTATTTATATAATTTTATTTTATTTATAATTTTATTTAATTTATGTATTTTTTTTTTTTATTGTTCCTGTTCCCCAGGGTGTCCATGGGACCACCCGCTAGGTCCACAGCAAGGGTTGGGCCCATAATCGAGTATTTATATGGTTATTTTTTATATATTGGGATTTATTATAGTTGTTATTTATTTTATTTATTTTATTTATATCGTTTTATTTTATTTATAATTTTATTTCATTTATGTATTTTTTTTGTATTGTTCCTGTTCCCCAGGGTGTCCATGGGACCACCCCCTAGGTCCACAGCAAGGGTAGGGCCCATAATAGAGTATTTATATGGTTATTTTTTTATATATTGGGATTTATTTGATTATATTTATTTTATATATAAAGGTATATACCGTATATATTAAAAAACAAATCTTGTCCCCTTCCCTGTTGTGTTGTTCTTGTTCCCCAGGGTGTTTGGCCAAAGAGCCCCAAGGTATAAATATATTCTTATAATGCCATACTATGACTACGTCATGGTGTTCCCCCATTTGAATTACAAAATGCGGAACTATACCGTCATGAATCCATTATACTCACGTCATCTGGAATCGGATAATGCAAAACTATGACTATGTCATGGTGAACTACACCAACGTTATATGGATCCAGTGATGGCGAACTTGCGTCATGACAACTAACAACGTCAACTACGTTTTACCTTTATTTCCATTGTGACGTTAACCACTCCGTTAGAACCGCATGGCTTGTCCTACAGTGACTCGCTAGGATCGCCAGGGCAGTGGATGTGGCTACAGTTGGTGTATTGTTGTGTGCTTTATTTCATATGAAAGCTCGTGTCATGGGCAGTCCAGAAAGGCTCTTTGTTTTCACCCATGTCAAGGCTTTATATATTTAATTGCAAAGTATATGTTTTATCATTAAGTAGTAATGATAGGATTTGAGAGAGAGAGAGAGAGAGAGAGAGTAGAACAGAGTGAGAGGAGGCGTGCAGTGTTTTTTGCCATGCTTGATGACGTCACAGCTGGCTGGCCTCTTGGAGGAGTTTTTTACCATGCTTTGTGACATCATGTTTAGCTAGCTTCTTTGTCATTGGCTGAGGGAATTGTTACCGCTTTTGTCTACGCAGTGCAAGCTAGTGCTAGTATATATACAGCTCCCTCGCCACTCTCTCCCTCAGATCTGGTTTCTAGAACGCATCCCTCTTATCCCTTTGATACCTGTCCCCCTACTGCACCTGAGAACCTTTTCCTCTGCCTATCTCTCTCATTTTCCATACCTTTCACCACCTTTTATTAATATTATATCCCCTCTGGATAACTCTGCATAATCAGCTTCATGCTGGCCAGTTGTATTGTGCGTTAAGGTCTGATATAACCCATGTATGTTAGTTGTTAAGATAAGTTGATCACGAAGCATTGGTTGGCATTCATATTGTTCAGTACCGCTTCCTATAATTATTAGTGTTCTGCTGGATTAGATAATACTAGACTAGGAGTCTGATACTATAAGGTATTGTTTCCGATGGGTGTTGGCTTTAGTTAAAAGCTGCACGACATACCTGAGAACTGGAGTTGATTGGGTAAATTCTAGTCTGTGTGCCATTGAGAATAGAGCATGCACGAATGAGGGCTTTTTGCCTATACCATTCTGCACTGTTCTAAGCTCGTTGTTTGTCTTTGAGGTATGCCAGGAGAACGCTTAATCCTTCGGTATTATGGTTTCTCAAGAGAGCTACCCTTCATTATAACGTAATATTTGACGCACACACTTGAGATTTGCACTAGGCTATGTGGCATGCCATGCGCACCAGTATCTCGTATCATTGACTCTAGCTAGACTTTATCAGTCACAGTAGACATTAAGTATATTAAACCAATTACTCTTTTTTATGCATACCCGTTTATGATTACACAAGCATTTCGCAGGCTAGTTTGATGTATTGAGACACAAACGACTTAGGCTCTTTTTGTTGATAGGAATACTGCATTGTCGTGGCGATTATTATTATTGTTGTGGTGTTTAGGATATTCTTGGCTCCGACTGCATTATATCTCCTGCCTTTTTGTGTGCATAGCCTCCACGAGCATTGTTCCGCTGCCTGCCTTTTTGGGTTCCATTTCCGATTCGAGCATCTTGATAGCATCTAACATTTAAAGAAGATTCCTTGTTGGTGTTGAAGGACTTTAGTGCACTTTCTTTCATGCAGGAGTGCCTGACATTTATTGATTAAAGTAACGTAAGCTGTAACTTCTCTTACCACCTTACTTTGCATACCATAACCAAGCACCTTCGGTTATAGGTAGTAATAGGCTGTTTTCACATAACATTAAGCCTAGAGTAGACACACATTTATTGAGAATTTAATAACCTATTATTGCATATAGAACTCTGGAGAGTATTTGTGTTCTTTGTTCACTGGGAATATACATCAGAGGTTGGATCTAGCGCTTTCCGTTGTAGCATTTATGCCATTACTAGTCCAATGAATAAGAGACCTGATTTATTTAAACCTCAGTCGTAACAAATGGCGACCTTACCTAGGATTTGGTGAACCTACATTTATTAGCAGGGAACATTTGTTGTTTTGGGGAATATTTTGCGGGGATCAGCAAGAATATTTTTTTTTTGCAACATAATATAGCCCTTGAGTATTTCCGAGAAATTGTGTGTGTATATTGAGGTATAAGAGTTTGGGGTGCTTCTTTTCTGAATATTGAGGTGGGACATTTTTGTGAGCATCATGTCTTATACCGGATCAGAGGAGAATGGAGACACAGTACGTAATGTTGAAACTGAGGAACAGCAGTATGATGATATGGTTAATCAAGTGAACTGTGAGGAGGATGCTAGGATATTTTTGCAATGGCCTGTTACTGCCGAGCGGTTGGAGGGTATGGATCGGTACGGTCTTCAATGCCTGGCCACAGCTATCGGTCATGCGGGTACTAGCAGCATGACCAGGGATAACTTGATAACGTGTGTACTGGGCAGGGTGACTGGTGAGCGAGATGGGTTGAGTGCTCAGAGCCCTTCGGCCATGCTTCCCCTACACTCGACTCCCAGCCATCCCAGTAGTTTGCCGACCCCGAATACGCTTCCACAGTTGGGTGGTGGCTGGCAGGGTGGGTTGCCCCTGGGGGGACAATGGTAATTTCAAACATTGTCGCACCTTCACCTCCTCAAGGGTTAACTCCAGAATTATTGTATCAGCTCGAATTAGCTAAGATCGAAGAGAGAAAGGCTATCAGGGTATGTGAGGTTCAGCATCAGCATCAGCAGCAAATAGAATTAGCCAAGATAGAAGAGAGAGCCAAGCTAGCAAAAACCAAAGCTGATTTAGAGTCGACTAGGTACTGTGCCGACATGGACGTAGAGAAGTCGCGAGTAGAGACAACAGGACAGCGACTTGGGGCTGGTAACCGTGCTCATGATCAATCTCTCTCGCACTTATTGAAACTGGTTCCGGTGTTTGATGAGAGTGGTGTAACAGAATGTTTCGCACGCTTTGAGAAGAAGTGCCAGGAACACCAGTGGCCAGAGAATAAATGGGCAGCACTTGTATCCTCTAGATTATTAGGCAAGGGTCTTAACCCTTATTTAGCGGGGTCGGACTTAAGTCCGATACGAGAAAATTGGACTAAATGGCGGGGTCGGACTTAAGTCCGTGGGCGTATTCCCGCCCTAATTTAGGTGGAAAGCGAAACTTGGTGGTCAGGCGGTGTACTACAAGGGCCCACCCACACATCCCCACTGCGTGACCGTGACTAAGTGACCCTCAAGCAGCCATAATGGAAGGTCAAGATTTGCCCGTGTTCGATTCGGTGGCCGCCAATCCCTAGTGCGTCGCGCCACCCTACTAACCACGCCCGGCTCACCACCCAGAAACTAGATATCATGCTGAACTCTTCAGAACTTTCTAATAAGCTGTTGGATGAAACCGTCGAAGGTCTGGGTGAGAGTTTTGGTAGTGTGGATGACTCGGAAGACGAAAATAACCCGATCATAGGCTTTCACCCCAAGCATAATTTGCGTGGGGTGGATGTTGTGGTTGATATTGGACAGACCCTTGAGCAAATTGGAGACGTTCCTGACGAAGAACATACTGGTGTGGGTGTTGGTAAGTACAATTTATTTTTATTATTGCTTGAAAATGTGATTGCAAGCATTTTATCACCTTACGAGCGGCTGGTGGAGTATATTTCACTGTGCCGCCCAGCGGGTTTTTTTTTTTACCCTAAATGGGGTTGTTCTGTTCTCTTTTTCATGCATGAACAAGACCCAGAGCGTAATACAAGTATGTATCCTGAAAGTGCGTAAATTGAGCTTTCCAATGACACCCGAACCATCCTTTTACGATCACTGGTTGTCTTTCAACGATCGTAAAACACGAGTGTAAAAACCCTAAAATACGGTAATTTCCTTATAGAATTCCCTGTGTGGCGAGCGGTCTTGAGGTAATTTATGCTCCTAATCACCGCTCCGCTCTCTCTCAGAGCACATTACGTCCTCAAAATTGCACTCTACAAGAAATTTCCTTTGCATTTTATAGCGTATTATTTGCAGGCGTTCGATAAATTTCTTACGGTAATACAAACAACCAAAGATTGAATATTTGTGCTTGGCATTATATGATTGTGGAGAACAGATGTAGGCCTACCGTATATATTATGTGTTCATATATTATATGATACATGTGTAACATTTTTATATTATCACGACTCTCTCTCTCTCTCTCTCTCTCTCTGTCTCACTCTCTTTGTTTGTACTCCTTTGTACTCTCTTTGTCTGATGTAGGCCAGGGCACGCCCCTAACTAATCTCTTCCCTCCCAGGGGAAATCACACCTAGCAGATGTTTTTGACCTCCCCTCTCTCTCTGTCTGTCTTCCTCTCTGGGTCTACCTATACTGCATGTGACATTGAAATTGCTTGAGAGTTTGATTGCAAGCATTTTATAGCGTATTATTTGCAGGCGTTCGGTAAATTTCTCACGATAACCAGGGTGTATGGTACATTTCTCACGATAATACAAGCAACAACGAAGCTTGGCGAAGATTGTGGTCTACAATATACCTTTTTATAATTGCATGTGACCTTGTAATTGCTTGAAAGTTTGATTGCAAGCATTTTATAGCGTATTATTTTCAGGCGTTCAATAAATTTGATAAATATATTAAAATAAGTCCTGTGGGACTATGAAATAGCTATTATTGGACAAGGACAATATTTTGTTCATCCCTCCACTGGAACATCAACAACAATGTCAACAACGTATCGCCGTCGGCAATCGTAAGATTCAGAGTCGTAAAGATTCCAGGACGAGCTCAATAGAAAATGAATGAATGAAATGAATGAGTGTGCAGTACTGCCAATACGTATAGCGACTTCCGCTAGATCTAGAGACCTTTACTTCGATCTAGCAGCAATGACTTACACTAGCGGTTTTGTTTTGAAATTTCAGAACAATTTCGAAGTGATATTATATGGATTTTGCCAATTCATATTTCTAGTGGTATTTATCATGTCTTACATCTAACAATATATGCTAGCGGATTTAATTTCAATTGGTAACCCTCCCGCTGTAGTCGGCTCCAAGAAAATCGATAATGGTGTCACTTTAGTAAACAGGTGATAAACAAACCCGCATGCGGATCGGTTTGGTGTATCGGTATTATGGTAAGTTGGCTACCTACTATTGTTTATACGATATAGTAAGTAATGATAGGTAAATTATTATATATTATATATAAAACAAAAACAAAATTCCTGCAAAGCAAGCGAAACAGAGAGAGAGAGAGAATGCAGAAACTGAACTGAAGAAAGAGTGAAAAAGATATAATAATACAGAAATATTACAAGCAAATAAATGAAATAGAGGGATTAGTTAGAGAAAATAATAATGAGAAATACATAATACGGATGAGGAAGAGGGGAAGCGAGCGAGCCAGAGAGAGAGAGAGAGAGACAGGAGGAGTGAGAGAGATTAGAGAAAATATAGAGATTGCAAGCATTTTATAGCGTATTATTTGCAGGCGTTCAGTAAATTTCTTACGGTAATACAAACAATGAAAGATTGAATATTTGTGCTTGGCATTATATGATTGTGGGGAACAGATGTAGGCCTACCGTATATATTATTTTTTCATATATATGATACATATGTAACATTGTTATATTATCACGACACTCTCTCTCTTGTCTCTTCCTCTCTGGGTTTACCTATAGCCTACATTTATAATTGCATGTGACCTTGAAATTACTTGAGAGTTTGATTACAAGCATTTTATAGCGTATTATTTGCAGGCGTTCAGTAAATTTCTTACGGTAATACAAACAACCAAACCACGAAAGATTGAATATTTGTGCTGCACATCCCTCATACGAAATACCATTCCCACCGTATAGAGAGAATACAGAAACTGAACTGAAGAAAGAGTGAAAAAGATATAATATACAGAAATATTACAAGCAAAAATAAATGAAATAGAGGGATTAGTTAGAGAAAATAATAATGAGAAATACATATACGGATGAGGAAGAGAGAAAGGGAGCACAAGAGAGGGAAAGCGAGCGAGCCAGAGAGACAGACAGACAGGAGGAGTGAGAGAGATTAGAGAAAATAATAATGAGAATTACATATACGGATGAGGAAGAGAGAGAGAGACAGCGCGCGAGAGAGGGAAAGCGAGCGAGCCAGAGAGAGAGAGAGAGAGAGAGAGACAGACAGACAGACAGGAGTGAGAGAGAGAAAGAAAGAAAGAGAGAGAGAGAGAATACAGAAATAAGGAGAAATAAGAGAAAAATAAGACCGATTACCGAAGGAATAGTAGACGCGCGAGAGGCCGAAGTCAGGCCAAAGCGAACGCAATCGAACGCGCCCGGGAAATAGACAAAAAACTACCTCCTTTTCCTCACCTCTTCCCACCCTCCACACTCATTCATAACATCCATTCATAGACTTATATGGGGAGACGAAGAGTTGCTCTTTCCAAAAATGATCGTTTTGTTCGCATTGGAGCCATAGTAACGGCACTAGGGCGAGTGAAATTGAGCGAATATTTCGGGATTATGCCCGCTGAGCAGTACAGTGTAAAATACCTTACCACCCGCTAAATAAGGGATAAAGCCTACGATGCGTTACCTTTGGAGTCATGTATTGTGTATGAGGATCTCAAGGAGGCTGTCCTGAGGGCTTACGAACTGCAACCAGAAACGTACCATTTGAAGTTCCGGGGTGTAACTAAGGGAAGAGATAGCACCTTTTTGGAACACGCCCGGGACTTGTCCGATGCTATGGGGAACTGGCTCCGATCTGAGAAGGTAACAACATTTGATGGAGTTAAGCAGTTAATGATGTTGGAGCAGTTCTTTAAGAGCACGGGCGGTGATCTAACTTTGAACTTAAAGGAAAAAAACCCAAGAACTCTAGTCGAAGCAGCAGAAATGGCTGATCGACGGCTGTCGTTGATTCGGGGTTGCGGGTCCTCACAGAAGTACGATGCAAGTGCTAGGGACCGTTATCCTCCCCCTCCCCGTAGCAATGACACATTTAAACAAAAGAGCAATGAAACTAAAACTGAATCCAAACCTAACACCACGCCGTATACGAAAAGTCAGGGGCCTTTTACATCACAGTATAAGCCGAAACCAAAATGTATGTGTTTTAGGTGCAACAAGGAGGGTCATAAAGCAAATGAGTGCCCTAGTCGACCTTCTCCGGCATCCGTGTCTTTTGCTCACGGCATTGGAGTGTTCAAGAGGACATCGGAGTTTGTTAGAGGCAATTCTTCCGAGGTAAATACACTGCCAGTGCAGAAGAATCCGGAAGGCTTATTCCCTGTCTGTGATGCCTTTAGTGACCACAGGGGACTCGGTTGTGTGGAGTGGGGGGGTAGAAGACATGAGGTGAGAATTTTGCGTGACACTGGGGCATCGCAAACATTGTTGAGGAATTTCACTGGTAAACCTGTAAATACGGCGCGGGTGGTTGTGGTTCAGGGAGTTAATGCAACAAGGTCATACCCGCTTGTAAGAATGAAGATGGAAGTTGATGGTGTGACTCGTGACCTGGATGTAGGAATTGTGGAGAAGTTGCCTGTTGGGGGCGTCGACCTCCTTCTCGGCAACGACTTTGCGGGGCCTACTTCTGAGGCTCCACCCTTGGGTCGTTGCCGAGAAGCCGGCCGACGTGAGTAAGGAGGAGCAGGAGTGGGTTGAGAAGTGTCAGGTGCAACCTATGGCGTGTGTTGTCACCAGATCTCTTGCATCCAGGGAGTCACATTTTGGTCAACAGTCTTTAGACAAGATGAGGAAAGGTACCGAGAAGGGGTTGAAAGTTGATGCGGTTGAGAGTTTAGTATCAACGGACATTCTCGGGGACTCATTATTAGGACCGATTTTCGAGTCTGGAGAAGACCCATTAACTGTTACTGAGAAGGCAGAGGATGGGCTTAAAAAGACGAAGAGACAGCAACGATACACAGAGAGAGAGCAACGGGAGGCTAAATTCAATGTAGGAGGGGGACATGAGTTGTTTCGCAAACACTTAGATAAGCTTGCTCCTTCGGACATTCGTAAATTGCAATTAGAAGACCCGGAGGTTCTTGAATGTGGTACTGGTGCTGTCGAGTTGGAGGAGGACAGTGATGCACAGTCGGGAGATGTAGCAACAAGGTACCCTGACGCGTACCCTATGAGAAATGGGTCAGCGAAGACGGTGGTCCGAAACTTGCTAGAGTATTTTTCCCGGTATGGTTACCCGCAGGGGATTCAGTCAGACCAAGGATCCAACTTCACTTCTAGCCTCTTTGTTCGAGCAATGCCGCAGCATGGGATTGTTACGGTTGTGTCATCTGCGTATCATCCGGAGAGCCAGGGTGTGTTAGAGCGATGGCACTCAGCCTTGAAATCTATGCTTCGTTGTTGTTGCTTTGAGGATGGGAACGGTTGGGATCTTGGCCTGCCATATGTTTCATTTGCTGCACGGGAGGTACCTGGGGAAATTGGCGATTCAGCCCTAATGAGCTCGTCTTTGGACACCGTGTCAGAGGGCCTCTCCATATGGTTGAAGAAATATGGGAGGGTGCAGAAAAACCTTGTTCTATGCTCAAGTATGTCCTCGACAGTCGAGAACGGATGTTGCGCAGTCTGGAGTTGGCTGGCCGTAATTTGACTAGCTCTCAGGCCCTCATGAAGGACAGGTACGACCTCAAGGTTAAACTCAGTGAGTTTCACGTGGGTCAGGAGGTGTTGATTCTACCGCCCCTTGTAGGTTATCCCTTATCCGCGAAGTACACTGGTCCTTATAGGGTGGTTGAGAGTCTATCGGACCTGGATTGCTTGGTGGCCGCTCCAGACAGACGTAAGCGCAATCAGTTATGTCACGTTGATCTCATGAAGGAGTGTGTGAGGCACCCCCCTGAGCCTCTCACTGTGCCTGTGATGACGTTTAGCAGTCAAGGTGGAGAAGGGGAACGGGACAGTCAAGCTCAGGTGGAGGATAACTGGAAGGATAAGAAAGTCAAATGGGCGCCTGAGTGTGAGAAGGCGTTTAGAGTAGTAAAACACTTGTTGTGCACTCACCCGATCCTCAGGGCCCCTGACTTTAGCCTACCTTTCCAACTAGCAACGGATGCTAGTGGTGTGGGGGCTGGTGCCGTCCTTATGAAAATGGACGATGATGGGCTGGAACATCCTATTAGTTTCTGCTCGGAGAAGTTCAATTCACCCCAGGGAAGCTGCTCTGTTGTCGAGAGGGAGCTGCTGGCAGTTGTGCTTGCACTGAGGCATTTCGAGGTCTATGTTCCAGCCTATGGTCCGGTCGTTGTAGTTTACACAGATCATCACCCTCTCAAGTTCTTGGACCAGTTTCACAATCGGAATATGAGGCTGACCAGGTGGTCACTATGGTTATTGGTATATAACCTGGACATACGCCATATTGCCGGATGTGACAACGTGATTGCAGATTGTCTTTCAAGGGTATATGATCCTGGGTAGATTGACACCCGGGTAGCCTCCTGCTTTAGTTTGAATAGTATTTTGCGCTTGGTGCTTGTTGGCTCGCGGTTGTAGCCCAGCGTATTGGGTCGTAAAGCAGGAGTTGAGCGTTTGGTATAGAAGAAAAAAATAGGCTTGCCCCTATAGTGCAGCCGAAATAAACAAATTAAAAGCATAAAAATCAAATAAAAACTCTTTCATTGATAGTTGAATTTTTTCAGTATGTTATAGCAGTAATTCTGAGTTGCACTCCTCTCAGAATGCTGGGCTAGAGAAGCTCGCTCTTGAGGAGCATAACTAAATATGATTTAACCTATTGTGTTGGGGAAGGTTATAATTTTGTAAAATGTTTTGTTGAGAACTGGGCCAGATATTTTACTGCCGCTGGGTGATGGGAAGTAGAGATATAGCATGGGTTCTAACAATCAGTTTTTTGTGAGCCTTGGGGCTTCTGAGAAAAATCTTGGGGGGGCTGTGACGTTAACCACTCCGTTAGAACCGCATGGCTTGTCCTACAGTGACTCGCTTGGATCGCCAGGGTAGTGGATGTGGCTACAGTTGGTGTATTGTTGTGTGCTTTATTTCATATGAAAGCTCGTGTCATGGGCAGTCCAGAAAGGCTCTTTGTTTTCACCCATGTCAAGGCTTTATATATTTAATTGCAAAGTATATGTTTTATCATTAAGTAGTAATGATAGGATTTGAGAGAGAGAGAGAGAGAGTAGAACAGAGTGAGAGGAGGCGCGCAGTGTTTTTTGCCATGCTTGATGACGTCACAGCTGGCTGGCCTCTTGGAGGAGTTTTTTACCATGCTTTGTGACATCATGTTTAGCTAGCTTCTTTGTCATTGGCTGAGGGAATTGTTACCGCTTTTGTCTACGCGGTGCGAGCTAGTACTAGTATATATACAGCTCCCTCGCCACTCTCTCCCTCAGATCTGGTTTCTAGAACGCATCCCTCTTATCCCTTTGATACCTGTCCCCCTCACTGCACCTGAGAACCTTTTCCTCTGCCTATCTCTCTCATTTTCCATACCTTTCACCACCTTTTATTAATATTATATCCCCTCTGGTTAACTCTGCATAATCAGCTTCATGCTGGCGAGTTGTATTGTGCATTAAGGTCTGATATAACCCATGTATGTTAGTTGTTAAGATAAGTTGATCACGAAGCATTGGTTGGCATTCATATTGTTCAGTACCGCTTCCTATAATTATTAGTGTTCTGCTGGATTAGATAATGCTAGACTAGGAGTCTGATACTATAAGGTATTGTTTCCGATGGGTGTTGGCTTTAGTTAAAAGCTGCACGACATACCTGAGAACTGGAGTTGATTGGGTAAATTCTAGTCTGTGTGCCATTGAGAATAGAGATGCACGAATGAGGGCTTTTTGCCTATACCATTCTGCACTGTTCTAAGCTCGTTGTATGTCTTTGAGGTACGCCAGGAGAACGCTTAATACTTCGGTATTAAGGTTTCTCAAGAGAGCTACCCTTCATTATAATGTAATATTTGACGCACAGACTTGAGATTTGCACTAGGCTATGCGGCATGCGATGCGCACCAGTATCTTGTATCATTGACTCTAGCTAGACTTTATCAGTCACAGTAGACATTAAGTATATTAAACCAATTACTCTTTTTTATGCATACCCGTTTATGATTACTCAAGCATTTCGCAGCCTAGTTTGATGTATTGAGACACAAACGACTTAGGCTCTTTTAGTTGATAGGAATACTGCATTGTCGTGGCGATTATTATTATTGTTGTGGCGTTTAGGATATTCTTGGCTCTGACTGCATTATATCTCCTGCCTTTTTGTGTGCATAGCCTGCACGAGCATTGTTCCGCTGCCTGCCTTTTTGGGTTCCATTTCCGATTCGAGCATCTTGATAGCATCTAACATTTAAAGAAGATTCCTTTTTGGTGTTGAAGGACTTTAGTGCACTTTCTTTCATGCAGGAGTGCCTGACATTTACTGATTAAAGTAACATAAGCTGTAACTTCTCTTACCACCTTACTTTGCATACCATAACCAAGCACCTTCGGTTATAGGTAGTAATAGGCTGTTTTCACATAACATTAAGCCTAGAGTAGACGCACATTTATTGAGAGTTTAATAACATATTATTGCATATAGAACTCTGGAGAGTATTTGTGTTCTTTGTTCACTGGGAATATACATCAGAGGTTGGATCTAGCGCTTTCCGTTGTAGCATTTATGCCATTACTAGTCCAATGAATAAGAGCCCTGATATATTTAAACCTCAGTCGTAACATAATTTCTTGGTTTCAGCATCATAAGCTAACTACGCCAGCCTGCCGCCATATGCCAGCCTACCGCCATACGCCAGCCTACCGCCATACGCCAGCCTACTACCATACGCCAGCTGCCATGTCGGACAAGACGGATGTTAAGAAACGTTTGCCGGACTCCCAGCTGGA
>CM064532.1:27094829-27244829 GCA_032716605.1 Paralithodes platypus | reverse complement strand
TTGTATGATGGATAGTTTTCTTGCAATAACCGTGCAACGCGAGTGCAAAAAGCAGGTAATTCGGTACTTTCGGTACATAATTGAGTATGTAGCGAGTGAGAGAGGGAGGAGGGAGCTGAGATTTGTGTCAGTAGGTTCGCCGCGGTGGTCTGGAGCAGTCATACGCTCGCTAGTCTCCTGCCACCACTTGTCTCTCTCTCTCAGCCACATTACGTGCTGAAATTGCCACTCGACCTATGTCGAGCGCCGCCACATAGTCCAGCTTTATTTAACTCGACTTAAGTGGTGAGCCGCTTTTTAAGGGTTAAGGCGTCTTAATTAATCATGAATTGGCACTTTTGTGAATAAGGAATTTACATCAAATTTATTCATTTACAAGGTTCATCATTGCTTCAAATTTTACTTATCAATTCACTGGAGTGTTTTACATGAAAATTGGATATCGTGCCAACTAATGGAGATAACAACTTAGTCCTCCGAACACAAAACTGATGAGGCTATTATGCAAGATATAATCAGAAGAAACACATACCCCACTTATCCAGAACAACAAATCATACTCATCACCTACTATAAATCCTGGAAATCTTCCCATCTCCTCCTCCGTAACAGACCCACTACCTACAAGACGTCCCTTCAAAAAGACCATGTCATTTACCGTCATACATGTAACAACATGGATTGCGGGCAACTATCTTATATCAGAATGACAACGATAAAATTTACTAGACGTCTAACTCTTCACCTCCAAAATGGCGCCATCAAATCCAGCTATAAGGCCCCCCATCACAGAGACCTCACCAGATTTGACGTAAACCTACATACCACCATCATAGATCGAGAAAAAGACCACCATTTCCTTGCCCTTCTAGAGGCAATCTATATCCAAGCTCTAAAACGTTCCCTTAACATTTAAACTGACCATTTCCAAACCTCCCTAGCGTCTGTCGGGCACATAACCTTGCTACCCACCCTCCCGCACCTACAGCGCCCCCCTCCAGCCCTACAGATCCCCCCTCCGCCCCTACAGCTCCCGTACTAGACACCCCCAGACATCGCTACCTCTTGCGTTCCTCAACCCGCACTCCCACCAATCAGAACCTCTCATTGCTCTCCTCAGCCCCTCCCCCCGCCTCTACGCCAATCAACTCGCCTTGACCTAACACTTGACACCCAACCACACGAGACCTCCCAACGACTGACTCCTCCCACTCACTTATATAGCAACCAGGTAACCCATCCCTTGCACCACTTATCTGCTGATGACGGAATCAGAACATTCCGAAACGTCGAGGCCAAACATAGGACCGCTACTCCAACTCATCAACGTAAAACAGTGGAAGACTGTCCGAAATATTGAAAAGTTAAATAAAATACTTATTAATTGTGAAACTTCTATATCCTTTAACCTCGTTTGTCTCAAAGAATATATATATATATATATATATATATATATATATATATATATATATACCGTATATATATATATATATATATATATACATATATACAGTATATGTATATATACAGTATATACTGTATATATATATATATATATATATATATATATATATATAAATATATATATATATATATACTATTAGAATATCTTCTGAAATTAGGCGCTCAAGAATTTCATTTGGAAGAGAAGTACTTTTCAAACTAATAGGTGCATCATGTCCAAAAATAGTTTTATAAGGAGACTGTTTAACCCTTATTTAGCGGCGAGCAACATAAGTCGAATTAAATAAAGCTGGACTATGTGGCGGCGCTCGACATAACTCGAGTTGCAATTTCAGCACGTAATGTGGCTGAGAGAGAGAGACAAGTGGTGGCAGGAGACTAGCGAGCGTATGACTGCTCCAGACCACCGCGGCGAACCTACTGACACAAATCTCAGCTCCCTCCTCCCTCTCTCACTCGCTACATACTCAATTATGTACTGAAAGTACCGAATTACCTGCTTTTTGCACTCGCGTTACACGGTTATTGCAAGAAAACTATCCATCATACAAGGATCGTTATGGTGTCATTCGAAAGCTCTGTTTATGCCCTTTCAGGGATAGGTACTTGTTTTACGTTCTGGGTCTTATTTAGGCATGAAAATGATCACGTAAACAGCCCTATTTTGGCTAAAAACACCCCGCTGTGCGGTACACATAAATAAACCGCATAGGCCGCTCGTAAGGTGTTAATTCCTCAATGGTAACTAAAATTGGACGAATTTTAGTTCTACTGGCCAATCACTTGTCTCATTGTCACCCATCCAGGTTACAAGCATAACTTTGATATCACAGTTGAGTCTCTCTACTGAACCCGGACTTTGTGGATGGCGAGGTTTACCATGAACCAGCTAAAGTTCAGGCCACACGACCTTCAACTTCTTTATAACCTGCACTGCAAATATTTTTCCGTTGTCACTTTGTAGGATCTTGGGTGCTCCAAATAACAGGAATATATCAAGCAACTGATAAGCTACTTCTGATGCACGCTTTTATTGTAAAGGACGTAGTGCAAAACATTTGGGAAGCCATGTACAGAGCACAGGTGCTGGTGCGCTGCGGCGTTGCCGAGTGGATTGTGCATGCGAGACGAATTTGATTATTTGTTTTCAGCAAATTTATTCTTATTTATTAGACTAACCTCACCAAATTAACCTAACCTAACCTAAATGTATTATCTATAAAATAAATCGAAGGACAAAAATATTTGTATTGTGCTGGGATCAAATGCTCGACCTCATGGGTGGGAGGCCTAGCTGCTAGCTCTGATCTACTGGGACGGCCTGCTAGACATGTTTTGAAATGCCTATTTAAAGGGTAAAAATTCAAAGTTGTCGCGCATGTGCAGATCCACACGGCAACGTCGCACCGCACCAGCACCGGCGTTGTCTACATGGCCTCTCCAAAATGTTGTCAAGTGATCTTACCTATTTCAAGCTTACCTATTTCAATAATATGGGAGATTAAGAGACTTTCTTGTAGTTGCTCCCATCTCTCGGTCGTTCTTGAGTACGAATATCACAACTCGTAATTTATAACATTTTTCATAATTAGCTTACGATTACTTACTAATAACAATGCAGTTCTCCAACATATATATAACTATTTCATGTCTATAATTGTACAAATAATTTATAAAGACAAGGTCCTGATTCAAATTGAGATACACCTAACTTGATGTAGACCATGCGCACTGGTCCAATCTGTAATACTCTGGTGAGGTGATGAAGAATAGTCCAACTTGCTTTATTATTTATTATTAAAACACAGAGAGTTGTTGGTAGATTGCAATGGTGTGGACCGTGTGGTGTCTGGTTAACTACTGACTCTTTCAAGCAAGGGTCTTACTTAGATTAAGTGAGCATTACCAACTCGTGCCAACAGGTGGCAGCACTGTAGCTGAATAATAATTAATTAATGAAACATGGTTCGAATCCATGAGACAAAATCCAAATAGATAATGAACATCACATTCCTCCTTTTCTTTATAAAAACAATGATATGAATCTTTATCAGTTTTAACCAGCTTCCACACAGATATTTATTTTTACAAATATAAATACAAGATACTACTTATATAGATAAGATTTGTTGAAAGAAATATAGCTTAGATAAACGCTATTGCTAAGAATACATAAATACAAAGTTGATATATATTAAAGTTTAACCCAAAACAAGAACAAACCTTGAATGCTTTGAAAATTAACTTTGAACATGAATAAATCAATCACAAACAGAAATACTATCAAGAGCAGTGGATGTTGGTGTATCGCTGAAAAGGGAGGGAATTGAGTGGAAGCTACCTATACTGCTGTTTGCGGATGATACAGTTCTGATGAGTGATAATGAATGGGAGTTGCAGGGTCTGGTAAATGAGTTTGGAACAGTGTGCGAAAAACGGAATTTGAAGGTAAATATGGGGAAGAGCAAGGTTATGGTCTTCGAAAGGGGTGAAGTCACAGAGTGTGAGGTGAAGCTGAACGGTCAGGCTATGGAGATCGTCAACTCTTTTAAGTATCTGGGCAGTGTGTTGAGTAAAGATGGGACTATGGATGAAGAGGTGCGGGAGAGGGTACAACAGGGGAAGAGGGTTGTAGGAACGCTAAAAGCAGTAACAAGAAATAGGGTGGTCAGTATGGAAGTGAAGAAGTCCTTGCATGACAGTGTGGTAATCCCGACACTGACTTACGGAAGCGAAGCATGGACGTTGGTTGAGAGACTCAGACCAAGAGTGAGAGCAGTGGAAATGAATTACTTAAGGAGTGCGTGCGGAGTTACATGGAGGGATAGACAGACTAATGAGGAAGTAAGAAGGAGGTGTGGTGTGGAGGTAGATGTGCTGGAATGTGTGAAAAGGAACAACTTGAGATGGTTCGGCCATATGGAACGTATGGAAAGCGAGAGAATGACTAAGAGGGTGTACGAGAGCGAGGTGGAGGGACAGAGGGGGAGAGGTAGACCGAATATGAGGTGGAAGGATGGAGTGAGGAACTACATGAACGAAGGCGGTGCTGGTTGGGGGGAGGGGCGTCGACTGACTGGGGACAGAGGTGCATGGGGGCGGTTCGTTCGTGGCCACCCCTTCGAGGATCACGGCGTCAGGCAATAGATAGATAGATAGAAACATAATCCTTCAGATATTTAGGAGCTTGCCGAATACGTCTAGGCCTTGAATTACTTTGACATCCTACATCTTTAATTTCCTTTGCATCACTTGAAAACTCATTCTCAGAATTCCTAGATATGGCTTTAAAATGAAACATATTTCTGGTAATTCTTTTATCTTGATTCTCGGCAGAAACCATACTCCCTTTAACTTTAACTACTTTGTAAGGCTTAGATTCATATGGCATATCTATTTTACTCTTCCTCTTTTGTTTGACAAGAACTATATCTCCTCTACCCAATGACTGTTCTCTAGCACGTTTATCATCAACAAGTTTCATCTTCTTCTTGGCGTCGTCGTCCTTCTTCCTTAGGTCCACGTCAGGCGTCACCGATGGCATAGCAGGTAAAGTTGTGCGCATGGGTCGGCCAAAAAGAATTTCACCAGGAGGCCTTCCCAATGTACTGTGCGGCGTGCAGCGGTAACTCCTCAGGAAAGCAAACAGAGCCTGCTTCCATGAGCGACCCTCCACAAGAGCACAATGCACAGCCTTCATTAGAGGCTGCATGAACATCTCTGCTTCACCATTTGCCTGGGGATAAAGTGGAGTCACACGTCGATGGCGAAATCCCATATGTTCAGCAAAATCCTTGAATTCCTGTCCAAAGAATGGAGGTCCGTTGTCTGTTTTCACCACCTCAGGAATCCCATAGCTTGAGAACAACTTATCCAGTTTGGGTATCACAGCTTTAGCAGATGTAGTGGTGACTATATCAACCTCTGGAAATCTTGAGTAGTCATCAATTACCACCATTAAAGACTCATTAGATGGATGGGGTCCACAAAAATCCATAGAAACTTCCATCCAAAGCAAAGTTGGCAGTCTGGTTGGTTGAAGTGGTGTTGGCTTGGAAGTATCAATTGCTGATTGACATGGGAGACAGGCATCAATCATAGATTTAACTTGGTGATCAATTCCCGGAAACCATACTTTTTAACGAAGGAGTTGTTTCGTCTTCACCAGTCCTTGATGTCCTTGATGTGCAAGTTGAACAGCTTGATGTTGTAAAGATGAGGGAACAACTATTCTGTTACCACGAAGCAAAGTATCTCTCTGTGGGGTGACTGTAAGCTCATACTGAACATTTTCAAATGCTTTGAAAGTGTCCCTGTCAATACCATCAGGTGTAGATTTTGGCCAACTCCTCTTCTCGAGAGCATCCACCACAGCTTGAAGTAACACATCCTTGAGAGTCTCGTGTCGTATTTCCCCCACAGTTAATGCTTTAGGAACTGCATCGGACGTCACAGACAAAACATAATCCTCAGCAGCTTGTTAATGTTTGGCGAGTTTATAATTATTTGCAGGGTGACGACTCATGTGGTCAGCAGGATTGTCCTGTCCCCGCTGGTATTTCACTGTGAAGTTGTACGGTTGTAGTCGAAGAGCCCATCTTTCTATTCGCGCAGAAGGTTTCGATCTTGGGTTGTTGAAAATAGTTTCTAATGGCTTGTGGTCCGTTACAATGGTTGTAAAATGTGCACCAAGTAAATAAATTCTAAAATGTTCACATCCCAAAACCAGAGCAAGAGCTTCTTTTTCAGTTTGGCTGTATCGTTGTTCTACATCGGTGAGGGATCGACTGGCATATGCAATCACCCTGCGAATTTCTGGGCGTCCTGGACTACACTGTGCCAGAACTGCACCTAGACCCACAGGTCTTGCATCAACAGTCAACTCGGTATCCATAGAGGGGTCAAAGTAAGCTGCTGTTGCATCACTTGCCAGAGTATCTTTAACCTTTTGAAATGCTTGCTGTTCCTCTTGGGTCCACTTCCATGAAGAGTCTTTCCTTGTCAAATCACGAAGATGTTTAGCTAGAGTTGCAAAATTAGGAATGAAGTGGGCACAGTAGTTTGTCATTCCCAAGAAACTCCTTACTTCTTTTTCATTTGTAGGACCTGAGGCATTCTTGATATCCGACACTTTCTTCGGGTCAGGAGACAGTCCATCAGGACTCAGCACATAGCCATAGAATTCTATTCGATGTTTATTGAATTCACATTTGTTCCTGTTCAGTGTTATATTCTTCTCTTTTAGTCGCTGCAGTGTCGAACGAAGAGCTTGATCATGTTCTCTTTGGGTTATGCCAAACACAATTATATTATCAGACATGTTATCAGCATTAGGAATATCTTGAAGCACGCAGGAAATGGTGTGTTGGAAAACTTCAGCAGCACTGTTGATACCAAAGCTGAGTCTCTTATACCGAAATAATCCACGATGAGTCATAAATGTTGTGATGTGGCGACTCTCTTCATCGAGCTCCAGTTGGTGATATCCTTTGTTGAGATCCAGCTTGCTAAACACCGTTGCTCCATTAAGTCGGTAGATCATATCGTCCACAGTAGAAGTAGGGTGACGTTCCCTGATGATTGCCTTGTTGGGTAAGCGCATGTCCACACAAATACGTACTTCATCAGGACTTTTAGGCTTTGGTGGAGTTACAATTGGGCTCACCCACTGTGTTGGTCCAGTTACACGTTCGATGATGTCGAGCTGGAGAAGTCTGTCGAGTTCAGCGTCTACTTTCTTTCTGGTGTGAAATGGTTGTCGTCGATGGGGTTGGGCCGTAGGTACTACTCCTGAATCGATGTGAAGATGCACTTTGCTATTAGTGTAACAGCCAATTCCATCAAACCGGTCATTAAACTCTTCAGTAAGGTTTTCAACCTGCTTTGGGGTTTCGTTTGTGACTTTGTTCAAAATTTGAATTAGTTTCAGCTTTAATGAAGTTTTGTAACTAAGAAGTGAATCTTCAGTATCCTCCACTACGTGAAATATAGTCTCTGTTTTAGCATTATTTGACATCACAGTTGCACTGAAAGTCCCAATTACTGGTAGGGGTACTCTAGAGGCATATGCAATGGCAGTGTTATGGTATTTTTCAGGTTTGGGAAATTTATGCTTGAAGAGCTTTTCATAGTGAAACTTTGAGATTGTATCAATGTTTGAACCTGTATCAATTACAATCTTTAAATTAATGCCTTCAATACAAACAACAATCTCAGCTTTCTCACCACTAGAATTTTGTTCACCTGTGTCACTTACCCCATACGTATAATCATTATCACTATCATCTGACACTGTGCTTAAATCCTTAGATTCTTGTACATTGTGAACATTTGGAGTCCTTGTTCCAGCATGACCACGACTCGTCCTGTGTCCTCTTGATCCTCGGTGTGATGTGGTATTTGTTGCATAATCTCGTCTTGGTTGTGATGGTTTGGCTGAAGATCGACACATGGATCCAAAATGTCCAATTTTCCCGCACTCGTAGCATTTCCTACCATAAGCTGGGCATGTAGTGGCACCACCTTGATGAGGGTAAGATCCTCCACAATTCCGGCAGACATTGGATTTTGGGTGGGCAACTTCTCGAGTTTGACTCCTACCTGGTGTGCGATCTTGTTGTCTTCCACGGCTTGTCATAGGTGATGGGTTGAAATTTCTCCTATTGCCACGCCCTCTGCTTTGAACTCTGCGAATTTCACCAGTGCTCGTTCCACCACCTTCCATGCATTGGGCATCACGATCAGCATCCTCCATACGGCGAGCTATATTCAGCACCTTGGTGAGCTTATTCTCCTCGTCAGTTAGTTCCAAGGCTCGGCGTCGAAGTTTTGAAGATTTGCAGGTTTCAATTATTTGTTGTTTTATTTCCTTGTCTCTGTCACTAAAGCCACAGTGAACATAAATAGCTTGTAGTCGAGTGTGATACTGGTCCACTGTTTCAGGTGAAAGTTGTTTGGCTCTTCTAAATTTCATTATTTCCATTGCAGTATTCTGCCTGGGTTTGAAGTGTAGTGTTAAGGCTTTTGTTGCTTTTTCATAATCATTATCTTCACCTGTATTAGAGAACGTCTCAAAAATGTCATAGACACGCTCTCCCACGTAGTACAACAAAAGGGCGCGCTTTTGGGTCGAGTCCTTTATTGCAGAAGCCTTGAGCATTATTTCAAATTTGTTCAGCCACTTGGTCCACCTCTGAGACATGTTGCTTTGATCAGAGTCTGGGTCGAAATTTGGAAAGTTGGGAAGATTTAATCCAGCCATGCTTGATGAAGTATCAGGGTCTCGTAGTACTTTTTGATTACGAAAAATCATAAACTGTAGTTTATTACAATCTTGCCTGGGAAGCCTGGATATTTACATTGAAGTCCGTGGGGTTTCCGTAGACTTGGTGTAGTTTGTTGTACAGCTGCCTTCTTCATTTCGAGGTCTGGGTATATCCTGCATTGCCGTGGTACATCCTCGTCGCCATTGTAATACTCTGGTGAGGTGATGAAGAATAGTCCAACTTGCTTTATTATTTATTCTTAAAACACAGAAAGTTGTTGGTAGATTGTAATGGTGTGGACCGTGTGGTGTCTGGTTTACTACTGACTCTTTCAAGCAAGGGTCTTACTTAGATTAAGTGAGCATTACCAACTTGTGCCAACAGGTGGCAGCACTGTAGCTGAATAATAATTAATGAATGAAACATGGTTCGAATCGATGAGACAATATCCAAATAGATAATGAACATCACACAATCTAGCTTTAAAAGCACCGATTGTAGGGGCAGTGACTATAACATCTTCTGGGAGTGAGTTCCAAGCATTGACCACTCTCACACTGAAATAATTCACCCTAACTAGAGTTCTACAGTGACCTCTTTTAGTTAGCTTGCGTGTGTTCGATATTGTTCTCAACTCACTGAATTCGAAGAAGACTTGATGCTCAACATCTTCTACCCCTTTCAGGATTTTTTACGATCAGTAGAAATGGTAGAGATGGTCAACATAGTATTATTATGATTAAGTTCAGGTCCTTGGAAACGTTCGCATACTCTAAATTATTCAGAATGAACGATTATATATATTATATATTATATTTTATTTCTTTTTAGATGTAAGAGAGATCATTGATATTGTTTGGTATACATTATATAATCAAATATTTCTCCTAATTTCCAGTATTTCGTATAATGGTAGCAAGATTACAAAGCCAACCGTGTCATCATATTGACAGGATTATATTTCATTCGTATGTTTGCCTCTAAATACTGGTATAATTCCGGCCTATAAGATCAATAGAGAAGGTTGTGGTGGCCAACAGAGCATACTGTATAATAGAGAAGGTTGTGGTGGCCAACAGAGCATACTGTATAATAGAGAAGGTTGTGGTGGCCAATAGAGCATACTGTATAATAGAGAAGGTTGTGGTGGCCAACAGAGCATACTGTATAATAGAGAAGGTTGTGGTGGCCAACAGAGCATACTGTATAATAGAGAAGGTTGTGGTGGCCAACAGAGCATACTGTATAATAGAGAAGGTTGTGGTGGCCAACAGAGCATACTGTATAATAGAGAAGGTTGTGGTGGCCAACAGAGCATACTGTATAATAGAGAAGGTTGTGGTGGCCAACAGAGCATACTGTATAATAGAGAAGGTTGTGGTGGCCAACAGAGCATACTGTATAATAGAGAAGGTTGTGGTGGCCAACAGAGCATACTGTATAATAGAGAAGGTTGTGGTGGCCAACAGAGCATACTGTATAATGTATATTATGAAAATGTTATGACCGTTGACCTATTTCCTCATCAATCATAACGTCGTTCAATACTAGGGACAATGTGTGATATATATATATATATATATATATATATAGATAGAGAGAGAGAGAGAGAGTTACAAGGAGTTACAATGAATAATTAGTATCTCAGAGACCTTGCGGTCCATTCCGAGGAGATACTCGAAGTGGAAGGAGAGAGACTGTTTACTGCACTACACTCTTTACAGAGTGTACTATCTACTCTCTTCTTGAACTGTTCTACTGAAGAATTGTTTACACTTTACAACTTCGGAGGGAAGTTTGTTCCAGGTAGAACAGATCTTATATGTGAAAGAGTTTCCACAAAAACTAGTGCTGAACCTTTTCAATTCTAATTTCCAGCCATGGTTGCGTATTGCTTTCATATTGAGGCTAAACATTTTGCTATAATCTACATTATCAAACCCTTTAAGTATTTTAAATACTTCAATGAGCTGACCTTGTAGTCTGTGTGTCTCCAACGTAAAGAGATCAAGAGCTATCAACCGGTCCTCATAGCTCATTCTTCTAAGCGATGGAATACGCTTTGTAGCTCTAGCTTGTACTCATTCTAGTCGCTCTATATCTCTCCTGAGTGCTGGAGACCAGAATGGAACAGCATACTCCAGGAAAGGCCGTATCAGAGTGTTGTAAAGTGTGAGGACTATTTCCTTATTTATATACCGGTACTTAAATTGCCTCTTAATATAGCCCAATGATTATTTAGCTTTCTTCTCTACTTCAATTCACTGCTTGAAAAACCTTAGGTCACTGCTAATCAGAATATCAAAATCCTTTTCCAAGTCAGTCACTTCCAGAGGCATTCCCAATAGTGAATAACCTGATTTGGAGTTTGCTTGGCCGATATGCATCACCTTTCACATGCCATGTCTCCGACCATTCACCCAGTCTGTTGAGGTCCATCCTGAGCTGTTCAACCTCTTTGGGGTCTTTCACATTCATTCCAAGTTTATGTCATCTGCAAACTTGGAGATCACACTTAACTTAACATACCAATATCTATGTCATTGACATATATGATAAACAGAAGTGGGCCAAGGACAGATCTCTGTGGAACTCCAGAAGTGACTGCAGTCCACTCAGAAGAAAAACCATTGATTACCACTAGTTGTTTTCTACCTGTTAGCCAACTTTCTATCCAATTAGTGACCTCTGTATTGATACCTAGTGCACTCACTTTTGACATTAGCCTGCAATGAGGCACTTTGTCAAAAGCTTTTTGAAAATCTAAGTAAAGGATGGCTATGGCTTTACTTTCGTCTTATTCACTCAGCATTTCATGGAAAAATTCCAACAAATTGGTAAGACATGATCGGTGTCGCCTGAATCCATGTTGGGAATCTGTAATTATATTGTGGATTTCTAGGTAGTCAACTATCTTGTCTACTAGTATCCCTTCTAAGAGTTTTACTATGATAGAAGTCAAGCTAATTGGCTGATAATTCTTGGGACACTCGTGATCCCCTTTCTTAAAGATTGGGGTCACATTGGCCAGTTTCCAGTCTTCAGGGACCTCTCCATTTTTTAGTGATTTATTGAAAATGTCTGCCAAGAAAGGTGCGATTTCATCTCGCACTTCTCGTACAACTCAGGGAAGAAAGCTATCTGGGCCAGATGACTTGAACCTATATAACTTATCTATTCTTTTTGCTACCTCCTCTGTGGTACATCTGATTCTGCTAAGAACTTCACCCTCATGCACTAGTCCTGGATTTGGCATGTCCTTGGTATTTTCCCTTGTGAATACTGAGGCAAAATAATTGTTTAGGGATTTAGCTATATCAGTGTCAGAAGTTTGAAGTTGGCCTGTTTGATCCTGTAGAAGTCTAATGCTACTTTTGAATGGCTTCCTGCTGTTCACATATCTGAAGAACTCATTAGGACTCTCTTTGCAGAGGGCTGCAACCCTTAGTTCTTCATTCTGCTTTGCTTCCTTTATAAGAGATTTCACTCTTCTACACATATTATTGAAGGAATCTAAATATCTTTGGTCTTGACTTCTTTGGACCTTTCTTTATGCAACCTTTGTCTTTCTAATTGCTGAAGCTATGTCACTTGTGAACCATTCAGGTTGGGTTGAGCCTGATTTGGTAGGCTTAGTAGGAACGAATGCAGCTTATCGATCCATAAACTGCTGTTTGAATGAGCACCAAATCGCATTAACATTCTCACCCTTAAGTCTGATCTAGGATAAGCTTCCCCGAAGGCCTTCAAAATTTGAACAACGGAAATCTAGCTTTGCACTCTGAGTATTGGTGGGTCTGCTGCTAAATGTGCGAAGAGAGAACCTAACTAGATTGTGGTCACTACCTCCAAGTAATTCCCCAACAGATAAGCTGGTCACACTTTCATCTTCAGTGGTGAACACAAGATCTAGTATATTGTTCCCTCTAGTTGGCTCGTTCACCCACTGGGTAAAAAAGTGATCGTTAGTATAGTCCACAAGACGCCAACCTTCAGAATCGGCAGCTCTTGCTTCCCAGTTTACTAGGCAATTGAAGTCACCTAAGATCACCCTGGTTTTACCCTTGATAACAGCACTCAGTCTTGTGTACAGAAGTTCATCCTTTCCAACATTTTGATGTGGAGGCCTGTATACCAGAACAATCCTATAACTAGAGTTACCTTGATTGAGGTCTACCCCAAGCAGTTCATCTTCTGATCTGATCTTGCAGTCAATTGGGTTTGGAAAATCTCTGATGTACAAAAGAATTCCACCCTCTTCCTGCATGGTTCGGTCTTTGTGGAACATTCTATATCCAGGTATTTCAAATTCCCCAACATAATCTCTGGTATCACTGTGAATCCAAGATTCAGTGATAGTCACTCTATCAAAGCATTCTGTAGACAACAATACCCACAGCTTGGAGAATGTATTCCTAATTGACCTGGCATTAAATAATACTACCTTAAGGGGATTCAGGTTTTTCTTAGAATCTCCTAGCTTACCCTGTTTCCCAAAGAGATTGGGGTCTCTGGGTGTAGTGCATTTTCTTGCACACTATTTCTCTGTACACTATCAGAGGTTTTGCAATTCCCTATGTTTGGTGAATCCTCACCTGAGGTAGAAGAACCATTATCTAGTGGTTCAGAAATTGGCAACTGAGGTGTCGAGTCTAGAGGGATTTGCGAGACATCTCTCAATGTATTGGGGAACTCTGCCATTTGTTGAGAGGTATTCTTGCTTTCAGAGGGACGAACTCCTTCTTCTGTGGGCCCTATTTTTTTAAGTTTGAGATCAACTGCTGGTGAGGGTTTGCTCTTTTCTTGCTGGGGGATGCTTTATACATTTGTGCTTGCCCTCAGCAAGCTGTAAAGATGGTGATTTAGGAAATCAACAAGTTTGATTTTACCGCTAGTGCTTAAGTGCACACCGTCACGGAGGTAGAGGTTGCGCTTCCCAAAGAACTCATCAAATGGGTCCACAAATCTCACCCCCTTCTGGGTACACATGTCAGCTAACCTACCATTTAAACCTATTGCTTTGCTGGTAGCACAATCCCCTCCATACATCCGGGGAAAAATATCAAGTATCATGCATCTGTCTGTCTTGAGTCGGAGCTCATCAGCCAGAGTCATGACCTCTCCTATTATTGACTCTGTGGCACCGACTTTATTTCTTTTGAGAAACAGGTCATTACCACTGACCTGGGCTATTATTGACGTTCCCTTAGTCTTGGACCAGAATTTTCCACTTCCTTTGTGTTCTGGGAAGTCCTTGCACCTGCGAGGTTCTTCACCTTTCTCACAACTCGGCAAAACTTAACAAAGTGAGACTCTTGTCCTTTGACCTGAGAATCCCCAAAAGAGAGAAAGAGAGAGAGTTATGTAGATACACAGACTACACAGACCTTGCAGTCCCTACTAGGTAGTCCGGACTTAATGCTAAAATAGAATTTGCTACAAAGTGGAGGGCAAGGATAGCAAAGAAGAAGGCTCTCTCCCCACCCACTTCTCCAATTAAGTTGGGAAAGAAGTCCCCCAGCAGAATGATAAAAACTTCTACTGGGAAATTGATAGTAAAGAACGAAGATGCGAAATATTATATACCACTGATGCTTAACCTAAGTTTGTTTTGGTTTACCTATATAATTCCCATTTCCTCAAAATTAATGTCTAGACTTCTTTTGAATGTGTCAATTGTCTTACATTGTACCACTTTCTCAAGCAATATGTTCCACTCGATGACCACACCGTAGGTGAAGAAGTGCTTTGTGACATCGAGATTCGCCCTCCTGGTTTTTAATTTAATTCCATTTCCCCAAGTTAATGAATTATTATTTATTTTGAAAAGTGAATCTACATACATTTTGTCCAATCCCTTTAGTATCTTGAAACACTCGATTAATTGACCTTGCACTCTTCTATTCTAAAGTGAAAATATATTTAATTGTTTTAGTCTTTCATGATAACATTTATTTCTTAGTGACGGAATCAACTTTGTCGCTCTACGCTGCAATGCATTTGTCAACATTGAATGGCATGATTGGCATCTGCCATTTTTCCAACCACTCTATTTTATTTAAATCAGATTGCAGTTTATTTCTGTCTTCTTCGATTAATACTGATTTTCCTATCTTTGTGTCATCAGCAAACTTTGAGATAGTATTATTTAGTTCAACATCTATGTCATTTATATAGATTAGAAACAAAACTGGCCCCAGGACCGATCCCCGAGGCACTCCACTATAAACAGGCTCCCACTCAGATTCTACTCCATTTATCACAACTCTCTGTCTTCTAAGTGGTAGCCAGCTTTATATCAAGCATGAATTTTTCCTTTAATGCCCAACATTTCCAATTTCTTCAATAATTTTCCATGAGGTACCTTATCGAATGACTTTTGGAAATCTAAGTAAATTATATCTAATGATTTAGTAGAGTCATTATATGTAAATAGTGTATTATAAAATTTGATTAAATGTGTTAGGCATGACTTACAGGATCTAAAGCCATATTGGCTTTCTCTTATTAATTTGTTTGACTCCAGATAATCTACTAACTTGTCTCTCAGAATTGTTTACATAATTTGTCCTATGATTGACGTTATACTGATTGGTCTATAATAACTTGCTTGGGCTTTATTTCCTTTCTTAAATATTGGAGTGATATTTGCAGTTTTCCAATCACTAGGTACGGTTTCCTGGTTGAGGGACAAGTTAAATATGTTAGTTAAGGACTGTGCTATTTCTTCTTTCACGTTGTCCAGAATTCTTGGGTGAAAATTATCTGGCCCAGGGGTTTTATTAGTATTTAAATTGTTCAGCACTTACATAACACTTCACTTTTGCTTATGGTAAAGTTTCCTATTTCATGCGTTGTTACGTTTGTTTCAGGAGTAGTGTTAAGTTCTTCCTTAGTAAAAACGGAGAGAGAGAGAGAGAGAGAGAGAGAGAGAGAGAGAGAGAGAGAGAGAGAGAGAGAGAGATAGAGGGGGGGGGGGGGGGTAGATAGAACGCAGCAGGATCATGAACATTGTGTGGACTTGACACAGTCTCTACCACTCTGCTGCCTCTGTCTCGTCCGTGTCTGTTCAATGGTGTGTACTATTTTGTTCCTCTGTCTGTAAATGTATGCCATTATATTTCCTAAATAAGGTTACAAATAACTGTTGTGCCAGGTTGTCAGTGTTTCATGATGCCATACAAAATGTGTACAAATCACCTAGAGAATCTGCAGAGTATTTTCGAGTGCATTTCATAACACAACATACTGTATATCTGAGAATGTATGTTATTGGAAGTGCATTTCATAACACAACATACTGTATATCTGAGAATGTATGTTATTGGAAGTAGACGAACACATTGAATTGGCTCATGATATTTAAAAGCAATATTAAGAACATAGAATAGATGATTCCAGGGCTAGATATGTGTATAGATACTCCTAATTACAATATAGTTTTAATGTCTAAAATTCGTAATACGCACATTCCACCCAAATTACAAAATGTATATAGGATAGTAAGGCTCAAAGATAGATAGATATATAGAGAGAAAGAGAGACTGTGTGTGTGTGTGTGTGTGTGTGAGTGAGTGAGAGTGAGTGATATATGAAAGAAAAAAACGGCACGTCTTTGGCGTATGAGGCTCATATTTCCTTCCAACACCCTGACAACCCGTTATTAACTAGTACCACCCCAGCACACTCAATATTAACTAGTACCACCCCAGCACACTCAATATTAACTAGTACCACCCCAGCACACTCAATATTAACT
The DNA here is from genome assembly GCA_032716605.1 of Paralithodes platypus. NCBI lineage: Eukaryota > Metazoa > Arthropoda > Malacostraca > Decapoda > Lithodidae > Paralithodes > Paralithodes platypus. The sequence goes on along the minus strand of CM064532.1, from coordinate 27,228,341 downwards.
AGTACCACCCCAGCACACTCAATATTAACTAGTACCACCCCAGCACACTCAATATTAACTAGTACCACCCCAGCACACTCAATATTAACTAGTACCACCCCAGCACACTCAATATTAACTAGTACCACCCCAGCACACTCAATATTAACTAGTACCACCCCAGCACACTCAATATTAACTAGTACCACCCCAGCACACTCAATATTAACTAGTACCACCCCAGCACACTCAATATTTATCATACGGGAATGTCTGGGTCGTGTCGTGGATATATTTGTCTTAGTCATATATAATCTATTAATTAATACTCTGGTTCTATAGTGACTGCTATACTGTTGAAGGAAATACAATGTTAAGGTTTTAGAATCCTGTAATTAAAATATTGTTCTCAATTACATCATAATACATACACTATACACTATACACTTTGTTGCAAATATTTATTATAGTTTATTGTGTTAATTTTAGCAGACTGCTTTGTAAAACCTGTCCTTTGGATATAGCATTTCTGAAAAATTATATCTATGTCTCTGATCAAATTATTTCAGCACACTTACACACACACACACACACACACACACACACACACACACACACACACACACATTATCTTAGCTTCCACTAGTTTTCCATCTTACCTAGTTCCCAGACAAGGTAAATGAGACTTAATGAGACCGATCACTTTACTAGGAGGGTCTGCTGCCACTATATACACACATTTAACATTCAGTAATCCAACAGAATACAAAATAATTAGTATTACATTTCAATTCACCTTTGGCACTTCTCGGAATAGTTGCTGCTACATTGTTGTTATCATCTGGGAATACAAAGCAAACATGATATAGTGTGAGTGTATTAAAGATCATCCAAGTTCAACAGTATTGCAAATCAAATTTTATATTAAGAACTATATTTAATGATGTGAATTAGACCCTAAAATATGCACTTGCTTTAAATTGGATAATTTATTAATTTCGCTACTAAGAGTATTCAAAATAATATAACGATATTATACAAACTGCATCATAGAAATAGATTATTAGCATTGTCTCATACAGGGAAAGAGTACAACAAAATATATATAAAACAGTATGCGAGTTAGTGCTATTAGGCCTTATTACTAACCCGGGAACGACGCCGAGACTCTTGAGGTTTTACTGGGCAAAGGCGACGGGACTCTTAAGATCCAAGGCCTAAAAAAAGGCTTTTAAAAGACCCCCAGTGGTACTCAAAACAAAGGAATATATGACTGAGATAATTCCCCTCCATACCTCCTATCACTCCTCCACATGTGTCCAAACCCCCTCCCTTCTCCTGCTTCCCCCCCCCCCATTTTCACTCCCTTCCCCGCCCTCCTTCAATTATCACCTATTTTTCCTCTTATTCCCTTGTTTATCGGTTTATTTTCCGTGCCAATATCCCCCACCCGGTTTCTAAGTTAAAGGGGAGACATATAGAGATCTTAGCAAGAGAGAGACTTTACTTGCAAGACGTCAGTGTGGATCCATAAATGAGATGGGGAGGGTGTGCACCGCATCGGCTTTCCTCTAATGAATGAACGGTCGGCAATACCTTGTTATTTTCATCCCCCAAATACTATTCCCACTTGTTTTATTGCTGTTACATGTTAATATCTTCATATTAAATGTAAAATAGGTGCATATGAATAAGTAATAACGATATTTATCTTCATATTAAATGTAAAATAGGTGCATATGAATAAGTAATAACGATATTTATCAGATAATGACAATGAGCCTCTATATGTTCACCTGGCGGGTACTTTCAAATACCATAGCTTCACCTTTTAAAGGTTAATCCAAAGACTAACTGGTAATACCACACTGTCTCTTGCAGTTATCTAAGAACCCAAACTAGTGCACAAACCAGTGCACTACTATTTTACCTGACTTTACAGCCAACCAAAATTTTGTGTTATTATCCGGATAGTCATGACTTCACAGATGGTCATATAATATGTGGGATACAGAGTACAAGGTGGAATGCCTATAGTATTATTATTATTATTATTATATGAGATGCCGAAGTCTCCAACCAGGGTGCAGAAACACCATCAAGATCAATCCACACAAAACACCCGGAGGCACTGGAGAGAGACTATGGCAACTTAGGAAAAAATAAAAACATACACTGTATACTGTACTGTACATATACACATATTAAACACAGATAACATATTATGCAGTGGAGGATATCAAGCTTAAATATAATACAATAACATAGAATAAAATAAGTTTAAAAATTAGAATTAATGCTGCAAAAAAGCATTAACTCTAGACTTAAAAATGGAGATATTAGCTGAATGTAATGTATATTTACATAAATGAAGTACTACCCCGGGAAGTTTGGTGATATATGTATTGTTTACAAAAAAAAAAAAAACATATAATTATTGCCGATGATAGAAAGACAATTTGGCAGATGTAGGTCATCTTAAAATCGAACATACTCGGAGTACAACACCCAATTATAACAGTCAAGATTCAAACCCCTATCACTTGACTAGTTAACCCTCCAGCCCCGGGGGCTATAGCTTGCGACTGTGCTCCGGTACCGGGTGTTTTGACGATCTTTGGCCTATGTTAACTACTCTGTAAGTCAATGAATATGTCATGTAATGTTGTAAATAAAAAAGAATAATGTTCCACAAACCTTCCTCTGTCGAATGGCGTTGAGTAGAGGTCTCTAGCCCCTCTGGTTGCATAATGGTGAGCGCGGGAAGACGAGTGCTTTTCGGCGGCAAATTCTTCCCGCGTTCGGACGCGTCGCCTCGGCCATGGCTACGACGCACCTAGCCGCTCGCCGCGCCAAAGTATTTATCTCCCTTAGACGATTTTAGTGTTTGATATTGAGAATGTGATGTTTATTTGATATTTTCTAGTTATTTTGAGGCCAATTATATAAAATATGTTTATTAGGGTATCACTGTCACTGATATTGCTAATTTTCACTCGATACCGTACATTTTATTAGTAATTGAGGTAGCTTATTGTTGTATTAGGCACTGATTATTCGTTATCACAGGTGTTTATTATACTTTGGCCATCAAATATTAGGTCTTGTGTCACTTTCACTTTGACAAATATGCTTTAGAGTGTCACTGTCACTGATAATGCTCATTTTCACTCGATACCGTACATTTTATTAGTAATTGAGGTAGGTTATTGTTGTATTAGGCACTGATTATTCGTTATCACAGGTGTTTATTATACTTTGGCCATCAAATATTAGGTCTTGTGTCACTTTCACTTTGACAAATATGCTTTAGAGAGTGTCACTGTCACTGATAATGCTCATTTTCACTCGATACCGTACATTTTATTAGTAATTGAGGTAGGTTATTGTTGTATTAGGCACTGATTATTCGTTATCACAGGTGTTTATTATACTTTGGCCATCAAATATTAGGTCTTGTGTCACTTTCACTTTGACAAATATGCTTTAGAGAGTGTCACTGTCACTGATAATGCTCATTTTCACTCGATACCGTACATTTTATTAGTAATTGAGGTAGGTTATTGTTGTATTAGGCACTGATTATTCGTTATCACAGGTGTTTATTATACTTTGGCCATCAAATATTAGGTCTTGTGTCACTTTCACTTAGTTATATGATTTGTAAACGATTTATATACAATTTATTGTGTCTTTTTTCACTGATTTCTATATTTCTATAGGTTCTAATCATATGAATGTCACTTGGTATATACATATGTGTCACTTTCACATATTATTATGGTGTAATTGTATTTGTATCAATGTTCTCATAATACATGACTTTTGTATTACAATACATTGGTTTTCTTCCACTTTTTGCCTATATATAATTATAGTGTACATATTGTCATTTTATTTGGCAATTTCAGTATGATTATTAGAACTCCAGCTTGGAGTGGTAATCAAAGAAGCAATCTACAGCACAGAGTGCCACCTTGCACTCCACACACTCCAGGGTTGACTTTTTACCTGACCTCGGCTTCACCCTGCTGTTGTAGCAGACATGGCACCGCTTCTGCTGTGTTCTTCCGGATTCATTCTGAGGCAGGGAACCAAGCCTGTGCCTAGTCAAGTATTGAGCAGACTGCAAGCGGTCAATAACGGCGGGCCCAGGATGTGCCACTGCCCTCTGTGGCATAGCATACTTCTCCAGGAGCTCCGTCAACACCTGCTTTTGGAACCTCCGCAGGCTATTGAACTTCATGGGTGTGTTCACATTCCGAAGCTTGTATATGTTGTAGGCATTCAGAACTGACATGTCCACCATATGCAGAAAGAACTTTTTGTACCATCTGCACGAGGTACGCAGGCAGTCAATGAAGCCTATCTGCATGTCGGACTTGTCCACCAGCCTCATGTTGATGTTGTAGTCCAGGACAGCATCGGGCTTGGTCACCCTGGCCTGGGTGCGGCGATCCACCTTGCCAGTCTCCACCATTTCCCCCTTGTGGATGGTGGTCAGGAGGTTGACCTTCCGCTGGTCGTGCCAGTGGATAGCCAGAATGGGCCCCGACTTCTTCTTGAACACATCACCTTTTTTGGTCTTTGGAGGGAAAGGTGGCATGCCCTTCCTTTTCCCTCGTACTGTGCCTACAGTCCCCGTCTTGCGCTCATGCAGGTACTGTGAGAGAGTGGGGGACGTGTAATAATTGTCCGTGTAGAGGACGTGATTCTTATGAAGTAGCGGTCCATCATGGCTTGCTCCACTGCTCCGCCAAAGCCAATGAGGGGGTCCACAAGCAAGTCCCCTTCCTTCCCGCTGTAGACCAGGAAGTCCAGGACATAGCCAGTTTGGCAGTCGCACAGCACAAAGAATTTTATGCCAAAGCGATGTCTTTTTGAGGGGATGTACTGCCGGAAGCTGAGTTTTCCCCGGAACAGCACAAGAGACTCGTCAATGACGACCTTGCGGAAGGGCTTGAAGTAGGAGGTGAAGCGTTCTCGCATCATCTCATACAACGTCCTAATCTTCCACAGCTTGTCTGGGAGGTGGACGTCAAGGTTGGTGACAAGATGGAGCGCTGCGAGGATATCAAGGTACCGGTCGCGAGACATATATTTCCCGAAGGCAGGGGTGGATATCAGATCATTGGTGATCCAATAGTCAGGCAACCTATGCTTCTTGACATGAGGCATTAGCATGGTGAGTGCCAGGAACACCATGAACTCTTTATGAGTCACTGGGGTCCACTGCCTCATGTGGCCCTTGGTCACCTTTCCCAAAAAGTGGACCTGGAATTGGTGCTGCTTATTTGTCTCTTTGACAACATAGCCTACCACCTCCTCATCAAAGAAGGCCTCAAACAGTTCGTGTGGTGGAGCATTGGGGCCTGCAGGAAAATTGGGGGTAACGCCTGAACCCTCCAGTACCTCATCAAAAGCTGGCACATCAGGGTTGTATGCATCCTCATCAACTACGTCTTGCCACTGAAAAACGTAGAATGGGTCTTGTCTACGCTGACGAGGAGCTCCAGCTGGTGGCCCAGCACGCCCACGGCCAACTCGGGAGGCGCGCGCCCTAGGGCGGCGAGGGCGGCGGCCAGGGCGGTGGGCAGCACGACGGGCAGCACGACGCCGGGCCAAGCGGATGGGTCGAGGGTCGTCGATGTCCATATAGTCATCGTCAGAGTGGTCATCTTGCCCTGACGGTGGACCTATGTAATCATGGCCAGAGTCTTCAGAGAGGTGCCCTTCATCATCAGTGGCCCCCACATAATCTGGCGGGGAACCAGTGATGCGTGGGCGGCGTGCGGGTGGGCGAGGTGGGGAAGGAGTGGCAGGTGAGGCTGTGTCCCCCCGAGGTCCCGGGCTCCTTGGCCTGCGACGAGTGACAGAAAGCAATGTTTCACTGTCACTAGGGCCAGGTATTGGTGATGCGAGCTCAAAGACTTCTTCAGGAAGACATGTTGAAGGCGGGAGAGGTGGGGAGGACCGTGGGGAAAGTTGCGGGGACGTATGGCTGGGGCCGGCCGGGGTGGACGCCGCGGGAGCCTCGAACAAAACTCTCTTACTTTTCTTAATTTTCTTGGTATATTTCCTACCTTTCCCCTTTTCGGCAGCAGTATGTCTCCTGTCGGGGGACCTAGGAGGCAAATAGGCCGAAAGTGTGGGGTCCTCAACCCTTGGCAATGGTGGGGGTGGTGGGGAAGAATGCGGGGCATCCGGGTCATCTTGGGTGGCGTGGGTAGATAAGGGAGACAATGGCGGACGAGAAGGGTCACCACGTTGACCCTCACTCACAGCCTCATCCTCACCAAGTAGTTTTGCTTGTTCCCTAGCTGCCGCGGCCGCCTTCTCAAGTATTTTCTGCTTATACAAATGTAGCTTGAAAGGCGATTTACCAGGGGAAGGGCTTGGCGTCGTGTCACTTAAGCGAAATTTGGTGAGTGACCTTGAACTCTCCCACTCGCTCACTCTCTCAAGTTCACTGTCTTTAGGTAAACCAGCTTCCTCAACAACTGGTACATCACCTTCATCACTCTCATCACTGTCATGTTCTCTCGCAAATCCCAGGAATTGCTCTTCTTTATCACTCTCATGGCCATAATCACTCGACTTATAATTACTGGAGTCGTCACTGACTTCATCATCAACATTATGCTTGGCATCAGCTCGCTCATAAAGTCTCAATGTCGTCTCAATACCTCCGGGAGATAACACATTTAGGCGATGGCGTCGGGGTAAGGCGCGACGAACAAGCAAGGGCGTCGTAGGAAGCACGGTATCGGACACAGCGGAATCACTATTTGGCGTACTGTCCATGATGGCGTCGGGGTAGATACTGTTGCTGTGGCGGAGTTTACGCCTGGTGGCGCCACCTACCGTCCCACAATACCGAAAATGTACGCGCGGCATTCGAAAGCACGCATGCAAGCAATGGGCGTTCAAGAGCCCTTCCGGGTTGCGCGGGCCGAGGTTGTTATGGGCGTTCAAGAGCCCATCCGGGTTGGAGGGGACCACTATTTACTGACCCTTTCCACTAAATCGTCTACAAGTCATCTGGGGAAATAAAGCTGTAAACTGGTAGTTTATGTATTGTTATTTCATTCTTCAGAAAAGGACCCAACGCTATGGGATATGGTGGTTCCCGAAAGTGTGTGTGTGTGCTTAAGCTGTATTTACAAGGGGAGGTGTGGTGGAGCTAGTAATCCAATGGACCCATGGTTCGAATCCCGATAGGTCAATGGGAGATATGATTGGGATGGAATTTGTGCTGTAGCTAGTATCAGTGCATTACCACAGAGCCCACCGAAACGCTAAATATATACCCTCAGTGTTCCCTGATATGAATATTCCCATATTATAAAATATGCTATAGGGAGGCAATGCCTAGTGAGTTCATTGCTCAATAGGTGGCGTTCGGAGAGTGAGGGTCCTAGTCTAGGATGTGAGACAGTGAATCACTGGAGCGAGTCAGCTTTAGAGATGGGGCTGCTTTGAGCCGTGAGTGAGCAACTAAGCCCCATGCATTCTGAGAAGGCAAGATGTCAGGGGCTGGTGGCAGCTAAAAGTGCTTCACATGTCTCACCCCCTAGACTGAAACGAGACCTCACAGGCTTCACCATTCAATAACGGTTGATTGTCCAGGCTCTCAGCCTATGCCCGAGAGGGAGTAGATGGAATATAGAAAAATAAATCTATTTATTGCCAGACAAAATTATCCCTGAAGTGGTGGCCATGAATGAATAGCCTCCATGCACCTCTGTCAGCCGGCGCACCTCCTCCCACCTAACACCACTTTCACTCATATACCTCTCAATGCCATCTTAATTTCCACCTCACTCTTGGTCTGCTTCTTTCTCTCAGCCCATCCACCTCACTCTCGTACACTCTCTTACTTCCCATATGCTCCACATGATCGAACCATCACAAGGTGTCCCTTTTCACACTTTCCAGCAAATCCATATCCACACCACAACGCTCTCGTACTTTCTGAATCGTCTGCCCAACTTTCCATGTAACTCCTTGTGCAATTTTCAAATAACTAATTTCCACCCCTTTCACTCTTGATTTATGTCTCTCCAATAACGACCATGCTTCACTTCCGTACGTCAATGTTGTGATTACCACACTATCATGCACTTTGAAGGCACCACCCTATTCCTTGGTCAACATTCCTACAACACTCTTCCCCTGTTTAACCCTCTCCAACACTTCATCCTCTATACTCCCATCTTTACTCATTACACTGCTCCAATACTTAAATGATCTGACCTTCTCTATAACCTGACCATTCAACCTTGCAAGATATGGCTGATAAGAAGAGATATTTGTTACATAGGTGGTTATACTGGTTTATATATAATTTGGTATTCACAATTTTATAAATGGTAATTGTATTCATTAGAATCTATCTATCTATCTATTGCCGGACTCTGTGATCCCCGAAGGGGTGGCCATGAACGAAATGCCCCCATGCACAGAGAGTCTGTCCCCAGTCAGTCGACGCCCCTTCCCCCATCCAGCACCGCCTTCACTCATATACTTCTTCACTCTATCCTTCCACCTCTCATTCGGTCTACCTCTCCCTATCTGTCCATCCACCTCGCTCTCGTACACTCTCTTAGTCATTCTCTCGCTTCCCATATGTTCCATATGGCAAAACCATCTCAAGGTGTTCCTTTCCACACTTTCTAGCACATCTACACTCACACCACACCTCTCTCTTACTTCTTCATTCGTCTGTATATCCCTCCATGTAACTTTGCATGCACTTCTCAAGTTACACATTTCCACCCCTCTCACTCTTGGTCTGAGTCTCTCCACCAACGTCCATGCTTCACTCCCATAAGTTAATGTTGGGATTACCACAGTGTCATGCAAGGACTTCTTTACTTTCATGCTGACCACCCTATTGTTACTGTTTTCAGTGTCCCTACAACCCTCTTCCCCTGTTGCACCCTCTCCCGCACTTCTTCATCCGTACTCCCATCTTTACTGAACACACTGCCCAAATACTTAAATGAGCTGACATTCTCCATAGCCTGACCATTCAACCTCACCTCACACTCTGTGGCTGCACTCCTTTCAAAGACAATAATCCTGTTTTTCCTCGCATTTATCTTCAGATTCCGTTTTTCACACACTGTTCCAAACATATTTACCAAACCCTGCAACTCCCATTCACTATCACTCATCAGAACTGTATCATCGGCAAACAGCAGTACAGGAAGCTTCCACTCGTTTCTCTCCCTTATCAGCGGTATGCCAACATCCACTCCTCTTTCTTGAATTTCTTTCATGACTCCATCCATATATATATATATATATTGAACAACCATGGGGACATCACACACCCTTGTTTCAACCCAACATTCAGATCAAAGAACTCGCTCTGCTCATTCTCCTCACGTACTGTCACCTTTGCACCTTCATACATGCTCTTCACTGCTTTCAGCAACTTACCACTTACTCCGTATATTCTCAGTACTTTCCACATACCTTCTCTATCCACTCTGTCATAGGCCTTCTCCAAGTCCATAAAGGCAACATACAACTTTTGTTTCTTCTCCAGATATTTCTCTACAACACATTTCAGGGCAAAAATATGATCTACACATCCTCTTCCCTTCCCAAACCCGCCCTATTTGTCACCTATTCATTTCTCCGTTCTTGCTCTCACTCTCTCAATCACTACCCTACTGTACACCTTCACTACTACGCTTAGAAGACATATTTCCCGGTGGTTACCACACACTCCTCTTTTCCCTTTACCCTTATACAGGGGAACTATTATGCCTGTCTTCCAGTGATCAGATGCACTCCCATTCTCCCATGCTAGTTTACAAATTTTTCATACCCATTCGTTCATTATCTCACCACCGTACCTCAGCATTTTGCCACACACTCCATCAATTCCTGATGCTTTCCCCATCTTCAATCTTTTCTTGGCTTCACTCACTTCTGACCTCCTGATTCCCACCTCCTCCTCCACTACTTCTCTTCTTCTCCCTCCTATACCCCATCCAACTATGTTTGCTGGCGCTTCATTCCTTACATTCTGCAATTCGTTGAAATGCTCCCTCCATCTTTCGACTCTCTCTTGCTTCTCAGCTATCACTCGCCCATTTTTATCTTTCACCCTCTTTTCTTGCTATTTCCCTTATTACCTTCCCTAACTTTCTTGAGTTCTTTCCAGAACAGTTTCTTACACTCCCCCCATTTTACACTCAGATTCCTTCCAAATTCCTCATCTACTCTTCTCTTACTTTCGTCTTCGTCTTCGTCTTCGTCTTCGTCTTCGTCTTACTTAACTGTCTTCGTAGTGGGATGGATAAATGCACTGAATTTTGGTGTGAGCATCCTAGGTTCAAATCCCTGGACTGCTACATGTATTTGTTGATTTCATAGATTGAGTTTAGGAGTAAAGTCGGTTGGTGGAGGTAACATAATAATATTTCCTTCACTACTCTCTTAACCACTCTCTTTTTCTCCAAGAACCTCACTCTTTTCTGTCTCTCCAAATCTTCATTCCCTCTACTACCCAACCACTCTCTATATGCTTTCTTCTTGTCTTCAACAGCTATTTTTACCTCTTCAGTTCACGATGCTGTACCCTTCACTCCCCTCCCTCTTCTCCTTACTTTGCACACATCCTCACATGCTGCACATATCTCTTCCTTAAAAACTTTGCTCACCTCTTCCACTTCTTCCATACCCTTCAGGTCAAATCTACCTAGTCGTCTTTCTACTGCTCTCTTGAACTCATCCCTGATCTCCTTCTCCTGCAACCTCTCAACCCTCCTCGCCATTCCACCTTCCTCTCTCCTCACCCACTTTTTTGTATCATAATATCATAATGTTTAGCCTTGGTCGGCAACTCATCTAGGGGAGACAACTTTATACAAATCCGGGTGGATGGGACTCGTCAGCCTTGGTTGGCAACCTGTCTAGGCGAATAAACCTGATACAAATCCGTACTGCTTACCTAAGGGTAAGGCAGGTTAGTGGATGGATTAGCTGAACACCACTGTAGAAAAAGAGTGCTAACAAGATACACAGAGGGCCTCGGAGTCGGACGGATCCTAAATTGAGTGGTCAATCCTGTAAGTCCTTCACTAAACTGGCTCGGGTTGTCCCTCTCACAGGGAATAGGTCCGCTTGGGGGCATTCTGTGTATTGCCACCCTCGTAAGGGCAGTAAGGCGTCTGGCAATAGATAGATAGATAGAATGTTAGCTACTACTACATAATGGTCAGACAGATCCCCCCAATACATCCAGGACATAATTCTTCATTCGTTCATCCACACATATATAATCAATCAGTGCCTTTTTGTTCCACCACTGTATCATCCTTCCTCCTCCACAGCACTTTCCATGTCTACCTATTTATCATTCTGTGTAGGAAGAAGGTGTTGGCTTATCCACAGCCTCCTCCCTACACATACGTCCACAAGTGCACTACCATTCATTGGTATACACACAATAATTACATGGCTTTATAGAACTGCAGTTAATATGATTTGATATTGTATAAATGTCTGTTTATATTATATTGTATAAATGTCTGTTTATATTATATTTTCAAGTAAAAAAAATTGAATAAACTGGTAGATTATTTTCAGAGTGTCTTGACATACTCCAAAGATGTACTTTATTAAATTAAACGTCTGAGAATTACACATGTAAGGCTCATTGAGTTGTTTTTATGAACAATTTATATTTCAGTTATTATATTCATTTAGATACAATACTAAAGTGTGTTATTTGATTGCGTATTGCGCTAATGATATTTAAGAGTTGGTGTTGGCGCTGGTGTATTTATCTCTGGCTCTACTGGCACTGTTTTAGATCTATTAGTTTAATGGTTCAGTTTACTGGTATGGAATAATTTTCTTGGTGACCATTATAACTGTTGTAGTGCCAGTTGTAGAGCAATATTTAATATTATGGCTTTTATGCATATAAATATTTTTTGTTTTGTTTCACTCAATAATGCTATTTGTATGCGTCTACTCAAAAGTATGTGTGATGCTGATCACTCATAATTTTATATTTCGTCCACAGAAAGTGTGCATAATTCACTAAATAGTTGTAGTATAACCAATATCAATATATAATTAAATAATTTTAGTAGTGTGTTATTTCACCAAATTAAATTGCTTAGAACAACCACTGTATCAATTATGCTTTTTTAGTCATTACAAACAATAATATTGACAGACGTTGCTCGCTGGATACAGCTGTGAATCAAAACGTACAGGTTTTACTATTATTACAGGTGATGTCCATGTCACTCAACCACTAGATCATGTCAATGTTTAGCTTATATATAACCCACAATTTTATTATTACCTATGTGAGTTTTATGATTCATACTAAACAAATTGTATGTAGTTAATATATATATATATATATACAGTATATACAGTATATACCCACCTTAACAGGGCCTACTACCAAATTCACTTATAATATCCTCATTCAGTTTAAAAGAAATTTGATAGTCACATTAGTAACACGGGCATATCATAATTGTTCATCTTATTTTTCTCTGCATTTAGAATTGGAACACCTGAAAAACATTCTGAACCTTAACGGCTTCCCACTTGATTTCATTAACACTTATATCGGTAAACATATCAATAAATTACGTTCATCACCTAAAGAAGATATACCGGTACAGTATATGGCAGTTCCGAAAGCTATTATTTATATTACAATCCCTTTCATTGGCAAAAAATAATTTGCCATAAGAAACAAGGTAACTAATCTATTTCGGGACTTCTATCCACAAGTATCATTAAGAGTTGTATATAAGTCACAGAGTTCCTTAGGTAATTGTTTCAAGTTCAAAGACCGAATTTCCGAATCTCTACAATCCTCAGTGGTGTATCTTTTCAAATGTAGTGGGTGTAATTCCACTTATATTGAAAAGTCAAAGCGCCATCTCACTGCTAGGATTTCGGAGCATCGGGGTAGGTCATTCAGAACTGGTTTCCCTCTATCAAAACCTTCTCATTCGGCCATAAGAGAATACTCTGAAGCTTTAGGCCACCCAATACATCCTTCAGATTTCTCCATTCTTCACACAGCCGTAGACGACACCACACGCCTTTTATCTGAGTCTCTTTTATTTCAAAAATTGCACCCAACCCTGGGCACACACGAGACTTCCACCCCCTCACTTTGCTTCTAAGTATCATGTGGTATGTTTTCCAGTTTTATTATGTAGGATCTCTTCGATTAGTTATATTTTCTTATTAGATATCTCCACTTTCTATACTAATTCCTTAACCACACTCTACTTTAGTGCAATGTCTTCCTATATAGTTCCCCCCCCCCCCCTCTCTTTGGCGGCACCCAGCCATAGTCGGACAAGAGAACCCCAACCTAAAGAGCGGGGCCCGGCTATAGTAGCATGCAATTTTGAGCATGTAATGTGCTCTGAGAGAGAGCCGAGCGGTGGGAGGGGCATAGGTCGGCTCATGACCACTCGGCACGGGTCCCACGCGACTACTGACATCTACTCCACACACACTCACACTCACTGCCTCGATACACAGGGAATTATGTAAGGAAATTACCGTATTTTAGGGATTTTGCACTCGTCTTGCACGATCGTTGCAAGAGAACGCGTGGTTGTAGAAGGATGGTTCTGGTGTCATTGGAAAGCTCAATTATCGCCCTTTCAGGGATACATAATTGTATTACGCTCTGGCTCTTGTTTATGCATGAAAAAGAGCACGGAAAAAAGCTCGTTTAGGGTAAAACCCCCCGCTTGGCAGGTAGTAGAAGTTACCGCCTAGGCCGCTCGTAAGGTGTTAATGCTTAGTGATTTTATCTGATTCTCTGAATTATTTAATTAGTTTTCTCACTTTTCAATTTCCAACTGTAATAACGTTACTCTAATGGCTTGCTTCTATAGTTTCACTGCCTTTCATGCTAATTTAATGTATTTCGTACATAACATTTTCCGTCTTTCAAAAAAGTCTTCGGTGTTTACATTGATATTTCCGCGACCACGACCCCGTTCTACTTTAATGCGAACCCGTTTCTACACTGTTGGTGTTTTCAATATTGTCTCCCCCTTTCGGACAATTTACTTGTATTTCGTGTTGCCTACCTACTTAATTTTAGTATATAATTTAATTATAATTATAATCATATTTCTCCTACACATTTTAAATATTAACCATTAGTAATATGCAAATATATATGTAGGCCCTTTTTGTCTTACTTTAAGCTGAAGATGGCTTGTGTGTAAAGCCGATACGTCCCACAATAAAGATGTTCATCCCAGCGCTGGTTTTTCTATGTATTATATGCCTCCGCTTCCCCTGTGAAGAGAGCATCGCTTCTATATATATATATACTCTGAAACTGTTAACATGTATACTGATTATCATATTATAATAACATATTATAATTCATCCACTACTGTATTAGGAGGTAAAACCTGAAGATAATTGAGTTGAATCTATGTTGCATCATGAATACCTAAGCAAACCCTTCATGTCGTTCTGTATCATCATAACGTAACTTCTTTTACCCATGTGATATGTGTCTGGTTGAGTTATGTTACTGGGGAGTTAAAATTATAAGCTGTTTATTTTAGGACACGCCTCTCTTATCAAACCATTGCATCCATTGGATAGATACCTTGTAAGCTATGTTCTGAATGGTTTTACATCATTTTGGGGTGTTTCCCCGAGGTGATAAATATGGTATATTGTGTCTTCAGCGGGTAGCCATAATTCACTCATCAGCACCCCTGTTTCTCCCTCCTGTTACGATTCGCCTTACATACCTAAATATTACTACACTGTTGTCATACAAAACAGACTTTGTACAAGTACTAAGAAGTTATAATAATAATACTGGTTAATATTAAAGAGAAGAATATCTGTTTCCCTTATAATATGCTTATCTATATACCTACTGTATAAACACATAGCTTTTCCTCAATTATAGGTGGTGGCATAATTTATATACAGTTGATTATAATCCCCTTATATTAACTCTCTCGCACTTAGTTAAGTTTCCTTAAAACTTATGACCATTACCGTTCACTCTCAAGCGTTAATTGCATCACCACGAGACAATACACATATGTTATCGCTCTGTTTTAACCTACAATAATCGCCTCTGCAAGCAATGGATTATGCATCCTAAGATAGACTAAGATCCATACTATAATAACACCGGAAAAACTCCCATAAGATCAAATAACCACATTTGCCCAACCCCGGGTGCCGCGGGTGCCCAACCCCGAAACAGCGGGTGCCCAACCCCGAAAGGGGTTGAAATAGGGGAGCTATCCCCCCCGCCAAAGGCGGCTTTCTAGGGCCTTTCCTAGCTGATGCTGAGAGGATTGGGTTCTAGTCATGTGGTGATGGGCTGGTCTATCAGAGTGAGAGCTGAGCAATCTCTGCCATACCCATAGCTTACTCTGACTGTTCCTTTAACTTATATATTTTCTAGATCTCAAGTGACGGCGTCTCTTCCGTGGATTGACCTCCCAATCTACCAAGATTGGAAGCCAAAGCGTCACATTTTTCCTTTGCCCCTCAGCTTTCTCTTCATAATTG
Source organism: Paralithodes platypus (assembly GCA_032716605.1). NCBI lineage: Eukaryota > Metazoa > Arthropoda > Malacostraca > Decapoda > Lithodidae > Paralithodes > Paralithodes platypus. The sequence goes on along the minus strand of CM064532.1, from coordinate 27,212,789 downwards.
CTGAGGGGCACAGGGCCCTGGGTGGGGCTTTGGTTTCCCGGGCGTTTCTGCACCCTCCTCAGCTCCCCGCCATGGAGTGGCTTCGGTCACCCAGGCTTTATTGTGGTCGGCGGAGAGGGTTCTGAGGGGGCACTCGGTTGGGGCCTTGGAATTGCTCGGGGCCTTGGGGCTGTTCGGCCAGGCAGCATGGGGAGCAGCAACAACAACAACAACCGCATTGAAAATAGATATAAACAACAATATTTTATTGTTTTTCCGAGTTTACACGATCATAATTTCGTTTTATGCTTAGCAATTAACAACAAACAACAAAATATATAAAAAGGAAACAATTGTGTCATCAGAATTTATTTATCATCAATAGTTGTTTTTAAAGAAATACAAAAACAGTCCTGGGCGAATAACAATTATGCATGCATAACCAAATTATGTTATCTACAATAATATCTACATTGATTTTCAGCAACAAGAATTATGTTTAGTCTATCTATCTATTGTCTGACCTGTGATCCCCGAAAGGGTGGCCACGAACGAACTTCCTCTATGCACCTCTGTCCCCAGTCAGTCGACGCCTCTCCTCCCAACCAGCACCGCCTTCATCCATATACTTCCTCACTCCATCCTTCCACCTCTCTTTCGGTTTACCTCTCCCTCTCTGTCCTTCCACCTCGCTCTCATACACCCTCTTAGTCATTCTCTCGCTTCCCATACATTCCATATGGCCGAACTATCTCAAGGTGTTCCTTTTCAAACTTTCCAGCACATCTACCTCCACACCTCACCTCCTTCTTACTTCCTCATTCGTCTGTCTATCCCTCCATGTAATTCCGCACAAACTTCTTAAGTAACTCATTTCCACCCCTCTCACTCTTGGTCTGAGTCTCTCCACCAACGTCCATGCTTCGCTTCCGTAAGTCAGTGTTGGGATTACCACACTGTCATGCAAGGACTTCTTGACTTCCATACTGACCACCCTATTTCTTGTTACTGCTTTCAGCGTTCCTACAACCCTCTTCCCCTGTTGCACTCTCTCAGCGCTTCTTCATCCATAGTCCCACCTTTACTCAACAAACTGCCCAGATACTTAAATGAGCTGACAGTCTCCATAGCCTGACCATTCAACTTCACCTCACATTCTGTGGCTTCACCCCATTTTTAACCCTTTAGCGGGCGAGTGGCCCACGCGAGATACTTGAACGCGTCATTTCACGTGGCTGTCGATGACGTATTAGATGACGTAGTTGGCGTGGGTTGACTCCAACCAATAGCAATAGGCCTCGTCTCGATTCTCAGCCAATCAGAACTCTCTACTCACGAAAGCGACGCGGTGGTGAAGGGAGAGGAGCGTCAGTCCACGCCGAGCCTCCACAACAGCAACATTAACGTCGAGTCACTCCCACATCTGACTCCCCCACTATCCAACCAATGGAGGTAAGTTGATGATACTATAACATAACATACATATATTAATGCTGTGTAAGGTGATATAGGTCAAATTAGTGTAGCATGATAGGAAAGTGACGATAGTGATTGCACCATGTTCTGTGTGTCCCGCGTGGGATTATTGCCAGTTTCACCACCAATCATAGATGGCCCGCGTGGGCCACCTCGACCGCATGGGGTAAGAATGTTCTCGAAAATGATGGTGATAGAAATGATGGTGATAATGGCCTATTGTGATAGTATTGATGTATATTATATAAAGTTTATGATTAATATGTATCTTTTGTGGTGTTTTAGTACTTTATTCACCACCTAACTGCAATTTTGACAATGATAATGATAGTGATAGTGATTATGCATGGTGAAATATGATCATTGTGATATGTTTGATCATTGTAATGGTGATAAAATGATTCATATAAAGATTTGATGTGCTTCACGAGGCAATAAATCACATTCACAGTTATTTTGATAATGATATTGATAATGATGGTGATAGTAATGATGGTTATTTATATTATTGACCCTAATTCTTATTTCTGTTGTTCCAGCATTCAATCAGCCGGTTGTACCCCCAGCGGGCTAGGAGGCAGCGATGGATAGCGCCGCAGTCGAGTGCTGATAGTGACATCGAGCTCGAGGAGGAGGAAAACGACACCCAGGACGATGATGTGTGGGACCCTCCATAGGTGACGACGAGGAACAGTTATTCCAACCACGTGGTTAGTACAAAAGATGTTTTGTATACTTACTGAATGGCATTTAAATTTCAGCATGTTATGGTGGACATTTAATTTTTTAAATGTCCATCAAAACATACCATCGGCCCTTTTACAACAGTACCTTTAACTAAATGAATTGTATTTTAAATGCCAAGCAGTAGGGACAATGTAAATGCCTATTTACCCTTTTAAACAGTCCCTTTAATTAAATTACCTTGAATTTAAATGTCCACCTGTTACGACCGGCACTACGAAATAAACAAGGGCACTTAATAATGGACTAGATGATAGGCTATATCTTCATCAACGGCCATTTGTTATATCTATTACAACGGTACGCTAATTCCAAACCCTCGAACTATAACGCCGGTGAACAAAAACACTTAAAACCCTCCAGAGTTAATCTACTGGATAACGGGGTATCAATTAACTGGGTTTTAGTGCACTTCTACAAAGGCTTTCCGGTGACGGCAAAGCCAGCTCACAACAGGAGTACTTACGTTACGAAAATACTCTTAAGTAATAACAATGCTTGAATAAACTCTATAAGATTTAATAAAGGAATAATTGCTTACGTTAACTTTAGTGTGAGTCAGTACTCAACACTAAACTCTTCAATGCTCTATGAAAACACTGGAAGTCTAGTCCTACAGCAATCAGATAAGGAATCTTCTGAAAAGGTCTGCTGCTCTAAGATGGTTGTTAATACAGAACAGAAATAATGCAGGGGCAGGACACCAAAGCGTGTATCTTAAATACACCAATAAGTAGGATACATATATATATAACAAGGGAGTGCAACAACTCTGTGACAGCACTAATAATAACCACTCAGAAACAGTACTTCCTTCGCCAACGTAACAGCCAAACTGGGTTGTGCACTATGCATCAACCAAGGCTAAAATAAGGTGTGAATAATTCCTAAAGCATACACAATGAAAGTTAATAAACACAATGCAGTCTTTCTCACTAATATAGTCTAGCAGTGGCATAAAAGGTACTAGGAAACTAGGCAGAGCGCAAGCATGCTCGTAGCCTACTGTCTCCCCTTAAACAGATTTCCCTTATGTTACGTTAAGTGACTTGGAGGCTCTCTTGGTAAGTCCAGATCTCTAGTATCTGGTCTTGCCCTGGCGCTCCACAAAGGTCAACAAAATGAGGTAGCAAGCATACAGATAAGTATAGGCAAAAGCCCTTCACCTGTATACTGCTACACTCGCAAAGGAAAATATGCACAAGGGTTACAGGCTAGCTAGATTCGTCGATGTTGTACAAGCTCTGACTTGCCACATACATAACTCAGACAACGACCAAAGATACCTTCCACTGTCTAGCATTAAATAATGGGAAAGAACAGCTCAATAATTAGAAGCACCCCAACACTAGGCTACCATATGACTATGACTCTAATAATCCCTAAAACTAGTGCAAACATAAATGTGAGAGCTGGTGCTGGTAATACGACTGGCCGACTATGGAAGTCATATGCAGAACCAGAAGGGATAAGTAATTGAATAAAGAGAGAAGTATGAAAACGAAGAAGTTCAGAGAGAGAAAAAGTAGTACAGGGGGTTATATGGGGGACAGATTGCAAAGGACATGTAGGACCAAGCACGCTGGGCCAAGCTCTGAAGGAGACACGAGGGCAGGAGCCCGCACCACCGTCCCAGGACACCGGCCGCCAATCACAGACAACTACGTCATGAAGAGCAAGCGTCCTATGACGTAGACAGGCCCGCCGGCCAATCACGGGCGTGGGAGACTCCTCCAAGCGCGGGAGGCATACGTACATACACACGCACACACTACCATCTCGCTGCTCGCTCTCTTTCTCCTTACATCTTCACACAATGCATCTTATATTCTAGCAATGATATAAAATACTTCCAAGTGTCACAGACAAGAATAAAGACCACCACTGATCTGTCTGTGACAACAAGAACTCTATGAAAGAAAGAACATCGTTCTACGATTATTGTAGCGCATTTCACTGCCCTAGGGAGCGCTAGCGAGTTACGAGTGCATTCTGGCAAGCTGGCCAGCGTAACACACCACAACACAGGCCCTTTAATTTTATGACAACAAATTTAAAGGGCTAGCACAACTTACCATAAGCCTATTTTTCTTACTTTTACTAACCTTATATGTCCTGATACTTACCTTACCTGTCCTTATACTTACCTCACCTGTATTTAGTACTTACCTAGCCCTTCTTTTCCAGGTTATATTGCGCCAGTGCGTCCCCAGGAGCTCCCTGAAGAACATGGATCCGACGAAGAGGAGGAGGAGGAGGAGGGTGTTCAGCAGCCTAGGAAGAGGTCCAAGAAGGAAGCTCCACAAAAGGAAGACAGCAGTTACCCGCCTCTCCCTAAATTCCAGCACCCTGCACCTGACTGCCTTCGCTCACCCTATGAATACTTCCAGGACATGTTCCCCATTAATTTGGTAGACGATATTGTCTACCAGACAAACCTCTATGCCCGCCAGAGAGATGTGAACACCACATTCACCATCGACAGGCATGAATTCATGGTGTTCATTGGGGTAGTCCTCTACATGGGTTTCTGCCTTCCTGCCTGCCATAGAGGATTATTGGGGACTGATGACCACGGTCCCGCAGGTTGCCGAGGTGATGTCGTCCAAGTGTTTCCGCCTCATCCGCTCATTAATCCACTTCAGCAACAATGAGCATGCCCGAGCCTCCAATGACCACTTCTACAAAATACATCCCATCTACAATGCCATGACAGCACAGTTCCTGAAAGTCAGCGCCACTCCGATACAATCAGTGGACGAGGTCATGGTGGCGTACAAGGGCACACGAGCGGGCAACCAAAACAAGCAGGACAAGTGGGGGTTTAAACTCTTCTGCAGGGGGAGCATTGATGGCTTTATCCATGATATACTTATGTATCAGAGAGAGCCCACCTTCCCTTGCCACCCAACTGCCCTATCAGAGGAGGAATCAGGTTTGCTGATTAGCTCCAAGACTGTCATTGTCCTTGTCAAGACCCTCAAGAGCCCGGAGCAATCTGCCATCTATGTTGACAACTTCTTCACCAGCATTTCCTTAGTAGAGTACCTGAGGGATCACTATGGCTGCAGGTACGTCGGAACGGCAAGGGTCAACAGGATTGGCAAACATCCTCTCACCTTTGTCAAGGACATGGACAAGTCCAGTGTCAGAATTACCTGACAGGAATTTATTATAAACACGGATATTTATAAAGTAATAATGTCTATGGATTTTAGTTTATTAAGTAATTAAGTATATGGTGGTGGGATTATAGGTTTAAGGACATTATCATTGACTGGAGAGGATTGTGTAAATATAATAAAATGCTACTCCATAAGTCAGAAAAGAAAGTGCTAATATATGTAACTTGAACTGTATGAACCTGAGTTACGAACAGCCAGAAATATAAATAAACCGAAGCAGCTAAATCCTAAGCTGAAACATTGGGTATGAATCAACATAGTGTACACGCATACACAGAAGTATTGATACAAATCCAAACCGAACAAAAGCAATGAGATAGTTTCGTTCATTAAGGATTCGTTTACAAAGAATTTGGTGGGAAACTGTCGGCTATAAATAGCCGGCGTGAGTAGCGGCTAGAGAGATATCATTCAACCGGTGTAGAAGTGAGACCTATTTCCCCAACAAGGATTATATTACGTCTACAAATAACTTCTTACATCGACATCACCAGATAAGTTCTACTTCGCTTAGTGAGGGCTATTTTATAACTCTTTACTAAGTGGATACTTTAGTTGCGAATTCTGACTGTGGCCATAGATAGATTCGTAGTTAAATAGGACGTGAATAGTTCGGTACACCGTTCGACAAATCGCCGGTTGTATCGTTACGCCGCTCTATAATTAAAAAATACCAGGTAAATTTGCATCTCTTGTTCTTAATTAAATTTAAAGTGAATTGTTCTTACAGTAATATATCGTGATAAATATTATAAATAATTCAAGGAAGATATCGTAAATGATAAAACTAATTACTCTTAATTTATTTTCAGTGTGTATTGTGATGCCTTTCATAATGACGATTCCTATAAAGACTGCGAATACCAAGTAGGTGCAAGTTAGTAACTGACGTTAAACTAAATCTATTTACTATTATAGTTGTATCTGATTACTTTAATACAACTGTAAGATTTCTCAAACTAAGCCCAGAGATACTTTGGAGTTAGTGGATATCGGAGTGTTGAGTCTAGGAGGGTTGGCTCATTAACTATTCTCCACAGTATTATTAATAGTCCTTCGAACCGGATAAACATGCACACTGATATTAAATTTGTATACAAATATGCGTGATTACAAAGTAGAACTTGGAGGACATTCACAGACTCCTACTATTTGCAACCCACCCCCGAACAGTGAAGTAAAGATATATAAAGTTCGAGGCGGCAAAATACCAGACTTCTGGACGCACTCTACATTTCGGTGTATGCGAGATGAGGCACATGATTTAGCCATACTCTTTCTGGGGGGGAATGACATATTTGACGGTTGCAATCCCAACCAAATTGGGAATGAAATTATTAAGGTCTCTGATCATTTACAGTTGTTGAACAAGAACGTGGCAATAACTTTGATAGAACCGAGGAACTACACAGCTGGTAATCGGTTTGGTGTAAGCCCAGATACATACGAATTAGTTTCGAGGAGTATAAATAGGAGGTTATGCAAGTTGCTTAAAGGGAAAGGTGTTCGTACCATAAATTTAGGAGCGCAACCATTTAGACAGGGACATATGTCTGATGGGGTACATTATAACCCTTGCACAGTAGCACACATAAATACCCGGTTCTCAAAGTGCATAGAACATCACATGAAAGCTTATAATAAATAATTGTTCACTATGGTGGTGTCAAAGGCTTCGGTTTCGGCCAAGAAAGGCCATGTCACTCGTGCCTTGAGATAATGTGTTGACATAGTTTCACAGGAGGAGGTAGATGCCATAAAATTAGATTTGGCTATACAGAACCTCAAAACAAAATGGAAGAATTACCAACGATTATTTGATGACTATGAGACACAAGAATTAGGAACTCGGACGGAAGAGGAATTTTCGTCAGAGGCTGAAATTCATTCAACGTATGAATATGAAACCATAGCAAAACTGAGTGAATTTGTCCACAAACTGGAAGAAAATAAAGACAAACCAGTAGTACCACATGCTTCAGCCAAGTTCTCAAAACCCAAGCTTCCAAACATAGAACTCGCCATCTTTGGAGGAGACATATTAGAATGGGTTCCATTTTGGGATTAATTTCGGCCATTAGTGGATGAACGGAAAGATTTAGGTGATGTGGAAAACATGACATACCTCCGTTCATACTTAAGAGGACCAGCAGCGGAGCTAATAATCGGCTATCAGACTTCCAGGGCAAGCTATGCTGATGCATTACAAGCATTAAAAGAAAACTATGCAGACAAAGATAAAATACAACAACACCTGTGTCATCGTCTTCTGGATATCAAAGCTCCTTCATACAATCTGACAGAGTTAACTGCTTACTTGAATGAATATCAGTCTATCATCAGAAATCTCAAACAATACATAGATAAGGTGGAAGAGTCAAACTGGCTTTTAAAAGAAATGCTGCTTCGGAAATTACCTCCTAAAGTAGAAACTCTATTGTTCACAAAGCTTAGCAATCATTATTTCACAGTTGAAGAAGTAGAACAAGGTATTAAAGATTCAATACAACACCTAACAAAAGTACAGGAGAAACAGGTCATGCAAGGGTCTCCTTCAGTAAGAGAAGCCAAATCTAAAGTTACCACACCACTTCCAGTAGCAAGACAACAAATACAAGATTCGGCTGCTTCTTCTAAGAAATACTACCCAAAGGAAAATTCGGTTGGTAGCTACAAAATGGAAACTAAAGGTGACCAGACAAAGAAAAGTTGTTTGTTTTGCCAAAAACCACATTCTACAGGCAACTGTGATGTATATGTGACTCTTAAGGAAAAACGAGATAGACTGAAAGCAATGCAGAGATGTTCAAGATGTGTCAGTAAAAACCATGAGGAAATGAACTGTGATACTATTCTCATTATGTGCAGAAAGTGTAAAAAGGGAAAACACCATACTGCTCTCTGTATCAAGAAAAATGAAGTTTTAAAACCGTACACAGAGTACCACCCAACCAGTACCACCCAACAATCAATATTGTCTGTGAAGACAAATAAAGCTCGTAATTTGACCGCTCTGCCTACGGCAACCATAGAAATTTGTAATCAAGTAACTAAAGAAAAGGTTGTTACAAGAGCATTCTTTGATCAAGGCTCGCAGTGCACCTTTATAACCAAGAATCTTTCCAGTCAACTGAACTTGAAAGGATGTGGTAAGGTCAGACTGGCTTTGTCCGGATTCCTACAATCCAAGGAATATGAAGAGTACGAGACAGTAAGACCTACAATACGCCTTGGTGGAAGACGCAAGAGAATTGAAGCTGTAGTTTTAGAAAACCTACCAAATAGCATCTACATTCCTGGCCTGAAAAGGACTGCTCAGATGTTCTGCATTCTGGCATTCAACTAGCTGACAGATATTTAGATGATGATCAAGTTGGAGACATCGAGTTAATTGTAGGGTCAGATTATTATGGTGAATTCATTACTAATGTCACCACAAAGAAAGAAGTTAAACTGGCTGAGAGCTCGGGTGGATACTTGATTTATGGTAGAATTCCCAATAATGAGCAGGATGAACGCTACACCATACAGAACACAATGGTTGCTCGAATGTGTGCACAAGTATCTCCATTAGAAGTTACAGAGGTCATTGAAGAAGATACAGTACCTGTCCATAAGCTATGGGACCTTGATACAATTGGCATAAACGCCAACAAGCCCTCGCCTGAGGACAGGGTGCCTTACAGCACTTACCTGGATACAGTAAAGTATGATGATGACCAGTACTGGGTGAGGTTGCCATGGAAAGTAGATTGTCCATCTTTGCCTACTAATTATGCAATGGCTTTAGGACAGCTAAAAAGTCTGACAAAAACTCTAAAGGGAAAGAATAACTTGCAGACATATCATGACTTAATTGTAATGCAACTGAACAATACCTTCATTGAAAGGCTTGATGATGCTGCCAGCCATGAAACCAGTCATTATCTCCCTCAGCACACAGTGCAAAAGGACAGTATAACCACTCCACTGCGGATAGTCTTTAATTGCAGTGCAAAACGAGGCGCTAATCCATCACTAAATGACTGCCTTATGAAGGGTCCCTCTTTAACAGAGAAACTTGGAGAGATTTTGCTGAGATTCCGAACTGATCGGTATGCTTATAGTGCTGACATAAGCAAAGCCTTTCTGCGAGTGGGATTGCAGGAGTGTGACAGGGATTTCACCAGATTTCTATGGTATGAAGACCCAAATGATGAGAATGCACAGATTATAACATACAGATTCAAGTCTGTACTATTTGGAGCCACGTGCAGTCCATTTTTACTACACGCAACACTGGACACTCATCTAAGAAACTCTGACAGCGAGTATAAAGAAACAATTGGCAAGAACTTTTATGTGGACAACCTTCTAGGAACTACTCAGGATGAAGACCAATTACTGGACCTATATCATAACGCCAATTCTGAGTTGATACAAGCTAACATGCCACTAAGAATGTGGGTGTCAAATTATTCAGCCCTTAATAGAATAATAGAACAAGACTTTCCAGATTATGAAGTTCAAGTTTCAACCCAAATTTTAGGATTACACTGGGATATCCAGAAAGACTTGATCAGTTTGAAACCTCCTGCTTTTGTAGACCACAGTTCTCTAAGCAAGAGGAATCTACTGTCTATGGTGTCCTCGGTGTTTGATCCCTTAGGTCTCTTAACACCTATCACTATTAAGGGAAAGGTACTACTCAGAGAGGCATGGAAGCTTAACATAGGATGGGATGAGCATTTGCCCACTTCCTTTACAGACAAATGGCTCAAATTGAAAGATGAATATGGAAAAGTAAGTGAAATAAGAGTTCCAAGAATGGTTGCCCAAAATCATCTGCCATGTGAACTTCATGTGTTCTGTGATGCATCATCCGTTGCATATGGAGCTGTTGCATACCTTGTATCTGGTGAAACAAGTTATCTTGTTACTTCAAAGGCAAGAGTAGTACCAATAAAGGCTCGCACCTTACCCCAAATGGAACTCATTGCACTTCAAGTTGGCACACACTTGGCAAACCATCTTCAAGAAGCTTTAAAGCTCAATATCAAGAAAACGGTTATTTGGTCCGACAATGAGGCTGCCTTACAGTGGATACGGAACAACAATAGCACTATTCCGTATGTTAAAAATTGAGTTGCAGATATACAAGAACTGTCTCTCCATTATCAATTTAAACATGTACCTAGCAAAGATAACCCTGCAGATCTATTGTCAAGAGGAGTTACTTGGAAGTTCCTACATGAGTGCCAGTCATGGTTTAAGGGACCATCATGGCTATGTCAATCTGATAATTGGCCGACTCAACGTGAAGAAGTAGTAAGTGTATATACCAATGTTATACAAAGTGAAATCCCATCACCTAAACTGTTTGATGCTCAAAAGGTGTCTTCTCTGGGAAAAATATTACGTATTACAGACTACGTCTTCAAGTTTCTGAAAGCCATCAAGCCATCTCTGAAACTTCCAAGCAGTATAAATTATTGGGTGAGTGTTGTACAACAGGAACATTACAAAGATGAATTTGAGCAGCTGCAATCAGGAAGGAAACTTGCAAAGGGGTCCTCGGCTCTGATCAGAAACCTTGGATTGTACACAGACCCTGTCTCTAAATTGATACACTGTCATGGCAGATTACATCACAGTGAATTAGATCCGCAGTCAAAATTTCCAATATTGCTACCACGGGTCTCCTGGCTGACAACTTTACTTGTACGGAAGTCTCATGACCAATGCTTGCATGGAGGAGTGGCAGATACTCTAGCCTTGTTGCGTGAGCAATATTGGATACCTAAAGGCAGACAAGTTATCAAGACTACAATAAAAGGATGTGTGATCTGCAAGACAATAGAGGGAAAACCATTTAAGCTACCAGGGCCTCCACCCTTGCCTAGAGAGCGTGTGCAGTATGTGGAGCCATTTCACACTGTAGGAGTGGATTTTTCTGGACCAATAACTATAACCAGAAATAAGGAGGATGTTCCCAAGAAGTACTACATTTGTTTATTCACCTGTGCTGTAACACGTGCTGTCCACCTTGAACTGGCCAAAGATTTAACGGCCCTCACCTTCCTTAATTTACTACGCAGATTCACAGCCCGAAGATCATCACCCAAGATTATTATATCAGATAATGCCTCAAATTTCACAGCAACCTCAAAATTCCTAAGAGACTTGTATAGTGACCCGTTAGTCAAAGTTCATTTCAAGAATAATGGATTAATGTGGAAATTTATACCCCCAGGAGCCCCTTGGATGGGTGGTTTTTATGAAAGACTGATTGGCTTAGTGAAAACCTGTATCCGCAAAGCACTGTTCAAGAAAAGGATAACGGAGGATGAATTGATCACAGTCTTAACAGAGGTTGAAATGAGAGTCAACAATAGACCATTAACTTATATTGATGATGATATCAACCATCCTACTCCTTTAACTCCTTCTCATTTACTTTATGGAAGAAGACTAAATGCTATGCCAATTGACCATGAAGACTACACAGAGAGTTCCAATGATCCAGACTATATGGGAACTAGTGAATTAAATGAACGGTATGTGTACCTTAATAGAATATTGAAACAATGGGAGCGTATCTGGAGGAGGGATTATTTAACATCTCTCCGTGAGAAGTTTTATGGAGCACAAGCTGTAAATCAGGATGTGGTTCTCAAGGTGGGAGATGTGGTACTAGTACAGTATGATGGTCCTCGTACTTCTTGGCCATTGGGAAGGATTACTGCCCTTTACCATGACAAAGATAATACAGTACGTATTGCCGAGGTTTATGCCAAAGGAGTAAACGGACTTTAGAAAAGCTAGTACCATTGGAAATCCACAGCTCTCTAGCTCCTACAAACAGTCCAGCCAAGATACAGGTAGCACAGACCAGGCCAAAGCGTCAAGCAGCTCGCAGAGCAGAAGCTGCTATCAGGGATATTTTGGCCGCAAATATGTTGTATATATTGTAAACATATAATTGCCCATTCCTAAATTTTTGTAGAAGGTGGGACAATTTCTTTCTCCCTCGCGGAGGATGTCAGAATTACCTGACAGGAATTTATTATAAACACGGATATTTATAAAGTAATAATGTCTATGGATTTTAGTTTATTAAGTAATTAAGTATATGGTGGTGGGATTATAGGTTTAAGGACATTATCATTGACTGGAGAGGATTGTGTAAATATAATAAAATGCTACTCCATAAGTCAGAAAAGAAAGTGCTAATATATGTAACTTGAACTGTATGAACCTGAGTTACGAACAGCCAGAAATATAAATAAACCGAAGCAGCTAAATCCTAAGCTGAAACATTGGGTATGAATCAACATAGTGTACACGCATACACAGAAGTATTGATACAAATCCAAACCGAACAAAAGCAATGAGATAGTTTCGTTCATTAAGGATTCGTTTACAAAGAATTTGGTGGGAAACTGTTGGCTATAAATAGCCGGCGTGAGTAGCGGCTAGAGAGATATCATTCAACCGGTGTAGAAGTGAGACCTATTTCCCCAACAAGGATTATATTACGTCTACAAATAACTTCTTACATCGACATCACCAGATAAGTTCTACTTCGCTTAGTGAGGGCTATTTTATAACTCTTTACTAAGTGGATACTTTAGTTGCGAATTCTGACTGTGGCCATAGATTGATTCGTAGTTAAATAGGACGTGAATAGTTCGGTACACCGTTCGACAAATCGCCGGTTGTATCGTTACGCCACTCTATAATTAAAAAATACCAGGTAAATTTGCATCTCTTGTTCTTAATTAAATTTAAAGTGAATTGTTCTTACAGTAATATATCGTGATAAATATTATAAATAATTCAAGGAAGATATCGTAAATGATAAAACTAATTACTCTTAATTTATTTTCAGTGTGTATTGTGATGCCTTTCATAATGACGATTCCTATAAAGACTGCGAATACCAAGTAGGTGCAAGTTAGTAACTGACGTTAAACTTAATCTATTTACTATTATAGTTGTATCTGATTACTTTAATACAACTGTAAGATTTCTCAAACTAAGCCCAGAGATACTTTGGAGTTAGTGGATATCGGAGTGTTGAGTCTAGGGGGGCTGGCTCATTAACTATTCTCCACATCCAGCACTCCAAGAGGAATAGATCAGTCGGACAGGCTAACCCACCTCTACAAGACACCTATGAGGGCCCAAAGGTGGTACATCTGGCTGTTTGGGTACGCCCTGGATCTCTGCATTTGCAACGCCTGGATACTCTACAAGAGGGCCTGCACGGCACACAGTCAGGAGTGCGAGCTAGTGGGAGTCTAACAGGAGTCGCTAGAGTTACTAGGAGTCATCGGTTTTCACCGTGAGCGAGTGGGTGTCTAACAGAAGTTGCTAGAGTCACTAGGTTTCATCGATTTTCACCGCGAATAGGCCCGACTGTGCGAGGGCCCCTTTAGTCGATGAAAATGGAGAATACACCAAAGACGAAGTACATATGAGTGATGCCCTCAATACCTTCTTTGCATTAGTTTTTACAACAGAAGACCTCAGTGATATCCCTACACCATCGCCGATTCATATTGATAATTCTGATGTTCTAAGCAATATCGCCATTACAGAGAGAGTGAAGTATTGAAATGTTTAGATAAACTCAAGGTAAATAAAACACCTGGGCCTGATACAATCTCACCTAGAGTTATAAAGGAAGCTAAGGATGAGCTCTCCAAACCACTGACATTGCTATTCAATAAATCCTTGCAGTCTGGAACTATGCCTGATCAGTGGAAGCTATCCAATGCAACACCGATATTCAAAAAAAGCAGCAAATCCCTACCCAGTAACTATCGGCCAATTAGCTTAACCTCAATTGTATGTAAAATGCTAGAAACACTCATAAGAGACAGACTCGTAAATCACTTAGAGGAAAATAACATACTTAAAGATACTCAACACGGCTGGCTTTCGTAACAAACGTTCCTGCTTAACAAATCTCTTAGACTTCTTCCACGATATCTTCAATCTCTATGATGAGAATAAAGCTGTAGTTATTATATACTTTGATTTTCAAAAGGCCTTTGACACAGTTCCCCACAAACGTTTACTTCAAAAACTAAAAGCGCATGGAATACAAGTCGGTGTGTTGAAATGGATAGAAAATTGGCTCAGCGACAGAAAGCAATGAGTAGTCATATATGGTAAGGCATCTAAATGGACCAATGTAAGTAGCGGGGTACCCCAGGGATCGGTACTAGGACCAATTATCTTTCTAATTTACATCAACGACATAGATGAGGGTCTCACCTGTACAATCACAAAGTTTGCTGACGACACAAAAATTGCAAAAAGAACAAGTTGATGATATGCAACACAATCTAGATAAGTTGTCATGTTTGGGCCAAATTTGGCAATTGAGTTTCAATGCTGATAAATATATAGTACTACATATCGGATACCGAAATGAGAAAGCAAACTATTCGATGAATGGCACTCAGCTTAAGAGTGTAGACAGAGAAACCGATCTGGAAGTAACAATATTGAGTAACCTAAAACCGAGTCAACAATGTTCAGAAGTTGAAAAGAAAACAAACATAATAATTGGCTTTACTGTATAGGCAGGTCATTTGAGCATAAATCCAAAGAAGTTATGCTAACTCTTTACAATTCCTTAGTCGCCCTCTTCTGGAATAATGCGTTCAAGCCTGGTGCCCTTATTACTAAAAAGATATAGACAAGCTAGAACGAGTTCAACGTAGTTACCAAAATGATACCTAGCCTAAAGAACAAACCATTCGAGGAGGGTCATAGATAATTAAATCTATTTCCTTTAACCCAGCGCAGATTAAGAGGCGACTTAATTCAAGTGTTCAAAATCATCAAAGGTATCGACAATATGAACTGTAGTAAATACTACACTATCGACCAATCTAATTACACGCGGGGAAACGGTTGGAAAATTAGTGGTAAATCTTTTAACTCACACGAATCTAAGAATTTATTTTTCAATCGAGTTGTCAACTTCTGGAATGGGCTTCCCCGAGATGTTATAGACTGCAGCACCATTGATTCTATTAAACTTTGCCTAGACAAATATCTTGCATGAAACCCGCGACTGACTACGTTTGTAAATTAATTACTTTATTATATTCCATCCTTAGATTCATCAAGGATTATTGCGTATATATATTACTAAGACGTTACTCTCTTTTTACCAGATTTACCAAACATCACTTATAACTGTGTTATGTTACTAACCCATAATTTTTTCCCCTACTAACTTCCTAATCCTGCCACGGACATTAGTTCCAGGGTACTAGATCCTTTTCCAATTTTCCCTTAACCACTCTATACCACTGTTTGGACACTTGATCCTCCGTGTTTTGGAGGACAAGCAGCCTAGAGGACTCCCCTGTTGTTGATTGATTTCCTTTGTACTCCTTTGTACCACAAAGCCCACCCACACGCCATATAAAATACCCTTTTGGAATCCAATAAATTAGCCTTGTATGAGTATTCCCGTATTCAAAATTGCTAATGGGGGCACCGCCTAGTTAGTTAAGAGCTCAATAGGGGGTGTTTGGGAAAGAGAGGGTCCGAGACCGTGAGTGAGGTGGACAGATAGTGGTGAAGCAGTTCTGACGATTCAGGTGTTGCCTCAGGGCCACAAGGGACCAACCAAGCGTCGTGGTCTACGATGGTAAGGCTACGAACGAACCGGTTGAAACACTCAAACTATCTCAATGTCTCATTCACTGTCTGGAATAAGACCTCCTGGCTTCACCGTGTTGAGCGGTTGAATATACAGGCTAGAAGCTGGAACATATAAAACATACAAATACAATATTATGCTATTATCAGTTAAGAAAGGACCTTCTGGAAACTATTTCAATTATCCCGTTTATCCCAAACTATTCCTAACCTGAATACAATCCTCCGGCAGTCATCGTATTCAACTATATGATCGATATAGTCATCGAAACGCAATCTCACCTATCCCTAAATCAATCCAACTCTCCACTCGGTAATCTCTCTCTCTCTCTCCTATCAGAGCCTCCCTGCAGGTTATTAATCGTCTCCCCTGTACCCCTTTGTCCTTTCCTTTCCTTCCCCTTGTCCTATTTAATATACGCTCCATTTAAGTCAGTTTTTCTTAGTGTAGATTATTCGAATGGAAAATACATAATTATACAGTATATTAATGAATTATGTTAAAACTGATTTGAACATTATAACATGTAAGTACAATACTTCAGTTTCCTTCACTACTAACATGTTTGTGTAGTAAAATGGACGTAGACAATAAGGATAATATGCAGTAGTATATGTCCAATTTATAAATGGATAACTGTTGTGAACTATGATTATATCAGATTACTAATTCGCATAGAAAATGTAGCATATTGATTTCCAAATGAAAAAGTGTGGTAGCTTAATTGAGAGATATTAGACATTAAGATTAATACAGATATCTATAGCAGGTGATTACATAATATACTGAACTAAATGATATTAAGTAAATCTAATCATTCATGACTAATTAACGGACACAATTTCAACACCCACCCACGACAACTTAGTTTGGCTACTTCAGTGATGATATTTGATGACCTTTGCTCTTATCTGGAAATACAACGTTGGTGTGTTGTCGTGGGACATACGGGGGAAATTAAGTAGAATGAGCCTATTAGCTATAGTGTTAGATTAATTAGGTAACGTAGTGTTCATTCTGTATCAACGCAATTATTATGTACTGGTTTTAAGTTGAAGTTATATATAGTATACGGAAAATATACAACAACAAATAAAACTTACCTAATAAAGCAAGAACTAGATCTTGGCCTAACCTGGAGAAACAAAGATAATAGTATTTATCAAGGAAGTGATTCATTACTTGCTGCTTCGGTTAACATACAAATTACATTGGTTATTTCAGTGGTATATTTAAATGAAAAGTTTATGAATTGTGCAATACAATATCATAAACTGGTTTGTATTTTGATTGAGCTGTTGACTAACATTAACATTTACTGTGTATATTGTTTGATATTTGATATATATTTATAAAAAAACTGCCATAATGACAAACATGGGGAATTGCTGTGAACTAGGAGTCTCTGCTGGGCTGCGGTGGCGGTTTGACATCCGTGGGAGTCGTCTGCCGCGTCGGTGGTTCAGTGGCCTCTCCCCCCGGCTTCATCCCCTTCAACCATTCTGCCCTGCTCTTCATTCATCATTTTCTGATCATCTGAATTTACCGACTACACTCTGCGCATTCTTGCATCCTTGTTGTTTGGTGGTGGCCGTCGCTCCCTGGACCTGTGACACGTGGCTCTACATGGTTGAAGGACGCTGTATCCGCAGTGGCTGGCTCTGGCATCGGCAAATCCTCGGTTTTCTTCGGGGTTCTCGTGTGTGGGCCCCGCTCCGTCGGTGGCAGGGCCGCCTTCAGCTTTTGGGGTTGATGTTGGCCCCTCCGTCCTTGCTTCTTCACTTCTCCACGTGTCTTCTTCCTGCCAGGTGCCATCGTTCATCACTTCATCTTCTCTTCCATCCTTAAGCCCTGGGAGAGTTGTTGCCCTTCTGCAGTCCCTCCTGGGGCCCTGACGTTTGAGCCTCCTTCTCGGGGGGCCACTGCGGTTTTAAATAATCCCTGTGAATCCTTTCCACCGGTTAGGGTGATATAAGCTTTATTGCTTCACTACCCTTTATCATCAATAAGAAGAAGAAGAAGCTGTGAACTGGTGAATCTGGCCTATATAAGTGATATTGGTACCCCATAAAGGTGAACTATATATAGGTTCCATGTCAGTTGAACCAGTGCAACTTCAACCAGGGCCACCTTAATAGACCAGATCTCACTTCCTATACCCATCGTTACCACCATCCTCACTACCACTGTCACACATTACTACTGTCACTATATGTCAATGTTTGTGCCGTTGTATATATATATATATATATATATATATATATATATATACAGGGTGGTCCAGAAACATTGCCCCATATGTATTTCCTATGTATTTCATTAGAGGAAAAATACCATAGTAAGTCATCTGTTTTTATTGATGGATGTGGGAAACATATCACTCTAACAAGTTTAAAGCAAAGTATAATGCTAGTAAGGACATGTGTTAGCCAATCTAACTTGTTAGAGTATCATGTTTCCCACATCCATCATCCATAGCTTAGAAATTAGAGATTTGTGCCAGATTCTATCAAGGGCTTTCAATATGCTTAGCACAATAGATAGGTCTCCTCGAAGCCCTGAAAAGAAGATGAGCAAGAATTAGTAAGATAAGAAAGAAGGTCACCAGTAGGAAACAATATTGGCGATCTGAAAGTAGATTATGGGAAGACAAATGCTTAACAAATTTGGAATACAGGATAATTTAAACGACATTAGAGATGCAAGAAATGAGAGCAGTTGAATGATGGTTGGAGGGTTGAGAGCGGTGACCCTTCTTTGGAGTTGGTTGAATGAGAGCAAACTTCCAGCAAGATGGAAAGACAATGACAAAAGAGTTTGCTTAGGCAGGGAGTCAGTACGGAAGAACATTGTTTGAGTCCAACAAGAGGAACACCATCCGGTCCGAACGCCTTCTTAGTATTTAGCTCAGAGAGGGCAGAAAATAAATACTGTAAGTAGGAAAGAGGGGGTTGAAGAGCGAGGAAATGCATCGGAATCATCCAAGGTGGAGTTTTTAGCGAAAGTTTGAGCAAAGAGTTCAGCTTTATCTGAGAACGACATGACGGTGGTGCAGTCAGAGTGGAGAAGGGGAGGAAAAGATGAGGAAGTAATATTGTTGGAGAGATGCCATAAAGCTTGTGAAGAGCTAGAGTTTGAAGTTTCAGAGCATTTGTTATTGATGAAAATGCTTTTGGTAAGTCGAAGTACATATTTGGCTTGACTGTGTGAGAACAAATTAAGAGTACAAGATTCTTGAGTTTGAAGGCAACAAAACCATTTGAATGCTTCCTTCGTATTGCAGACAGCAGTAGAACAAGCATCAGTAAACCAAGATTTGTTTGCATTAGGCTGGAAGAAAGAAAATGGAATATATGCATACATGCCCGAGAGGATTACCTCATTAATGCTCTCGGCACACTCCAAGGGTCCTAGGTCATGGAAGCAAAGATCATTCCATGGGAAATTAAAGAAATCTACCGAAGAGCCTACCAGTCGGCAGTGTCAAAGCGCCACAATCGCTGCTAGCAGGGAAGATCGAATGGACGTACTGGAGAGATAGGATAGGTAATAGGGATAAGGTTGTGATCGGACGAGTGCAAGTAAGATTATTGCACACATACACACTTTTGTCAATATAATCAGTATATATATATAAATTATATATATATATATATATATATATATATATATATATATATATATATATAAGGAAACATTTGAGAAGATATGTTTTTTATAGTAGTTAGGTGTATTGAAGATTCTAGGTAGATTCTGGTAGCTTCTCTGGTTGAATGTAGACTCTGATTTACCTCCTTTATTATTCTATTATTATTTAAGTAATAGTAAATGCTGCCACCACCTTTACCACATATATTTAGGGTAAAGGAAACTTGTAATCCAGCCACAGGATATTTATTAGGTTTAAACATGTTAACCCGGCAAGTGCGGATCTACTTATATAAGGTGTACCGCTGCGCTGCGGAACTCCTTATATATTCCAAGGCCTAAAAAAAAAACATTTAAACCAGCCCAGTATAATATATATTTTTGTTTTTATTTCCCCTTGGCCATGCCAAATATCACTCCTCCACAGCCCTCCTTCCCCCCTTCCCCCCCCCCCCCCCCTTCAATTATCACCTATTCTCCCTCTTATTCCCTTGTTTCGTCGATATTTTTTCGTGCTATCAATAGCGATTCATAAGCAAGCTGTGCTTGAATGTGCTACACAGCGAAAGAAAGAGAGAAAGAGAGCGAACTATACGACAGTTTCTCTCCAGCCGTTGTGACGGCTGGCAGGCTGGCAGGCTGCCTCAGCCTTAAGTTATGTAACTCCCGATCTAATTTGCATATTTTGACCATCCAAATACTGTTTCCACTTGCTGTAACATCAACGTAATCAACGTAAAATAGGCGCATATGGATAAGTAGTAATGATATTTATGGTACGATGACGATTTGAGTGTAGGAAACAGTCTAAATACCTCCGCACAGGGCTGGCTGTATACTATACGGGGTAAGCAGCGGAGAGGTTAATTGATACTGGGGCCAACTGAAGTTGTCTGCTGGAGAATTTTGTGAGGAATAGTCAGAAAGAAATAGGGCCATTAAATCAAACAAATATTCAGTTGTCAGGAGTCGGGGGTCAACCATTATCGATTCTAGGGAGAACTAATACGGTGGTGGTACAATGGAAGGGAATTAAATTCACCACCAATTTTTGTGTTCTATCAGGACAGTCTAATAGCGGAGTCGATGGATATCTGGGAATAGATCTTATTAGTCAGTTGGGAGTAACTATACAGTGCGGGCCGAAAGACACGACGACCACCCTACGTCCTCAAATAGTAGCTACCACAGGGAAACTCTCTATTCCCACTAGATCTTGGAGAATTATAGAAATTCCTAAATCTTAGGGAATGACTGCCGGGATTTTTGAACCTGATGCACAAAATCAAGTGAAAATATCTCCCACCTTTATTACTACCGATCAGAGGAAATTAGTTCTGGCTAACTTTGGCGATGACCCGATTAGTTATCAAAAAGGGAAACTGTTAGGACAAGTTACACCCGCGCAACCCACCACTGTTGGAATTAACGGACCAGTTAACTTACCTGAGATCCCGAAACAATTAACATCAGATCAAGCCACTACCTTACATGAATTGCTCTGGACTTACCGAGATGTGTTTGCTCAAAATGAAGGGGACCACGGATCGGCCCGAACCCGACACACCCACGAGATACATACTCAAGGGTCCCCTATTAGACAACCTTATAGGCGACAAAATCCCATTATGAGACAGAAGGAAAAGGAACAAGTAGAGGAGATGATCAAGCAAGGAATAGTAGTAGAATCCTACAGTCTGTGGTCATCTCCAGTAGTCCTGGTAAAAAAAAAAAAGATGGGTCCACTCGGTTCTGTGTAGATTATAGAAAATTAAATTATGTCACCATCAAAGATGCACAACCCCTAGCTCGTATTGATGACTCACTAGAATCACTAAATGGGTCAACATGGTTTTCTACCCTTGACCTACAAAGTGGATACTGGCAAGTACCGGTTAGGTCAGAGGACCAGGAGAAAACCGCATTTGCCACGAGCGAAGGCAAACTCTATCAATTCACGGTCTTGCCCTTCGGAGTTTGTAATGGACCAGCCAGTTTTACTAGAGTCATGGACGAAGTACTGAGTAGTGGAGCAGATAACTGCAAATTTCAGGAGAATCGTTCAAATGGTGATGCAAGCATGAAAATAGGTACATATACCCTTCAAGGTCCATTCTTCTCAGAAATACCGCTGGCCATGCGAAAATCCAAGATGGCGGTCATTTTTCAAGATGGCTGCCGTGCCTGACCATATATTGCTTAATTTGTTTTGTAATTATTACCTGGTGAACATTTTAAGAGAAAACTGTTTCTTGCTAACCAGATTAATGAGAAGCACTGTTTTAATCATTGTCATAGTCTATAATTGGAATTTTAGAATGGCATCCAAGATGGCATCCATTAATTTCATATGTTCATATCTAAGCAACTGATATGATAGGTAGTAGGGGTAGGCAGCCCCACCCAGGGAAGTACTACCGCCAAGGTTTCGGGAGACTCAGGGAATAGCCTGAATTCCATTTTCTCTCCCAGGCCTTGGTAGCTGGATACATATCTTTCTGCCTCACACATCAGGGGTATCAGGAAAACCCTTTTTATATAACATACACATCCAACTTCACGACATTGCCCTACATCGCTATCCTCTATCCATAAAATACTACTCTTCCCACTACATATCATACATGTAACACCATACACTTACCTTATAAATATGGCAGTACAATTGTTAAGAGCAAACCTGGTGGTCCCTCGGATATCCATCCCCGGCAGGGTTGGGTTATTGACACAGGGCCCTCCCGGTCGTCATCATGCGACTGTGTCAAGAGCATTGCAACGTCCCAAAGCTGCTTGTCAGTACAGCTATTTCTTTAGTAATATAAGGGGACTTCACTCTAACATCAATTCTGTACACCAATTTCTTCAAGCAGAATCCCCTACTCTCCTTTTTTTGACAGAGACTCAAGTAACATCCACATCTGACACTTCTAGATTTAATTTTCCAGGTTATCAACTGCTCCAAAATTTCAGACCTAAAGGTGGTGTATGTTGCTTCGCAAAATCTGAAATTACCCTGGAGGAGGTTACTAGTTTCAATTGTCCCTATTTTGATTATTCTATATACAAATTAATTTCTGCTGGTAAATTTAAATACATATGTTGCATCTACCGTTCCCCAAATACTCCTCCAGAGCAAAGTCTTTTTGATTCTCTGTCCTCACAACTCAGTGTCCTCAACTTAAATGCTTCTTCTGAAATCACTGTGTTGGGTGATTTTAATGTCCATAATGTTGAATGGCTCACTCATTCAGCCAGGACTGATGATGCTGGTCTTGAATGTGAGCTATTTGCAGACTCATTTAATCTCATTCAACTAGTCAACCAACCCACCCGTGTACCAGATAATCCTAATCATAATTCCCACCTACTGGACTTATTTTTAACAACCAATTCAGAAAATTATGATGTTACAGTGAGGTCCCCACTTGGATCTTCTGATCACTGTCTGATACAGGCCACCTGTCTATCACCTACCACACCTTCCCACTCTGAACCTGTTTTGGTGACTAAATGGCATTACGATAGGGCAGACTGGGAGGGTCTTCAAGGTTTCTTTATTGATATTCCCTGGACCTCTTTCTTTTCTAATGATGCACACTCCACCTTGAGCCACATACAAGATTTTGTAAAAATTGGAATGGAAACTTTTATTCCTCATCAAAAGTACAGTAAAAGATCTAATTCACCTAAATGGTTTGACCATAATTGTGCTAGAGTAACTGAACAAAAAGCAATAGCCTACAATGCATACACAAGATCAAAAACACATGAAGCCTTTAATTACTTTAGAAACATCAGAAATCATGCCAAAACTGTATTAAACCTAACTAAATCAAACTTTCTCCATAAGCAGGCAAATAAACTTCTAAATAATCCAAATGATAACAAAATATTTTGGTCTACTCTTAACTCATTCAAATCCAACTTCACTACTGCTTCATCCATTCCACCATTAAAATCTCCGACTGGCAATCTTGTAAGTGACCCACGAGGTAAAGCTAACCTTCTTGCAGATATTTTCTCCACCAACTCAACCTTAGATGAAATAAATCAAGATGTCCCTGTACTTAATTTTAATTCACCTGAAATTCCCTCACTTAAGATCCACACCAGACATGTCAAAACTATTTTGCAGAATCTCTCAGTAGATAAGGCTCCTGGTCCAGATGAAATTCCTCCAATAGTACTTAAGAATTGCTCCTTGGTGCTCGCTCCTGTATTGGCAAAATTTTCCGTCTGTGTACTCATACCTCATGCTTCCCAGTACCCTGGAAAGAAGCAAACATCCATCCAGTTCCTAAAAAAGGTGCCTCTTCAGATCCATCAATCTACAGACCAATAGCTATAACTTCCACTCTTGGCAAAGTTTTTGAAATTATATTAAATAATCACATAATTAAGCATCTGGAGAATAATAAATTAATCAGTGATAGGCAATATGGTTTTAGACGATGTCGATCAACTGCAGACATTCTTTGCCTTCTTACGCATCAAATCAACCAAGCTACAGACCAACATGGTGAAACACATACAATAGCACTGGATATATCAAAGGCATTTGATAGAGTCTGGCATCAATCCTTATTGTCGAAGATGTCACACTACGGCCTTGCATCATTAGTTCCACTAATTTCTTCTTATCTTCATAACAGAAAAATACGTGTAATGGTAGATGGCCTTTATTCTCAATTTCACTCAATAAATGCTGGTGTTCCCCAGGGATCAGTTTTGGCCCCAACTCTGTTCCTCATTCATATCAATGATCTCATATCTACCACTCATAATCCAATACATTCCTATGCAGATGACTCAACACTCCACAGTTCCTTCACATTTACCAATTCTTTCACCCAACCCGATCTTATAAATTCAAAAATAAACACTGCAATTTCTCTGAACCGGGACCTTTCTAGAATTAATGAATGGGGACAAAAGAATCTAGTTTCCTTTAATGCACAGAAAACCAAGTACATTCAATTTTCTAACCGACAGAATCTCACTGACTCCCATATATTTTTTAATGATGTAAATATTCCCACTTCCCCTAGTATTGACATTCTCGGTGTAACATTAACTACTAACTTGAGCTGGACACATTATGTTAGAAGCATTGCTAAGAATGCCTCTAAAAAACTGGGACTCCTGTACAGAGTTTGAGAATTCTTCACTGACGAGCAGTTGGCTGTAATATATAAAAGTCATGTGCGCTCTCAGATGGATTACTGTTCACCTCTGTGGGGTGGAAGTGGAGTGGTTGCATTGAGGCAGTTGGACAAAATTCAAAATAAAGCTATTAGATTAATCAATAACCCTGCAATCACACAGGACCTTCCTACATTAGCCATACGAAGAAACGTTGCATCCCTTGCATTATTCTACAGATATTTTCACAGCAATTGTTCCAAGGAACTTGCTTCAATTGTGCCGCCTCTCCACATCTTTCCCCGTAGAACTAGGGCAGCTGAGAGCGCCCATGAATTTACACTTTCTCCTCCACAATGCAGAACTTCTGCTTATCAGAATTCATTTATCCCCAGAGCTACTACTCTTTGGAATTCACTTCCCTCGAATTGCTTTCCACAAACTTACAATCAACAAATGTTTAAATCCAGTTGTTACAAACATTTTATGAATGGAGGATGCCTTTAGGCACATGGACCTTTTTGTTTTATCTGTGTTTTTCCTTCCTCCGTTCATTGTCTCTTAAAAAAAAAAAAAAAAAAAAAAAATACTGAACATATATACATGATTGTTGGTGTGCACATACATTCTTTGGGTCAGATAATCCAATGGAGCCATTTTCACATTTGTTAGTAAGGACTGAGGCAGTGATGAGATCTTGCAAATATAATAGAGTGATGTCAACACACAACCAGGGCACACTGGTAACATCGCTGCTGTGCAACTCAGCATGGGGTTCAGTGTCAGCTTATTTTACTGTACTATACTATAAGTTGTAGTGTAGTTTAATTTAGTGTCCCAAATGCTTTCTAACAGCCCCATATCAATTAGCTACTAGACAGTAGTTGGTAGTCAGTAGATAGAGTTAGATAGCCGCAAAGACATAGCTCACCCCAGCTCAGTGGAACTTCTGCAGATTCACTTGGAGAGAGGCCAAACTAAATTCCAGGACATTTCTGAAGCCTTAGCAAATAATCCAGTTTCCTTCTATGAGTCAATCAAGTGGAACAAAACTGACTTCTTCAGGCAAGAATCTGCTCCTATTAAGCACTCAAAGCAGAAGCTTCTGAAGGAGGACTACAAGCTCTTCTCAAAGCTGTTCATCTTCTGTCAGAGCAGACAGTGTGATCTGCAGGAGTTCTTCCAGCATGAGAATCAGGTATTCCCAGCTGCACTGAGTGAGGGTGGAAGGCTGTACACTTGCCAGAAATCTCAACTGACCTCTATCTTGGAGACTCATCAACAGACGAAGAACCAGAGACCGATGTCCTGATTGTAGATGGGTCTGCTTTGGTCCATGTCTTGCCACCAAAGAGAGGAAAGACCTTTGAGGGCTATGCAACTCTGGACTTCCTGCCATTTATTCACAGCTATGCTACGAAGTACAAGACAACACATCTTGTCTTTGATGTGTACAACCAATCCAGCCTCAAAGCCGAGACCAGGTCTCAACGTGGCCAGGGAGGAAGACGCAAGGTGACAAACAAGAACAGCATTCCATCCAATTGGCGTAACTTCCTTAGGCATAATGACAACAAGACGGAGTTGTTCCAGTTCCTGGGAGACAGGGTTGCCCAAATGTTTGCACCAAACTTGGTAATTGTCACAAAGGGATCTGCAGTCCTCAGCACTCATGAAACTGGTCTTCAAGGACTGGACAAGTGCTCTCATGAGGAAGCTGACAGCCGCATCTTTGTGCATGCCAAATATGCTGCAGAACATGGGAGCAAAGCCGCCATGGTCAAGGCAAATGATACAGATGTTGTGGTCATTGCAGTGAGTGCCTTTGCAGCCCTTCAGAGTTTGGGGCTAGAGCAGTTATGGGTGGCATTTGGTCACGGTCAAAGCCGGCGCTGGATCAGTGTGCATGGCCTGTATCGCTGTATGGGGCAGGAGAAGGCTAAAGGCATGTTATTCTTTCATGCCTTCACAGGGTGTGACACTGTTTCAGCCTTACGTAACAAGGGAAAGAAAACTGCCTGGCAGACATGGGATGTTTGTCCAGAGGCCTCCCCTGTCTTCTCCAAGCTGAGCCAGTACCCTCTTACAGTGGAAGATGGTGACCTGGAGATACTGGAGAGGTTTGTCATACTGATGTATGACAGGTCCAGCACTGCTACCACTGTGGATGAGGCCAGGCTTGACATGTTTGCCAGAAAACAGAGGCCTTATGAGGCCATTCCACCAACAAGAGCAGCTCTGCTTCAGCACACTAGACGAGCTGCCTTCCAGGCTGGTTGTGTTTGGGCCCAAGCAACCCAGTGTCAACCAGAAGCAGAGAGTCCTGCTGACTGGGGATGGCAGAAGGTTGGTGACGAATGGCACGTCTTCTGGACAGCCAACTCCCCCATAGCCAAGAGTTGCGAACAGCTGACCAAATGTGGCTGTAAATCAGACTGTCATGGCAGGTGCAAGTGCTACAGGCTGGGTCTCTCCTGTACAGCTCTGTGCATTTGCAAATGTGAGGTGTGAGTCTTTGATTCTATGGTATTTTTACTAATGTTATTTTACTCAATGGATATGTATAAATGGTATGAATTAGGCCGTTTCCTACGATATAATCTTCCTTCACTTTGTCTAGTTACTTATGACCCTGATGAGTTAATAATGTGACAAGTCTTTCTAATTCTCTGACCTCAAAAATTTAGGATTAGATGAAAAAATCATTTGTCTAGCTCTACTAATAGCCAAGATATCACAAAATTTGTCTTTAACCCCAGAAGGCCGATACACTACTCAAATAGCACGGCTTTAAATAGCCTTTAAATAGCCTGCTGATGTCTGCTATTTACTTGTATGACGTCACGGTACTTTTGCGGTAATTTTCACCGAGTTCCAATATCACCGAAACTACTGTGATGTCAACACAATGGGTTTAAGGACATTTCACTATGGCAAAGGTGCGTAAACACGGAAAATCACGGAAAAGTTACCTCATGAAAGCAAGCAATATCTCATTAACTACTGGGCCTATGGAGCTGAATATTTTTACGAGACAAAAGCTGAAAGTGACCTCTCTCACGTGGTTTATGAATCATTTCTCTATCTTTATTCTTTGATTAGTTATTAATTAAGCCATAAACACTACCGAAAATCACCAAAAAAATCCAGCCTCCTCGGGTTAATGGCGGCCATCTTGGACGCCATCTTATTTAAAGTCTAATATGTAACT
Source organism: Paralithodes platypus (assembly GCA_032716605.1). Lineage (NCBI taxonomy): Eukaryota > Metazoa > Arthropoda > Malacostraca > Decapoda > Lithodidae > Paralithodes > Paralithodes platypus. The sequence continues at coordinate 27,184,735 of CM064532.1, read as the reverse complement.
GCTTTGGACAAAATTACCTTCACTTACCACGTTAGAGCCAAAAAAAAAAATGGATTGGACAGTATTCATGTGTTTTTTCTTTCAATTAACTGACCCATAACAGTAGGGCTCAGTCTGATGTGTCGACCATCTTGAAAAATGGTCGCCATATTGAATTTTTGCGTGGCCAGCGGTATATGTTTTGAAAGTGAGCTTTGAAGAATACCTGTACCAAATTTCATGCTTGCATCACCATTTGAACGATTGTTTCACTTATCTGCTTCACTAGAGGGGATTAACATGGAGAACTTGCTTAGCTTACCTGGATGATATTATCATTTTTTCAAATAGTTGGGAAGAACATATCCATCGATTACAAGAAGTATTAGAGAGGATCAGGAGGGCGGGACTTAACACCTTACGAACGGCCTATGCGGTTTATTTATGTGTACCGCACAGCGGGGTGTTTTTAGCCAAAATAGGGCTGTTTACGTGATCATTTTCATGCCTAAATAAGACCCAGAACGTAAAACAAGTACCTATCCCTGAAAGGGCATAAACAGAGCTTTCGAATGACACCATAACGATCCTTGTATGATGGATAGTTTTCTTGCAATAACCGTGCAACGCGAGTGCAAAAAGCAGGTAATTCGGTACTTTCAGTACATAATTGAGTATGTAGCGAGTGAGAGAGGGAGGAGGGAGCTGAGATTTGTGTCAGTAGGTTCGCCGCGGTGGTCTGGAGCAGTCATACGCTCGCTAGTCTCCTGCCACCACTTGTCTCTCTCTCTCAGCCACATTACGTGCTGAAATTGCCACTCGAGTTATGTCGAGCGCCGCCACATAGTCCAGCTTTATTTAACTCGACTTATGTTGCTCGCCGCTAAATAAGGGTTAAATTAAAGCCTTCCAAATGTCAATTAGGGGCCCGCGAGGTGGCATACCTAGGGCATGTAGTTTCAAGGAAAGGTATCCAACCTGACCCCCTTAAAGTGAAATCTATTGCAGAAATTTCACCCCCTTCCACTGTCAAGGAGATCCGAGCATTTCTGGGAATGGCGTCCTATTATTGAAGGTTCATACCAAACTTCTCTAAAATTGCTCGACCCATGACTAAGAGACTGGAAAAAGGGAGGATGTTTTACTGGGATCAGAGTTGCCAGATAGCTTTCGATCAACTGAAACAAAAATTAACCAATAACCAATCCGGATTTTACCAAGCCGTTTCAACTATACACCGATGCTTCCGATGAAAGGCTAGGGGCCGTATTAGCCCAGAAAGTGGATGGGAAAGAAGGCATAGTAGCATGCGCTAGCCGGACGCTGAATAAAGGTGAAAAGAATTAGAGCGTTACTAAAAAGGAATGCCTGGCTCTAGTCTGGGCTGTACAATATTTCCGTCCATATTTAGCCGGAGTTCATTTCGAAGTTATCACAGACCACCATAGTTTGCAATGGCTTAGGAAAATGAAAACGGAAGACGGATTGTTTGTTAGGTGGAAGGGGATCCTGGAAGAATACTACTTTGAAGTTAGACATAGACTGGGTAAATTACACACCAATGCCGATGGTCTATTTTGATTACCAGTAGAACCAGTCCAGCACACTCAACCTAACAAGGAACAGAATGATCCTGTGTATGGAGACAAAGTAACATTTTGTGAGGGAGCCTGGAGGGATTCTAAGGACCGGGTGGTATTAGATTATCTGGAGGCTAAACACATGATCCAAATCTTCCACGGACAAGAGGGAATGGGGGCTCATTTGGGTCAGTCTAGAGTGTTGAAACAGTTTAACGAAAGGTACTGGACCTCGCGAGCCGACCAAATTGTTAAGGAAGTTATCCAAATTGTTTGGGATGCCAAAGGGGGAAAGATGGACGGGGACCGAAACAGTCGCCGGGACACATTACGGCAGGTAAACCATGGGAAAAGTTATCTGTAGACATTATAGGACCTCTACCCAGACAGACGAGCAAAAGGTACATTTTAACCTGTGTCGACGGCTTTTCAAAATATACAATGGCTTGTGCCATTTCGGACAAGAAAGCTGAAACCGTGGCTAGGGTTATCTTAGAAAAGGTAATTTTTGTATGTGGCACCCCGGGATGTATTCTGGGTGATAGGGGAAAAAAATGTAATAATGAAATCTGACAACACTTGGGAGATACCTTGGGCTATCAGATTCAACACAGCTCCCCGTATGTGAAAGGAACCATAGGGTACTAGCGAATTGTGTACGGGCTAGTCTGAGCTCACAAGGGGAAGACATATTCCGAAGTTGGCCGGAACTTCTGCCAGAGATTGTCTGGGGGATAAATACCACTGTTTGTAGAACTACTGGGCATTCCCCCTATGAGATTATTTTTGGAATCCCTCAGGAACGACTACTACCTTACCCCGTTCATTCCACCAAATACTCACAACCAGAACATTATCTGAGGAAGAAAGGGGAGCGACGGCAACAAGTTCATGACCATGTTACACAGCAACAGCCCAAGAAACTTGTCCAAAATAATCCATATTACCGAGGGTAATATATTCTGGTAAAGAGACATGATCCCACACGAGCTGGTAAGCTGGAAGAGAAATACGAGGGTCCCTTCCGGGTTGTGGAGATAAACGGGCCATACCTAGTGATGTACTTGCATCATGGAGGTATTGTGTCGGCTACTCATATCTGTCATACCAAACGATATGAGGGTATGTTGCCACCAGACCTGAGCGAGTGGAGTAGTGCCAGACGACATGACATTCCTAACTTAAACACCTAGGAATAACTGTTATAGCCTAACTATCGTGATTTCCACGATACACTCCCCCCCACAAAAGAACCTGAACCCCACTGAACTATGGGTGAGGCACTCGCTATAGGCAGTTCTGCCTTTTGCCTCCCTCAATCACATAGAAAAAAAAAACCTACAGTTACCCAGAGGCTATCTTTTGACGCCACATGTTGATGGCGCCCTCAGCAGCACGTCTAGGACGAGTCCCGATCCGAGGTTGATCACCAGTCAATAGTGGTGGATCAGCCTGTATAGAATCCTCGGATCCAGCAGTATCAGGCGGAGCGTTGGATTGTGATGTAGAGTCAAGCTCCTAGGCGTATAAACGTGCGATAGGACGAACAGTGGTCCCATTGGCAGTCCGTAACAGCGCTACTCGCTCCACTGAGTCACCCCCCTCATACACTTCTAGCACACGGCCCAACTTCCAGTACATGTGAGGACCTTCGTCATGGTTCAGAACCACATCACCAACCGAGAGTGCCGAAGGTTTACCTGTGGGTCGAGAATTCCTATCTCTCACAGATAGTAGATACTCGTGAACCCACCTCTTTCTAAAATTCTCGATAATCTTAGAGATGTACTGGTACTGCCAGGATACAGCCGCTTCAGTATACAAAGAAGGATCCTCTAGCTCCACAAGTGACTGAAAATCGGATGGAAATGCAGTCAATGGTCGACCGTAGAATAAGTGCGCTGGCGTCAGTGGCAGTGGTTCTTGTAGGTCGGTGTGAACATAAGTAAGTGCGCGGTCATTAACAACTGCTTCTATCTCAGTGAGGACTGTCATCAACTCACTTTTCTTCAATAAAGCACGTCCTACTATGGCTCTAAGTCCTGATTTGACTATACCTACACACCGTTCCCACATTCCTCCAAACCATGGTGCCTTCACTGGGATGAACCTCCAGTCTCACTTTCTTTCTCCCATAAAAGCAATGACCGGTGGATCATCGCTTAAATCCTTGAGGTATCTAGATGCATGAGTAAACGTAGGAGCATTGTCACTCAGCACAAGTTGAGGGAACGATCTACGGGCAGAAAACCTCCTAAACGCCAGCATGAATTCTTCACAAGACATATTGTCACATAATTCGAGGTGCACCGCACGAGACGTTGCACAAGTAAACAATAAGATATAGACCTTTTCATGTTCTCTCGTCATTAACGCTCCAGTGTAATCCAATCCCACTGATTGAAAGGGTTCTACATGCTTCACGTGGCATTCTGGTAAAGGCGGAACTGGTCCAGTCACATAAGGTTTACCATTCAGTCTTTGGCATATCACACATTTCTTCACTATATGTCGAGCTACTTGTTGAATCCTTGGGATCCACCATCGGAGAGGCAAATTCGATATAATATGATGGATACCATAGTGTTTAACTTCTTCATGTGTGCGTTTTATCAACAAATATGTGACATGATGTTGTGATGGCATAAGGATGGGATTGTTCGTGTAGTCCTTTACACCCGACCACTTCAGGCGTACCTCACACCTGATGAGGTCACTATCCAGGTGTAACCTCAGTTGACGCACTAAGTTAGGCATTTTCATCTTGGCAGAGCTTCTTAAAGATTCTAATTCTTGGAAAAAGGTTTCTGCTTGAACCAATTTAATCATTGTTACTTCAACTGCTTTAAATTCATCAACGTTGATGATGTGACCCATTTTGCAGTGTGTGCTTTACTTTTGGTGTTGGATATAAATCGCAGCACCCAGGCTACCACCCTGACTAATTTATTGTAGTCACCGACCCTTTCCCACTCAACTATCGGACTCGGTGTGTCTTTCGGTTGGGTTTCGACTGTCACTGTTTCCAATGGCAGAAGTCCCCCCCTATCAGCTTCCCATTCCGTCCATTCTTTTTCATGGAGCAGCCACGATGGACCATGCCACCATAATTCGGACTTTACTATCTGGGTTGCTGTAATTCCCCTAGTTATAAGATCACTGGGGTTATCTTTTGTATTAACATAGTGGTAAGCGACATCTGGTAGTAGGGACCGAATTTCATCAACCCTATTTCGCACATACACGGGAAGAGACTTTTTGCTATGAACCCCCTTCAGTGCTATTTGACTATCACACCATACGTGAATGGCAATTATGCTTAGTTCCTTCTTGTATGCTGTGTGTACATAAGACACCAGACGTCCTAGAAGCAGCATGGCAGTCAATTCCATTTTGGGGATAGTAACCCTTTTTACCGGTGCTACTTTAGCCCGGGCGGTAACCAAATATACCCCAAATGAAGTAACGACATAGATAGCAACCCTGTATGCAGTGGCACTGGCATCACAAAACGCGTGCAAAGTTACATCGCCGAATGCTGCCACTTTACGAGGTAACTGTATAGTACAAATGATGTCATACTATTTTAACAACGATACACCTTGATTGTTTAGATCTTCGGGTAAATTATCATCCCACCCTATGTTACGTCTCCAAACTTCCTGCATCAGAATCCGAGCTCTTATTGTAACGGGTATTGCTAAACTCAAGGGATAAACAAATCGTGAAACTTTGCTCAACAGGCTCCTTTTTGTATGTGTCTGCACCTGCTGAGTAAAAGATTTTGTTTGAAAGGTTAATGTGTCTTGGTTTGGTTGCCAGTTCAACCCCAAATTTCTGGTCTCTTCCTGGTCATGAGACGCCGTCCCGTCCATCTGAATAAGACACTGCAGAGATTCACTCTTAGTAACCCACTCACAGAGGTGCAGGTGTGCCTCTGTAAATAACTTACGGGCTTGCCAGTAGGTTTATAGCAGATCATCCTGTTCTTCACTAGACCCCTGCAAATTATCTATATACAGACCGCGAGAGAGTTTTTCTGTGTCTTCTACAGTGTCAGACAGATGTTTCTTGATGGTGGCATTAAGCAAAAAGTGGGAGCATGTAGCACCAAAGAGCACAACCCTAAATCAATAGGTGACTACCGGGCCTTCGGGGTTGTTGATGTCCTGGAACCAGAGAAACCGAGTGACGTCCCTATCAGCCTCATTTAGCTTTACCATTAAAAAAGCTTTCTCTATGTCGCTTGTAAAAGCGAACTGTCCCAGCCTAAACCTTAGTAGTTGTTGTGCCAAATCGGACACTAGTGATGGTCCTGTCAAAAGGCAATCATTTAGGCTGGGATTATTACCTTGTCGGGCCGAGCAGTCGTACACCACCCTTATTGGCGTGGTGACGCTGTCCTTTCGTACCCCATGATGGGCCAAATAGTGGACTCTGCCCCTTCTCACCGGCTCCTGGACATCAACAAGCTCGATTAACCCTCGGTCCAGGTAACTTCGAAACACGTCATTGTACGCATTGCAAATGCTCGGCTCTCTAGCCAACTTCCGCTGTAGTGCGCGCAGGGGACCCAACGCCAAACCATAGTTTGTGGGCAGGCTTATCTCTTCCGACCTCCAAGGTAAGCTAACCTCGTATTGCTTTTCCGTGGCACAATAGCTCACAGAGTTCTCAAACTTTCTAATCGCAATTTCAGAGTCATAGTCAGTCTCCATAGGATTTATACCTAGTGTGATCCAATTTCCACAACCGTTCCAGGTCGAACTTGGCAGTTACTTTAGGGTCACTAGGTTTGGTTTCATTATCCACCAACTCTTCTGCCGTGGTTACTTTCACCCTCAGTACAGAAACCGTGTCGACCAGGACATTTGATTGGGTTGTATGTACCTTTCCGCTCATACAATAGCCAAATTTAGTGGGGATTAGTATTACTCCACAAATCCTCTTAAACCCTGGGTATACTATATCATAATAATAATCAACACCAAGCAGAATATGCACCTCTGATAGATCTCCCACGGGGTCTGACAGATGAATGCCTTTGTGGCACAGGACTTGTTCTACCTTCATCACCCCCACAGACTTATATTCCGGTAGAGTGTCTACTACGGTACATTTCATGAAGCATCTTTGCCTACGGTAGATATAAGAAACCTCTGCCACCTCATATTCCTGTTTGTCGGTGACTCCCGTAAAGCCTTGCAACCGTAGAGTCTCAGCCCCCACGATACTATGCTTTAATCCCTTTAAAACGGACCTCTTAATAAAAGACCGTTGGGACCCTTGGTCTAGAAGTACCCCGACAAACAGTATCACTGTCACTACTCTCCATGGGCATCTTTATAGTGGGTAAAGTAGTGGTGTCTTTAACACTACCCAGTGTCAATGTTGTAGTACCCTCTGACTTATTATCCTTACTCTTGTCAACTGCAGGACACAACTTGTCAAAGTGATGTCCTTTATAGTGACGGCAAGGTCTTAAATAGCTGACAGTGCATTGTCCTTTTTGCCATGATCTTTACCCAGACAACCTACACATAGCTTTAACCTTTTAGCTTGTGCAATTTTAGCTTAATTTGTCTGGTATTTCCCACAAAAACTCCACTTATGCTTATCGCTGTTACATTGGTTAGACAGCTTGTGGTTTCTTGTGTGAACCTTCCTTTTTTCCCTTGGTGCCCACTGTCATGCTAACTGTCCCCCTGAGATCTAATGATTCACCCCCTCCTGACTGACTTAAGGATCTCCCACTGTTCAATTGCAAAATGCTAATTTCTTTACTGAATGAGGTTTTAAACTCACCCAGGTCAAATGATCTAACCTTATCCAGTATTGCCAGTGGAAGCTTCTGTCTAAGAATAATCACTATCATCTCATTATGTAAGATATGCAATAAATTATGTAAAATATATTGTTTTTACTTTATACCTATACATATAATTGTCATTATTAAGCAAATTCCATTGACTATTTACATCGCTAGGCCTAGCTTCCTTATTTCTATTAATTTCCTCCAGTTCACAATGAAACCTATTGCTAACTTCCTTGTTCTTCAGCAGCCGCGGCGGTGTCGGCGTTGGACGCTTGGGATAATGTTCCCGTCTATTTTGAATGCCATTGGATACAATAATATGTTGAAAGCCCACCCCCCCCATGACATGTTATCATCATCATATATTATATTGCCAGTAGGGGGCAAACAACCAAAAAAATTGCCGCAAAGCCCTTCCCTCAACATATTATTGTATCCAATGGCAGTCAAAATAGACGGGAACATGATCGCAAGCGTGCACCGCCGCCGCCGCCGTCATGTTTACATGGTCAATCGCCGCAGTTTGGTTAGGCCTATTTGCCCCCTGCTGGCAAATTATATGATGATGACAATATGTCATGGGGGTGTTTGCCCCCCTCAACATATTATTGTATCCAACGTCATTCAAAATGAACGGGAACATGATGGCAAGCTTTCGTCGCCGCTCTGCATAGTGTAAACATTGGTGGTGGTACGCCCGAACTCTACATTCTGCCCGGCTAGGCCTATATTATAGGCTACAATAAATGAATAGGCTAAGCTATTTTATCTATAGGCTAGACCTAGTCTAATATTACAATTTAAGGTAGCATTCAAGGAGACTACAGCAGGACTTACCTTTGACCGGGTATAGGCTATCCTAGTGTTTACTAGGCCTATACCCCTTTGAAAGGACATTAGCCTAGCCTAACCTAACAACCTTACCTAACCTATCATAGTAGGCTATTATGGGTGGGGGCTGCCGCCCCCACACCCATTTTTTGGTGTATTTGTCTATTTTGCCCCCTGCTGGCACCCTCAACATATTATTGTACCCATTGGCATTCAAAATAGACGGGAACATGATTGCAGACGTCCGCCGCCTCCGTCATGTTTACATTTGTCGATCGGCGTTGTTAAGTTCGTGTCTATTTTGACAGAGATTTATTTTGGTTATTTGCCCCCTGCTGGAAATATATATTATGATGACAATATGTCATGGGGGGGTGAAGGGGGGCAAAGCCAACCTCAACATATTATTGTATCCATAGGCAGTCTAAATAGACAGGAAAAGGATGGCAAGCGTCTGATGCCACTACGCGTACGCGTAGTGTAAACAAGGCTGGCGATACACCCGGTAACTATATCCTACCCGGCTAATGTCCTTTCAAAGGGGTAGCCTATAAATTAATAAACACTAGGGTAGCCTATACAACGCAACTCTTGCCGATAGGCCTAGCCTAAAAGCTAACCTATTCATAAAGGTGTCTATTTTGACGGCAATTTTTTCGGTTATTTGCCCCCTGCTGGCAATATATATTATGATAACTATTTGTTGGGATATTTCATGTACCAGTGATACGCAATTTAACCTCTCTATCTAAATTCCCGACAAATAATGGTCCTTTGAACCCTAAACTTCCATACCGTAGTACCGTTTTGTTTGCTTCCTTGACGCTTGTGACCATTTATATTTAAATTTCATGATAGCCTAGGCCTAGTTGCTTAAAGTGGCGGTCATGAGTGTCGGTCTTTGTTAATTCCTAAGCGATTGACAGTTAATAGTCAGACCTCATGATTGTAGCTTAACCAACTAGGCATACCTATAAAGGGCTTACAATAATTAGTGTTTCACCTTACCCTTTCTTTTAATGGATTTATTATTTAATTATTTTGTCTAGTTAGATAATTTCCTTTCGATAGTTTATATTAAGGGGGATGTAAGTATTATGTAATTCTTTTTGAGTAAATTTCTTAAGTAATGGGGGTTTGCCGCTGTTGATTCCTAAGAGATTAACGGTTTGTAGTCTGACCTCATTGTAGTTTAAGTTGCTTAAAATTAGACCTAAACGATGACAGATTTAAAGAAACTTAAGATTCTTAAGGGAGGGATGAAGGGAAGTTTAAATAGATGTTTAAGAGATCTTGATGAATTTTTAATAAGTGCCACGGCTGATCAAATAAAGGGTAAATTCGCTACTGTTACTAAATCGCTAGCTACTTATGATAGTTATGTTCAGCAGGTATATGGTTTATTGACAGTTACTGACGATGTGGAAGAAGAAATGTCGGCAGATCTTGAGTACTTTGAGAATGTTAATACAGCCTTAGCCAGACTATCTTCCACCCAAGAATCAACCTCTGTTAAGGATACCGGTACACCAAAGGCGACTGGTTTTAACCTGCCGAAGCTTACTTTGCCTACCTTTTCCGGGGATTCGGCTACCTGGACTGGATTTTGGGATATTTTTGAGTGTTCCGTCCATCATAATAAAACACTCACATCCATCCAAAGGTTCACATATCTCCGTGGTCAATTGAAAGGGGAGGCATTGAAGTTAGTCGATGGGTACAAGCTAGAAGCTACCAGCTACGAGTCTGCAGTGGAGTTGCTGAAGAGAACTTACGGGAGAGTGGAAGTCATCAAGACCGCGTTAATTACTAAGTTCTTCACGCTAGATCCTCCATCCTATGATGTGAAGGCCCTAAAGGAGTACTATGCCTCCTTTGAGAGCCTCCTCCGATCTATGGAGACAATGGCCGTCACCAAGGAGGAGATATTTAGTGTGAATATCTTGAATAACATACCCTCTCCCCTAAGGGAAATCTTAAGACGACAACTAAGCGACTCTCCACTAAACTTGGAAGCGTTGGTGCAGGTGTACCAGACTGAAGTCTTCAATATGGAGAGTACTGGACACTACCGACAAGTGGAGATGTCGCCATCTACTGCAGCTTTCCCGGTACAGACTTCTCCTAAACAGAAAAGGCCAATATCATTAGGTTGTAAGTTGTGCAGTGTCCACGGTCATCTGTGGTATCAGTGTCCTAAGTATCCTAAGGCTACACAGAAGATTAGCAAGGCTAAATCGCTTAAGTTATGTACCAGCTGTCTGGCAAGAGACCACTTCAACAGTACTTGCACCAATTCCTACATCAAACCTTGTAAGTATTGCAAGGGGAAACATTGGTTTTCCCTTTGCACCCAGTCTGATCGGCACGACGGCAAAGAAAAAGGGAGAACCCCCAAAGAGTCACATGAGAAAAGTAAGAGCGAGGGTGATAAAGTATCTGCTATGTCTATTGCTTCTCGAGAATGTCAATTGCTTCCTACTATGATGCTGCCAGTAGTGGGGAGTAATAATAATACTATAATGACGCACACCTTACTTGACCAGTGCTCACAGAGGTCATTCGTTCTGCGGTCATCATTACCCCAGCTCAAGTGTACCAGCAAGGGTCAAGAGAATTTGCGTCTCCATGGTTTCACTGGTGAAATAGATACCAGTGACTATGATATAGTGGAGATTTCATATGTTTATAGAAAAAAGGTATGTCCCATCAAGGCTGTTGTGGTCGACACACTACCCAGTTTCTATATAGCATCAGAGATTCAACCACATTTGAAATATCTCAGAAGCAAGGGTTATAAACTGGCTGATGATCAACTCTCTGCTAACAATGGTATTATGCTACTGGTCGGAGCTGATTATTACTACGACCTGGTTCACCCTGGATATCGCCGGGTAGATAAGCTTATAATGATCCCCACGATCCAAGGGTATGCCATTTCTGGATCCTATGCCACTTCCTCTCAAGACACACAGGTGGAGGTGGTTACGATCCTCAAGGTTGCAGTAAGCCCCGTAGATATATATATTAGGCCAAATGTGCCTGATAATACATGTACTGATATAGATAAGCTATGGGACTTGGACAATATTGGAATTGACCCACATGAACTTGATCGTGAGTCCAAGCTAGCGTTAAGCTCGTATGAAGAGACTGTAACGTATGACTCTGGCAGAGGTCAGTATGTGGTAACGCTCCCTTGGAATGATAACAAGAGTAAATTACCTACTAACTTCCATCTAGCACTTGGTAGGTTACGTGGCCTTCAGAAGCAGTTTGTCAAGGATCCAAATTATTGCGAGACTTATGCGGCATTTTTAAATGAGCAGGTACAACGTGGATTTGTGGAGAGAGTAGATCTCGGTGAGTATGGGGATAATATCCATTACCTTGCTCACCATAGGATTAAAAAGGACAGTTCCACCACTCCTGTTCGTATTGTGTATGACTGCTCTGATAAATCTAGTGATCGCTCCTATAGCCTAAATGATTGTCTGTACACGGGTCCGTCCCTGGTCTCTGATCTAGCGCAAATAATGTTGCGCTTCAGATGTCATAAGTTTGCATGGGTCGCCGATATTGAGAAGGCCTTCCTGATGCTTCAACTCCATCGTGAAGACAGGGACTCGACAAGATTTTTATGGCCACGGGACCCAATGGATCTAGATTCAGAGTATCTGATCTACAGGTTCAGAGTCGTCATATTCGGGGCGACCTGTTCCCAGTTCCTTCTCAACGCTACTATCTTGCGTCATCTTGAGGAGGCTGGACTAGATCCTGACTTCAAGAATGAGATCAAGCAGGGGATCTATGTGGACAATCTTCAAGGCACCGGAGACAATGAAGATTTATTGCTCAAGAAATGCTGGGAGATCCGCGATATATTTGCCAAGGCTCATCTATACTTGAGAGAATGGGCCACTAATAGTGATCTTTTGAAAGGTCAATTTGCTTCTGACGGTGTAGCTACTGAGAATAGTGAGGTGAAGTTTTTAGGGCACAAATGGGACACTACCACAGATTGTATATCCTTCTGTCACACCCCATGCGGCAGTGAGCTTATGACCAAGCGAAACTGCTTAAGCTTGTCAGCGAGGTTGTTTGATCCCCTAGGTTTTTTGCTGCCTGTCACTATCCGTGCTCGTATGTTTTTACAGCAACTGTGGCGGCTAAAACTAGATTGGGACACGCCCCTCCCGACTGAGTTACAAGATACTTGGCGGTTGATTCGGTCGGACCTTTCCACATGTTGCAAGGTCCAACTTAATCGTCAGGTTATTAATGGTCAACCGGTGGATCTACATGCCTTTTCTGATGCTAGTAATAGTGCGTACGGTACTGCCATATACATATGCAATGGTAGTGAAGCGACGCTATCGCGAAGGCCAAAGTAGCCCCTATAAAGAAGATTACAGTTCCTAAATTAGAACTTACTGCATTGCTTCTGTCTGCTCGTCTAATAAAGTTTACACTGGATGCTTATACAGACATACTACAGATTAATAACGTCTATGTCTGGAGCGACAGTCAAATAGCGCTTTCATGGGTACACAGCCAGAAAGTGTTACCTGTTTATGTTTCTAATCGCACTGATGAGATGCATAACTTAGTTCCTACAGCTAAATTTCGCTATGTGAGCACCAGGGATAACCCCAGTGACATAATTTCCCGGGGGATCTCGGCGTAGCAGTTTATGTCGTCCTCTATTTGGTGGCATGGACCTCCATGGCTTACATCTCCAACTGAATGGCCTCAGGATTTCAGGGAATGCATGTCTGATCCTTCAAGTCGGCCCCAAGATGATGTGTTAAGTAGTTCGAATGTGAGTACTACACATCAGGATAACAAGTTGGTAGAGTGGGAATGTTACGGCAGCTATGATCAAGTAATATGGGTATTTGCATGGATATACCGTTTCATTAACAACATGAGAAGTCGGGCTCACGGGTCTTTCCTTAGTGAAGATTCAAAGCATATCAGACTCCATGAATTGAGATCAGCAGAAGCAAAACTAATATGTTTAGTACAAAAGGAATCTTATCCTACTGAACATCAAATCCTGAGCAAGGAGTCAAAAGCCAAACCCTCAAACTTAATGAGGCAGCTAGGATTATATATGGAAGGAGGCATAATTAAGTGTAGAGGCAGGATACAAAAAGCGGACATTATTGATTCTGCGAAATATCCTGTCCTCCTTAGCTCCTCTCATTTGATTACCAAACTGTTGATTCGCCAATGCCATAGGACCTGCCTACATTTTGGCGTAAATTATGTTCTGGCGTATATGCGACAACGTTGGTGGATCCCTAAGATGCGACAGGCAATTAAAGGGATCCACAATAGCTGTACTATCTGTAAAAGATTACAGGGTAAGCCTTACTCCCCAGTTGATCTACCTCCCTTGCCTGAGTTCAGGGTACAAAGGACTGAACCATTTCAGGTAACCGGGGTAGACTACACCGGAGCGATTCATGTTAGAGAATCGCCCAGTAATATCATAAAGGTATATGCCGTCCTATTCACATGTGCGGTAACCAGAGCGATTCATATTGAATTGATTGACGACCTATCCAGTGAGGGGTTTTTGCATACTCTAAGACGCTTTGCAGGCCGCAATGGTTTCCCTCAAATTATTATGAGCGATAATGCGACTTGTTTTGTCGGGGCCTCTAAATATCTCCAGAGTTTAATGGATGACCCGCAGGTTGTGGCTACCCTCACTGGAAAGGGTTGTCAGTGGAGATTTATACCAGCACGTGCACCATGGTTCGGGGTGATTTGGGAGAGAACAATCGGTATCGTCAAATCTGCCATGAAGAAGGTATTAGGAAGGGCACTGGTGACCAGACGGGAGTTGCAAACCATCTTAATAGAAATTGAGATGTCAGTCAACGACAGGCCCTTGACCTATACCTCGGCAGATGTTGATGACCTCTTACCCATTTCGCCTTCTATGCTAACACGTGGACGAACCCTTAATACCTTTCCTAGATCGTCCATAAATGACGAAGATCTGCAAGACCCTACGTTCGGCAATGCTGATGCCACACGTCGTCGCTTCCAGTATGTAAACAAGGTGTCCGACGATCTATGGAAACGGTGGACCCAAGAATATTTGCTGTCTCTTCGCGAGCGTCACTCTCATAAGATCAAAGGGACGAATCAACGATGGCCTCGTATCGGGGATATCGTCTTGATTCATGATGAGCGTCCTAGGTTATTTTGGAAGCTTGGGAGGATTATCGATTTGTTCCAGGGCATTGATGGTCTTATAAGGGTTGCTAGAATACGAGCTTCGACTGGGGTTACTACTCGCCCAGTCGTAAGGTTATATCCCTTGGAGCAGGATGTAGAACTGCCGGATGATCCTGGCGTCTCTACTGATACCCCTCCGCGGGAGAGTGCTGGTGACAGTGCTCCTCAAGGTGGGGCAGCTGATGATGAGAAGGATGATCCTCCTCAGGCTTCAGGTGGCGCTCGTCCCAAAAGGAGGGCGGCTATGAGTTCCGTGGATCTTTGGAGATCAAAGATCAAACAAGGTGATCTTTGACTTCGATGTCCTTTTTTTGGTCTCTGTATATAGCTCCTGTATATCATTTTTGGTGGCGGGCAATATGTCGGGAATAGGGTAATGATCCCGACAGGTTTTGGTCCAATAGGACATTTGAATTTGGCGGTATCGTATCGCTTGTATGATTTCGGCTGGTTCTTTGTGTATTGTAGTTTATTCTTAAGTTAGGTTAAATATTAACTGTAATGTATAAATATCTACATCAGCTCTAGATGTATTAACCCTTAATTAGCGGCGAGCAACATAAGTCGAGTTAAAAAAAGCTGGACTATGTGGCGGCGCTCGACATAACTCGAGTGGCAATTTCAGCACGTAATGTGGCTGAGAGAGAGAGACAAGTGGTGGCAGGAGACTAGCGAGCGTATGACTGCTCCAGACCACCGCGGCGAACCTACTGACACAAATCTCAGCTCCCTCCTCCCTCTCTCACTCGCTACATACTCAATTATGTACTGAAAGTACCGAATTACCTGCTTTTTGCACTCGCGTTGCACGGTTATTGCAAGAAAACTATCCATCGTACAAGGATCGTTATGGTGTCATTCGAAAGCTCTGTTTATGCCCTTTCAGGGATAGGTACTTGTTTTACGTTCTGGGTCTTATTTAGGCATGAAAATGATCACGTAAACAGCCCTATTTTGGCTAAAAACACCCCGCTGTGCGGTACACATAAATAAACCGCATAGGCCGCTCGTAAGGTGTTAAGAAACCAAGTTATGGGTTATAATTATTATGAGCCGGCAGCCATATGTAATTTCGCGAAGCGATCGGACGCCGGCCCTTTAGTCTCTCAATCAACACCATACAGCCAACATCTCCTCCCCCGGCTCTGACTCAACTCACAGTTCACCATGTGCTACAAATATTAATCTATAACAATATTAACAACAGTCCTACATGACCAGTCCTCTAAGCTAAGTTCATTGAATCGATATTGTATTATGTGAATATTCCTACATGTCATGCAAATGAATTAGCCGCGTGTGGGGGACTGGGTTACACCCATCGAATACCTCGTTGGTAATTATATTATAACTATTTGTTGGGTTATTTCATGTACCAGTGATATACAATTTAACCTCTTTATCTAAATTCCCGACAAATATGTCATGGGTGGGTGAAGGGGGGCAAAGCCCAACCTCAACCTCAAAGGATGGCAAGCGTCCGACGCCACTACGCGTACGCGTAGTGTAAACAAGGCTGGCGATACACCCGGTAACTACATCCTACCCGGCTAATGTCCTTTCAAAGGGGTAGCCTATAAATTAGTAAACACTAGGATAGCCTATACAACGCAACTCTTGCCGATAGGCCTAGCCTAAAGGCTAACCTATTCATAAAGGTGTCTATTTTGACGGTAATTTTTTCGGTTATTTGCCCCCTGCTGGCAATATATATGATGGTGAAAATATGTCATGGGGGGGGGGGGGGCAAAGCCCCCCTCAACATATTATTGGATCCAATGGCATTCAAAATTGACAGAAACTTTATTGCATACGTCCGACACCTCCCCTGCCACCGCCATGTTTACATGTGTCGATCGCCGTGGTTAAGTTCGCGTCTATTTTGACGGCGATTTTTTTCGGTTATTTGCCCCCTGCTGGCAATATATAAGATGATAATAATATGTCAACAATGACCTCTAACCTCTGTATCTCAAATAGGGCTAGAGCAAATTGGCTGCAAATTTCCACATCTAGGCTATTCCTTGACTGACTCTTCGCAAATGGTAGACATATTAGCTTGATCACTCTAGGCCCCTAGTTGTTTTTTAGTTACAGAGGTTATAGCCTAGGTCATGATTTCTTGCCTACTTACAGCGAATAGACTAGGCCTATTGTAGATTGGTAAAATATTTGCTTAATAGGCCTAGGCTATGTTGGCTGTGCAATTGTCTCGATTTGACTATTTTTACCTAATTAGGCCTAAAGCAGCCTCAGTCTATTCCCAACCCCCAAACAGTATCCCATGTTAAGCCCTAGGCTAGGCCTAGGTCTAATCCCACTCTCAATGAAAATTCGAACTGATAAATTCGTACCTACCGGTAGCGCTGCCTAGGCTAGGCCTATATTTTTCGTGAATTGATATAGAAAATGGTTTAAAGGAAGGAGCATCCTATATTATGTTCAAATAATATGTAATAGCACTGTGTATGGTTGTATTAAATTTAAATAGTGATAGATGTGTATATTAATGGGATAAATACTCCGAAGTTCGCATACGTTCAGAAAATTTAGTCCAACACTGTTGCCAGATAATAATCAATCCCATTATCATTATATCATAATGCATTTTACTCATTTGCATAATTTCAAATACCAAGGACATTAATATAATATTTTCCTATAATTTTTTGTAGTGATATTTGTCTGATTTAGTGGTATATTGGTGTCTGTCTAGGGTTATAATGCATTGTGAAAGTTACCTCTGCATCTCTGACTTGGTATAACAGTTCGGTATGGGCTGGCTTAAGTACCCCTGCTTTCTTTGAGTACTACACGGCAAGAGAAGCTTTCGGTTCTGTCACAGAGTGTCATTACTGTTCAAGGTAAACAGCAACTGCTAAATTCGACATCATGTTCAAATATAACGTAATAGCATTATCTATGTTTGTATTAGACAACAATCGTGATAGGTTTCTATTTTATGTGGATAAATAGTATTAAGCTGAATAAACTAAATACCAAAAGTTCACTAGAGTGGTTGTTGATACATACATGAGGGAGGAGGGGGGGAGGAAGGAAGGGCTAGGCAGTGTTGCCAGTTGTATCGCTACATATTACCGCTAGATGTAGAGCTATTTACTTCAATTTAGCAGCCATTTTCATATCTAGAGAGATTTACTAGAGATAATTTAAAAATTTCAGACATTCTAGTCATATTACATTGTAAAATTTGCAAAACAAACAAACCAAATCTCTTTAGAAATTGCAGCATTATTCTAACATTGCTTGACTATGTAGCAACATGCTAGCGACTTTTGAGAAAGGATCTAGCGGTATTTTGTGGAGACATACTGGGAGGGTGGGAGGGAGGTGGTGGTTGCAGAGTTGCCAGTTGTAAAGCTACATATTACCGCTAAATGTAGAGCTATTTACTTCAATCTAGCAGCCATTTCTTTTATATCTAGAGACATTTACTAGGGATAATTTGAAAATTTCAGACATTCTAGTCATACTATATTTTAAAATTTGCAAAACAAACAAACCAAAACTCTTTAGAAATTGCAGCATTATCCTAACATTGTTTGGCTATGTAGCAACATGCTAGCGACTTTTGAGAAAGGATCTAGCGGTATTTTGTGGTAACACTTTAGGAGGGTTAAAATACGAGTCACACGGGCAATTGCCAAAACTTTAAAGGTCCATATCATTGTTATTAAACTAAGCATTTGGCAAAGGGAGGAATTGTTAAAAACCTTAGCCAATACTCTGTCATTCACCAAAAATAAATTTGAATTTATCATTATTATTTGGTAGGGTAGGTATGTATAGGTAGGTTAGCTAAATAATTGCTGGAATTCGTAGGGACTCGAACGGTTTTGAGAGAGTTAAATAAAAAACAAATGATAGATCTGAATAATAAAGAGATTATGTTATTAACACCTTACGAGCGGCCTAGGCAGTATATAATATGTAGCCACCAGCGGGGTGTTTTTACCCAAAATAGGGCTGTTTACGTGATCATTTTCATGCCTAAATAAGACCCAGAGCGTAAAACAAGTATCTATCCCTGAAAGGGCATAAACAGAGCTTTCCAATGACACCATAACGATCCTTTTATGATGGCTAGTTTTCTTGCAACAACCGCGCAACGCGAGTGCAAAATGCATGTAATTCGGCACTTTCCCCATACAATTCCGTATGTAGCGAGTGAGAGAGGGAGGGAGGAGGTGGGATTCGTGTCAGTAGGTTCGCCGCGGTGGTCTGGAGCAGTCATACGCTCGCTACTCTCCTGCCACCTCTTGTCTCTCTCTCTCAGCAACATTACGTGCTGAAATTGCCACACGACCTATGTCGAGCGCCGCCAGATAGTCCAGATTTATTATACTCGACTTATGTTGCGCGCCGCTAGTTAGGGGTTAAGCAAAACTGGGGGATGCGTGGAAGCCTATAGACTGTAGACGGTAAACTTTGTGTGCGTAGCGAATTCGGTTTTAAAGTAATTTAAGAATAGACAGTTTTCAATGCTGCGGCCAAACTATTCCACCCATTTATATTTTTATGGTATCAAAACGTTCGGAATCGCGAGCCTCACCCAACTATGCAAGCATGGCTCTGATCATCGGCGTAGTTTTCAAGATGTGGAATTTTAAGTGGAATTCGAGTTTTTTTCAAGATTGCCGGAAAAAACCCCACATGCAAAAGCAAAACCTTCTCTATAAAATTTGCGGAGCATTAGTAGGGGAGTGCGTATGCCAAAGCCCAGTCGTTTCCTGTGAGTGGGAGAGACAGTATTTAGGCGTCAAGTTTTTCGGGAAATCGGCTGTTACGGACCTGTTTGGCCGCCATGCCGGATGTTTAGCATATCAAAAGTTGCCCAATACAAAAACGCACCTCTTGTGAAAGTTTGATCCCGATCCAAAAAGCGGTTCTGGAGTTATTGCGTCGAAACCGGCGCGTAAGAAGAATTTGGATGAAATCCCAGGTTTAATTATTACAATAGGAGTTCCCCGTAGGAGACGAACCCCTAATAATGTCGGATGTACTTCCAGACATTTCAAAATTAGAATATCTGAACATTTAAGTAGGAGTTATAGAACGGGTCAATATCTTAATAAAATGCCCTTTTCGGCCATAAGAAATCATTCACATGAGAATGACCATCTTTTCTCAGAGAATTATTTTGAAATAATAGGTAAATTCAATAATGAACAAGATACTTTTTTAGGGGAAAAGATATTAATTCCACAACTCAAGCCGGAACTAAATACTATGACCTGATTCAATTGTTTAGTCAGTTTTCAAATAGTTTAGTTTTAATTGTTTCCTGTTTGTTTCGTTTAATTTCAAATTCATTAGGAGTATTTCACATTGTACGCCCAGTCAGAATATATAATTTTCAGATGTTCTTTTGTTTTGTGTCTTTGGGGTTGTCGGTGTTAGTGTTAAATGATAAAATAATGGTTTTCAGTTGTACTCGAGGTGGGCTTGGGGTTGGATCTAGGTTGGTAGGGATTTGTCTTTATATTTAGTCATATCGCATTAGTTTTCCTTTTATTCGTGTGGTACTGGTGTTTGTTAACGAATTAATTTCATCTAGGTATTCTATACCCTTATTTACTTTGTATTTAAACTAGTTTACGGCTCCTTCTATTTACGAAATTTTATGTATGGTATTTTCATTTTATAGGATCGTGTACTGACCTGATGATGGACGCAGAGTCCGAAATATTGCAATAAATATGAAGATGGGGATCTTCCTTGTTTTGGCTACCCTTTTCCTTTTGAAAATACGTTATCCTGGAGGACAACTCACTGATATCATCATATATATATATATATATATATATACGGTATATACCGGTATATATATATATATATATATATATATATATATATACAATATATATTCCATAAACTGAACTTGCAAAAAATGAACAATATATATAACGATAACATATTTTTATAATCTAATAACAAGTCTACATAATGAATTAGGAGCAGATACAAATTATGGCAATGCCGTGCATTTGGGCGCCAATATATAGTTTTTGTTTTTATTTTTTAAGAGACAATGAACGGAGGAAGGAAAAACACAGATAAAACAAAAAGGTCCATGTGCCTAAAGGCATCCTCCATTCATAAAATGTTTGTAACAACTGGATTTAAACATTTGTAGATTGTAACTATATACAACAATATTACACAACTAAACAAATATTACTTACAATATTCTACTATGACTCCGGAAAGTGTTCCAATCCCTTTACCTATATTCTTTAGATCTCAATAAATATTTACAAGGACTTTCCGGTTCTTGGCTGTAGTCTGAGAGAGAGATAGAGAGATATGAGTGAGTTAAAGAGAGACGTCAATACGAGAGAGGCATCGTAAGAAAATAAAGACATCAAATACAATGATTGGAGATTACCTTTAAAACAGCATATATCATCTATTGGACTTATTAATACGATATGAACGGAAGTTTTGCTCGAAAGTTCACGATTAAAGTAATTTCTGAAGTCCATAATATCCTGGAAAACATACACAGTCCTTCCAGCCAAACTTCTCAAAACTGTCAACAATAGATCCCCTGTCTAAAAGGTTCTTGACCCCAATTTAAGCCCAAAAGTCGCCAGTACCGAAATCTGAAGTCGGAATTAATTGGTTAAGACCGACTCATACGAGAACATTTATAGCTGGAATTCCTTGGAGTCATTGGGTTGGGAAATTATTTACACAAACGTGCAATATTCGATTATCTTCTCTATTTTCTGAAGGGAAAACAGTAAGTCATGGGGAAAAAAAATCTATCTATCTATCTATCGCCGGACGCCTTACTTCTCTTTACGAGGGTGGCCACACACAAAACGCCCCCAAGCAGACCTAACCCCTGTGAGAAGGACAATCCGAAAACAAGCACTTAGTTAAAATAGAAGTCACAATTCACCCATTTAATCAGATGATAGAGATATTATTCTATGTATATATGTTTGTATGTATATACTCAGGCACATAACCCATCGCTGGGGGTGGCCGACTTGATACAGAGTCCAAACAGGGAAAACACAACACAACATAAAACAAAACAAAAATATATTAATTAACACACATCTAGGTTGCCCAGGAGAAAACCCAGAGACCAAGGATCTCTAAGGGCCTCCAGCACTCCCCCGGCCCCAGACCTCAGACAGGTTCCGATCTCAGCAGGAAGACACACAGCGGAGCACACCACAATGCCCGACCACTTCACATCCAGACATGTCACTTCATATATACCGGCTCCCTGGGCCAGGCGCTTGGCGGACTATTATCTAGTCCAACTGGCGCCCGACCCCCTCTCCCAATGACCGTGTTATCACTCTGTCCGACAAAAGTTCCTGCTGTCCCACTCTCCTACGTACCTCTTCATTCCTCAATCTATCTCTACACATCACTTTGCACATACTCCTCCAGCAGTTCATCTCCATCACATCCAGCTTTGTTCTCTCTTGTGCCTTGAGAGATCATGTCTCACCCCATACATCGCTGTTGGTACAACTATCCCTTGACACATTGCACTCTTAGCTTTCATTCTGAGATTTCTCACCTTCCACATACTTCCCATTGCTCCGAAAACTTTCCTTTCTTCACATACTCTCTGTTTTACCTCCATTTCCACACCTGCATCCTTGCTTATCACTTGTTTCAGTATTTCCCCATCGAGCCGCACATCTAGATTCATCCAGTCTCTTTACTTATACACCAAACTCTTTGACTAATTTCTGCAGTTTCTTATCAGAATCCGCCACCAACGCTGTGTCATCAGCAAAAACCAACTAGTTCAACTTCCAATCTCTACCATTTTGTCCTACTAAACCGAATCCTCTACTCATAGTTCTCATTTTCACCTCCCTCACCACACTATCCATATATACAATAAACAACCACGGTGACATTACGAAACCCTGTCGCAAAGCTACATTTATCTCAAACCATTCACTCAACTCATTTCCTACTCTAACACACGCTCTGCTCTCTTAAAAAACTCTTGACTGCTCTTAAGAGTGAGGGTCCGAGTCTAGGCGGTGAGACAGTGAAGCACGAAGGCAAAACAGCTTCAGAGATGGGCCTGCTTCGAGCCAGGAGTTGAACTCTAGTGCTTCACGTGTCTCACTCCCTAGACTGGAACAAGACCTCACGGGCTTCACCGTGTTGAGCGGCTGGATGTGCAGGCTCTCAACCTATGCCCGAGAGAAAGTAGTTGGAATATAGAAAAAACAAAAACAAATCCTCCAGTTTCATAAATCAAAAGCACCTTCCATATCGCTTCTCGATCCACATGACCATACACTTTTTCCAAATCCATAAAACCCAAAATATCTCCTGTTGCTTCTCTAAATACTTTTCGCATAGCTGTCGTACTGCAAAAATCTGATCCACACACCCTCTGCCCCTCTTAAAACCGCACTGCTCTTCTCCTATTGCACTTTCTGTACCCTTTCTTATCCTCTCTATCAACACCCTGCCATACAGCTTTCCAACAACTGATAATACAAAATTAATACCTCTATAACTTGAACACTCCTGCCAGTCTCCCTTTCCCTTGTACATGTACACTCGACCAAAAAACAATCTGTACACTAACACTCTAAACATTCTGGCAGTGGGTCGAAATCTTATGATAATACCTCACAGACGTATATTTCACCCGATTCATTCCATTCACACTAGATTATTTACAGCTCACCAGTGTAAAGATTGTTTTTTGACGAGTGTACAGTACAATGGCACAATACATGCACTCCTCCAGTCTAGTGGTACCATTGACACAACAAAGCACACATTGCATAGTCTCACCAGCCAATCAATTATCACATATCCACTCTTCTTAATACACTCCACAGCAATACCATCCATACCTTCAACTTTTCCCGCTCTCATTTGTCTCACTGCTTCTTTCACTTCATTCTTCCTGATCATATAATTCATTCCCTGCCATGATAATTATTAGGCTACCCATGGTTAGACAAAAAGAAAAAAAAAATTTGATACAACTATACTTAACACCTTACGAGCGGCCTATGCGGTTTATTTATGTGTACCGCCCAGCGGGGTGTTTTTAGCCAAAATAGGGCTGTTTACGTGATCATTTTCATGCCTAAATAAGACCCAGAACGTAAAACAAGTACCTATCCCTGAAAGGGCATAAACAGAGCTTTCGAATGACACCATAACGATCCTTGTATGATGGATAGTTTTCTTGCAATAACCGTGCAACGCGAGTGCAAAAAGCAGGTAATTCGGTACTTTCGGTACATAATTGAGTATGTAGCGAGTGAGAGAGGGAGGAGGGAGCTGAGATTTGTGTCAGTAGGTTCGCCGCGGTGGTCTGGAGCAGTCATACGCTCGCTAGTCTCCTGCCACCACTTGTCTCTCTCTCTCAGCCACATTACGTGCTGAAATTGCCACTCGAGTTATGTCGAGCGCCGCCACATAGTCCAGCTTTATTTAACTCGACTTATGTTGCTCGCCGCTAATTAAGGGTTAAGAGATCTTTAATAACAATACAAGTGTATGTCGATGTTGAGAAACTTAATGCAAATTAATCATAATATTACCATAATCAATTATGAGTTTGTGGGACACAGCTTACATTTATGCCTTTACACCACTGTGTATCTAAATTATTCTACCCAGCTAACGTGATATTTTCAGAGACGGGTCTCTAGACAATTGAAGCTGAATATTCACGAATGGTACATAACAGAACATTCGTATGGAAATTAAAGTTATGATTTACATTATTATTCTTCACTCCCCCTCCGATCATAATATTACAATTCTGTGTTATGGACCTCATACAAAACAACAGTCAATAGCGACCAATAACAATATATTATACCCCTGTCTCTTCTAGCTCTACTGGCAACAATTCCAGCAGCTTGTGGGACTACTTTGTTATTTCAGCTTTTCCCAAGAGACCCTTCCTCTCTCTACATTACTTTTGTATTTCCAGGGCCCCTCTTTTCCTCGGACTGACCATCTAAGTGTCTAATATATAATGTAAGGCTGGCTCAACTGGTACCAGGGAAACGTTGTTATGTGTATGGTACGTGGGCGCTCAAGGAGAGAAGTATATAATGGTATTACCAGAGACGAAACAGTTATGTAGCAACCTAAAACAGTGTTGTCAATATACATAACCAACACACTTCTCATAGGACACTGCCCCCCCCCCACCTAAACAAAGAACTACTACGGGTCAACTTAACCAAATCTGTACCGGCTAGGTCTTTTGTATTTTTTTCACCTATATTTAGACGATTTTGTGTTGCTTAAGAAGGATCTGTGGTATAAAAATGGGTTAAGTGAGATAGTTCGAAGCCTGTTAGTTGCTGAATTAAAATATGTAATAGTAGCCAGAATAAAGTCAACATTACTGCGCCGGTACAGAAGAGGTTAATGATTTAAAGTGAAGGAAGATGAAGATTTATGAAAAGAAACGCTGCCACAAACATTGGACAATTATTCCATATAATTTCATATACGAGGCTTCTCCATATAGTATGCTAGACGCCCTTAATTAATACATTGTGAGAGGGTGCCAAGGTGCCAGCCTGAATTGATGGCCACAGCTTCCTTGCCAACACTTTGTTCTGTGTTATTAATGTGGTTGTGACTCAGCCAGCAAGATATTATTATATATTTATATGAAGGCCTTATGAAAAGAAAAATGAGTGCAATGAAAACCTACTTACACCTATTAGCATCTCCATTTCATGACACGATTACAACAACAAGATTTTACAACTTTAATAATTGTAGGCAATTTCCTAATATTCATCACAAATATATGACAAACTGTGTTATAGACTATCACTCCTCATTACGCAATCTGACAGAAAAAGCAAATATTAAAATTTGAAAGACTGTTGTTGTCAGTTGTTTAGAGGTTAGACATCATGTATAACCTGATCCGTATTTCTTTAGTTATACAGTATATAGTTACAGTTCCACAATATAGTACATCTTATTAACACTCAAAGAGCGGGTGGTGGAGTATATTTGACTGTGCCGCCCAGCGGGGGGTTTTACCATAAACGAGCTTGTTTCCGTGCTCGTTTTCATGCATAAACAAGAGCCAGAGTGTAATACAAGTATGTATCCCTGAAAGGGCATTAAATGAGCTTTCCAATGACACCAGAACCATCTTTCTACGATCACTGGTTGTCTTACAACGATCGTGCAACCGAAGGGCAAAATCGATAAAATACGGTCATTTCCTTACATTATTACATGTGAAACGAGTGAGGGAAGGTGGAGTAGGGCGGAGTACATCTCAGTAGCTCCACGGCCACCGTGGCGAGCGGTCATGAGGTAACCTACGCTCCTCCCACCGCTCCGCTCTCTCTCAGAGCACATTACGTGCTCAAAATTGCATGCGACTATAGCCGGGCTCCGCCACATAGTCCTTGGTTCTCTCGCCCGGCTATAGCCGGGCGCCGCCAAAGAAGGGTTAAACATGACAGAACATTTATTACATTATTTAATAAGAAATCAGATATGTTTTAGTTTTTTTAACAATGAGCATGATTTACGAGTTAACATTAAGAGAAGCGAAACTTTAAACTGGTTAGAAACTAACCCTTTATAACCATTATTACAAATATACTAAACCTAAAATAATGGTCGTTAGAAAGGTACGGTACATTCTGAATTGCAAAGTGAATTAGAACAAATAAAATAACAATTTTCTATATCAGTATCAGGTGTCCATGCTAAGGCTTCCTTTCCTGTATATTTACAGAGAGAGAGAAAACAAAATCAGAGTAAAATAAATTTGTTTTTGTGTAGCATAAAGTATTTAGTGAACGTTTAACCCCTCGGTGAAATATTTATAGTACACCTACGAGAAGGTTAATGTCAAAAAAATGTATGTACTGTTAGGGTGTGTATGGTTATCATGTGAAGCTACAACAACCTTGATAATCCTTTCTTGCACAAGGATGTAGAATACAAGTCCAGAGATAAGTTTATAGGTTCTTATTAGCCAAAGATATACAGAGAGCTGGGGGGGCACTGCTATGCTGAGTGCCGACCGGATGTTACTGATGAAAAGATGTGCAGCGGTGCCGGATATATTTGGTGCAACGCTGCCGATACTACAGAGTATGGTATATTATCATGGGATATTAAACAATGATAGTATTGCCCTGAAAGTACATGTGTGTATGTTGCAATATGATAAAGGCATGTGTACACTCTGTATATATGTTGTGTGTGCACTTAACCTATATCAACACCTCCCTCCCCCTTCAAGCTCGCAAGACGTTGTCGAGCTGACTCTTTTTCTAGGAGCCTTTCAGACCTACATCGGGCCATGGGGGAAGTGAAGGACTCTCTTTCTGGGTCCGTGCAAGACACAGGGATCTCAGGGTTATGGGGGAGGGGTTCAACACCAGGGGAATTCACTGGGCGGAGGAAGCGACGGTTCCGCCAATATATCTTACCACTGGGGAGACGAACCTCATAATCCCTGGACCTGCCGCAGCCCATGACGACCCCAACCTTGTCCCAGCGGTGAGAAGTCGGGTCTTGGATCCGCACTGTGGTGCCGACTCTCAACCTGGGAAGGGGGCGTGCGTGCTGGTCATAGTTTCTCTGCACCAGCACAGTGTGGGCGGCTGCACGGCGGTCACAGTCCTCGGCCTTGGCTTGCCACTCTGCTGCAAAGGACTGGGGATGAGCAGGGACACACGACCGTAGTGGGTGGCCATACAAGATTTGTGCCGGGGAGCGGCCTGTGAAGTTCGGGTTGATGCGGAGCTCCAACAGTCCACGGTCAAAGTCCTCACAGTCGATGTTGCCTGAGGGAGCTGTCTTCAGTATGAGGTGTTTGACGGACTTGACGGCAGACTCGGCATGACCGTTGAATTGAGGGTAGTTTGGGGAAGAGATCAAGTGATTGACTCCCCAACGCTCCATGAAGTCCCGGAACTCACGGCTAGTAAACTGTGGGCCTCCATCTGTACGTAGGCGGAGGGGTACACCAACTTCCCTGAAGTAGCGGCAGAAGATCCTGATGGTGTTTGAAGCGGTAGTATCTCCTTTGCAGGGTACGACAACGGGCCAGCCTGAGAGTCGGTCTGTTACGACGAGGAAGGATTTCCCCGCCACAGCGAAGAAGTCGGCTGAAACAGACTCGAAAGGCCTAGTTGGGTTGTCGTCGTTGATCATGGGTTCCTGCTGCTGACTAGGCTGTAAGACCTGACACGACTCACAAGCTTGAACTGTGTTGGCGATGTCCGAGTTGATGCCAGGCCAAAAGACAGCCTGTCGCGCCCTACGCTTAGTGGCCTCCACGCCTATGTGACTATCATGCAGGCGAGCCAAGGTGCGGCGGCGGAGGGCTTCAGGAACCACAACCCTCGCTCCGTACAGGACGAGTTCACCATCTGCTGACAGGTAGTCTCGGAGTTTCCAAAATGGGAGTAGAGAGTTGTGCAGGTCGTAGCGGTTGGTGGGGAAACCCGAAGTAACGCACTCACGCAGGCGGATGTACACAGGAACCGCTCTGGCTGCGTCTCGGAGTTCCTGGAGAATCCTGTCTGCGTCCTGTGAAGGAGAGTTGATGTCGGCGGCGGCGGCGTTGACAGTCACGAGGGATCTGAGGTGAACCGTGGCATCGGCACATGCTAACTCATCCTCTGGCATCGGGTGGCTGACAGGGGCCCGTGACTACGCATCAGGGATGCAGAGCAACCTGCCAGCGCGCCAGACGGCTGTGAAGAGATAAGGTGCGACTTTCTCCTTCAGACGTTGGAGGCGGGGATTTTCAACCGCATCAAGGGTGTAGTTGTTGAAGATGGGGATGAGGGGCCGATGGTCCGTCATGAGGGTGAAGTGTTGCAGTCCGATGAGGTAGAACTTGCACTTGGACATGGCCCAGACCACGGCTAGCATCTCCAGCTCAATGGTGGCATAGCGGGACTCGGGGTCGCTTAGGAACCTCGAGCCACACTGAACTAAGCGGAGACGGTTGTTGCCATGATCCTGTAGGAGGGCGTATCCAATACCGTTGAGGCGGGATGCATCAGTTTATAGGATCACTGGTAGGGAAGGGTCGAATGGGGCCAGGACGGGTGGACTGAGCAGGGCAGCCTTGACCCGGCGGAAAGCCTCATCATGGTCAGCGGTCCACATAAACGACCTCTTCGGGCTCATCAGGGGGCGCAGGGGCTGAGCGGCAGTGGCGATGTCGGGGGTGAACTCCGCCAGCTGGTTCACCCAACCCATGAAGGAGCGAAGGTCGGTGATGTTGGCTGGTGTAGGGAAGTCCTTGATCGCTCTGACTTTGCCAGGGTCAGCCGAGATGCCCTCACCTGAGAGCGTGTACCCACAGAAGTTCACACTGGGTGCGGCGACCACGAACTTGTCCTTGTTGAGTGTGATCCCACTGTCGCGGCACCGTATGAGCACTTCATGGATACGCTGAAGATGTGTGTTGAAGTCCTCGTCGTAGAGCAGCACGTCGTCGACAACCTTGGCACAATTTTGCACCCCTTGGAGGGCCCTATCACCGCGAAGGCAGAAGGCGTCACCTGTCGCAGCGAAACCCATTGGACCTCTACAGTGTTGGAAACGGCCATAAGGAGTGATGAAAGTTGTGAGATGCTGGTCCTCCTCCGCAAGTTCCATTTGCCAATATCCACTCAGGGCGTCTGCCGTCGTGAAGAATTTCGCCTGTGGGGCCACACTGCGGATCGCTTCGAAAGGCGTCGGTGAGGGATGGGCTGGGCGGGAAACTTGGCAGTTGAGCTTGGTGAGGTCTACGGTGAGGCGAACTTCGGCGTTGGGCTTGGCGACGACGACGAGGGGGTGGCACCACTCTGAAGGTTCATCGCCGGCCGGTTTAATGATACCTTGTGCCACTAGCGAGTCCAGCTCCTGCTTAACTTTGTCCCTGAAAGCAAAGGGGATCTGCCGCGGGGTGTAGATGGCAAAAGGCACGGCATCGTCCTTGAGGTGGATCCGCATTGGGGGACCCTTCATAGGCTTGAGTGGAGCTGTCTGGAGATCCTCCTTGGAGACCAAAACGTCCTTGAACTCTCGAAGAAAGAACTCCTTGGCTTGTGCAGGTGATGTGGTGGCTGTGAAGGGTAGCTCCTTACACCTGTAGATATGTTTAACCTGTAGAATTGGCTTGGGGAATTCTGGTGAGATGATGGCCAATGCTTGACAGTGGCGTTTGGACAGAAGCGGCGTCTGAACACCCTCGCGGACTTGGATTGTGGCCGAACAGGAGCGTTTGCTGATGGTGAGTTGTGCATGAAACGTTCCCAAAGCAGGAGCCATTGCAGAGCCATCCGCGTTGAGCGTTGTTGTCGGAGGCGGAGGTCGTAGGCTGCTGAGAGGAATCCGAAGTATGTCGAGGTGTCGTCCGCCGATCACTGTGATGTCTGCACCTGTGTCAGGAAGTATGTGGAGTTTTCTAGTGGTGCCGCTGTAGGTGAGACTCACGGATGTCAGTGTGGGCGCCTGAACAGGTGATCCCACATGTCGGCAACTTGTGGTCTTCTTTGCTGTAGACTTGTTGTGGGAGGAAGCGTCGTTGTCCTGTGTGGCGGGCGTCATGGAAGATCTGCAGCATTTGTCGTAGTGGCCCATATGGTTGCAGCGACGACACTGGGCGGTGGCAGCAGGGCCAGCAGGAGTCCTAGGCTTATGACCACGACGGCCGCAGTTAGTGCAGGTGTAGTCTGCAGCCGGGCACTTGTTCTTGTCGTGCCGGCGAGCACAACGCTGGCAGGCGGCAGCCGACGCCAAGGACTGTTGCGATGTGGAGAACTTGTCGCGTTGCTTAACTTGCTTGTTCCGCTTGTACGCTGACACGGCGTTAACCCGGGACGGTGGGGCACGTATGGCTGACGTAGCGCTTCGAGTGGCCTCGTAGGAACGGCAAGTGTTGACGATGTCCTGTAATGAAGGGGTGGCATCGAGCGAAAGCAGCTTCTGTACAAGTTCTTCGTCGTGTATGCCCATCAGAATGACCATCTTGAGTTGGTTCTCCCTGCAGGCTGAAGAGTTCCCTGGGCAGACGTCAATTTCTTCGGCGATGTGGCAGAGGCGGACGTAGAAGTTGTTGAATGACTCGCCCTGTTTTTGCTTGCCGCTGAACAGGTCCCTGCGACGGAGAGCTTCATTGCGAGAATTGTTGATGTGCTCCTGAAGTGCATCGAGGACTGCGTCAACGGTCTTGTCGGTGTCAGGGGGTATGCTTAAGGTGTGCTCCAAAAGCCGCTGTGTCTCCAGGGTTAAGCACATCCGCATCTGGATCAGTTGTTTCTCCCTCGGTAGTTTAGATAAGTCTACCATAATAGAGTAATCGTCCCACCGACGCCTCCATTCTCTGAAAACCTGGAAGGTGGCATCAGCACGAAGGGGCGGCGGGTTCTGGGTGATAGCCTTCTGTGGTGGAGGTGGAGCTGTAGGGGTGGAGGATGTTGTGGAATGGGATGTTGTCCCCGGTGAGGTAGGTGTAGGTGCGGCAGCAGGTGGGGTAATTTGGGCCAGAGCCTGGACAAGGGCGGAGAACTTGGCATCGTCCATCTGTCTCCTGTAGTCCTCCTCCGTGCGTCGTCTTGTTTCCTCCTCCTGTCGTCGGTTTTCCTCTTCCCATCTTCTGCGGTCCTCCTCCTGTTGTCTGCGGTCCTCCTCCTGTCTTCTGCGGTCCTCCTATTGTCTTCTGGTATAGTCGTCCCGTTGTCTGCATTGCTCCATATACTGTATGAGCTGAAGGAGGTCTGCACTTGTGGTAGGTTGTAGACTTGCAGGGTGTGGTGACAGGGGTGGCATTCCCCTATAGTGTAGGGGAGGTAAAGTGGGGGGAGGTTGGGGAGGTGGAGTAAAATGAGGGGTGGTGAGAGGAGAGGTTGGAGTGAAATGAACTGACTGGTACCCCGTACCAGCAACTCCAATAGTATCTCCATCATTATCTCCACCAGTAGCTCCACCATTATCTCCCTCCCCAGTATGGTCGTGTGGGGTGTCTCTGGGCTCCCCATGAATCTGCTCATCTCCCTCCATAATTGGTTGATAGCTGACACACTGTAGTCTTGCAGGAACGATGAAAATGTGCAGTACAACTGGAACAGTTTATTTAATAGTGAGAGAAATAAATTATCTGTGGTAGAGAGAGTGAGTGCGTGAGTGCGGTAGGCTTGGCAACACCGTGTTGACTTGTCAACGATGTGCGTGTGTCCGTGCGCGCATGTGCCGGCACAGCAGGAAGGCACTGAGGGCCCATTGAGGGGTGAGAACTTTAGTGTTGCTGGAGACATTAGAGGGGGAGGGTATGCTACTCCTCGCTCTTGTCCAGCAATGATTCGGCAGCTATAACCCTCACAGCAAGTCAGGAATGGGCACAAATTACATGGGACATATAATAAAGGCACTGCACTCCACACTTAAGCACTTCACTGCACTTTAAAGCACTGCACAATGATATATCCAGGGCTGGAGAGGCGAGGTCTTGCAAGATGGCTGGCTGATAATCCGGTCTTGGCTCGTATCTCCTGGCTTTAATACACTGACTGCGCCATGTATGGTTGTCATGTGAAGCTACAACAACCTTGATAATCCTTTCTTGCACAAGGATGTAGAATAAAAGTCCAGAGATAAGTTTATAGGTTCTTATTAGCCAAAGATATACAGAGAGCTGGGGGGGCACTGCTATGCTGAGTGCCGACCGGATGTTACTGATGAAAAGATGTGCAGCGGTGCCGGATATATTTGGTGCAACGCTGCCGATACTACAGAGTACGGTATATTATCATGGGATATTAAACAGTGATAGTATTGCCCTGAAAGTACATGTGTGTATGTTGCAATATGATTAAGGCATGTGTACACTCTGTATATATGTTGTGTGTGCACTTAACCTATATCAACAGGGTGTGTTTGGGCAGGATAACCTTTGCAAGTGCTTGTACTAAAGACTGAACGCAATTATTGATAAACTAAATAGAATAATAAAAACACTGGGAGCTGTAATGTAAGGGAGAGGAGAGAGGGCATACAGTGACTATGTAGGTTCCGGAAGAAAAAAATAATATATATATATATATATATATATATATATATATATATATTATATATCATAAATTACCTACATCAATTAGTCCAGCACCCTACTCGAATTACTGACCGCCTTGGTGATCGGTCCAACATTCTTGACTCATTTCTAACTTTTAATCCTTCTAAACCTTTTCTCTTCGTTGGGCTCCTCCAATCATAACCATGTCTCTGTTACCTGTCCTATCTCTCCAGTTTGCCCACCCGATCCTCCCAGCCAGCGGCGCTTGTGACACTTTGGCACTGCCGACTGGGAGGCTCTTCGGCAGTACTTCTTTGAATCCCCGTGGAATTATTTTTGCTTCCGTGGCCGGGGACCCTCGGAGTGTGCTGAGCACATAACCGAGGTAATCCTCTCTGGCAAGGAGGCATACATTCCATTTTCTTTCTCTCAGTCTAATGTAAACAAATCTTGGTCAATTCACGCTTGTTCTACTGCTGTCCACAATGTGGAGGAAGCATGCAAACGGTACCGTCATCTTCAAACTCAAGAGTCTCGTGCTTTATATGTTTCTTCCCGGAACCAAGCCAAAAACTCTTTCATCATTAGAAAATGTTCTGAGTTTTCCAACTCTAGCTCTTCCCAAGCATCTAGCCAAGAACCTCTCCAAAAATGTTGCTTGCTCATCTTGTTCTCCTCTTTTCCAGTCTGACGGCACCACCATCACTTCTTCCTCAGACAAAGCTAAACTCTTTGCTCAAACTTTCGCTAAAAACTTCACCTTGGATAATTTTGGTGCTATTCGTCCTTCTCCACCCCCTCTCACTTATTTATGCCTAATATCATAATATCTTTCAAGTATGTACTTTCTGCCCTCTCTGGTCCCATCTGTTGTACTCAAAAACTGTTCTTCTGTTCTGACCTCCAAACTAGGCAAACTCTTTTGTCTCTGTCTTTCCTCTAATGCTTTTCCTTCTTGCTGGAAATTTGCTCTTATTTAACCTGTCCTAAAGAAGGGTGACCACTCCCAGCCCTCGAACTAGTGTCCAATTGCTCTCATTTCTTGCATCTCCAAAGTTTTTAAAACTATTCTTAACTAAGAATGTCCAAATCATTTATCTATACATTATCTACTTTCAGATCGCCAGTATGGTTTCCTTAATTTAAGGGCTGTTCTACTGATGATCTTCTTGCTTATCTTACTAACTCTTGGTCATCCTCCCTTCGGTGTGATTTTTTCTATTGCGCTAGACATATCAAAAGCCTTCGGTAGAGTCTGGCAAAAATCTCTAATACACAAGCTACATTCCTTTGGTTTCTATCCCTCTATCTGTGTCTTTATCTTAAATTTCCTTTCAGACCGCTCCATAGCTGCAGTTGTTGATGGTCATCGCTCACTTCCTCAACCTATCAACCCCAGTGTTCCTCAGGGTTCTGTCCTGTTTCCAATTATCTTTCTAATATTCATTAATGATATACTCAACTGTACCTTTAGTCCTATCCACTTATATGCTGACAACACTACCTTACACATATTCAACTTGTTTTTCACAATAACCTAACATGCAAGTACTCCAAAATAAACGTGACGAGGCCATAGAATGCCTATATTCTGATCAATCAATTATTTCTGATTGGGGTAGAGAACACTTCCCAGTTTCTGCCTCTATTTCTCCATCACAATCTTCCACAAGACAATTAACTATTATTCAACAATATACAAATCAACCTTTCATCTTCTCTCAATGTTTTAGATGTATCTTGTTCATCCTTTCTTGGAAAACATTACCACTCTTGCTAAAACAGCTTCCCAAAAGTTTGATGTGCTCAATATATATATATATATAAATATATATATATATATTCTGACATACGGAGCCCTGTATGTTAATTTAAGAGTTAGAATTAGAGTTGAAGGAGCCAAACTACCCAAACGGTGAAGCAGACTAGCGAGCGAACGAGCGAGTGGGCAAACCAGCTCGCCCCATACCAGCACACTAGCCTTCACACCTGCGTGCGTCATAGGGGACCCTTGCAAACTACCTCGATGACCGATGCTATGACGTATGATCGACGCCAGGAGCTGTGAGTGGACCAGGCACCTGTTATGCGACTCGAGGAGCTATGATTGGAGTAGGCACCACCCCCCCGCCTCCTGATTCGTTCCTACACCATCATTGTTTGGTATATAAGACCCGAGTTGTGGGCATTCAAATCAGTCTCATTTGGAGTTGGGGAAGGTGAACTTGCAGCTGGAGGAAGACGGGGTGAAGTATTATAATGGGATTGTGACTGTCAGTCAGATCATATAAATGTGTTAAGTGTGTTCGGTGTAAACACTTACGTTATGTTGGTTAGTGAGATATGTGATTGGGAATTAACGTGAACGCTACTATTATGTGTTTAACTATTTGATTGCGAATTAATGTTAACGCTACTATTATGTGTTTAACTATTTGATTGGGAATTAACGTTAACGCTACTATTATGTGTTTAACTATTTGATTGCGAATTAACGTTAACGCTACTATTATGTGTTTAACTATTTGAGTTGACTAACTTGTGGACTAAAGCAACTCTTTAAGTAATTGGGTTGTGATGAAAGTGGTACTATTGTTTTATATTAATACTTGCGAGTTCTTTCATTTTCTTTTAATTAAGCTTACATTGCTTAATGGTGCTTAGTACGGTGATGCTATTGTCTCGTATTAGTAATATCGCCTTAGACTAACATGGCTGTGTTAATATTACTTCTAGTGATTTCCTAAGCTGAAGAAAATTCTTTTGTTTCAAAATATTATATTTTGCTTTTCATATTATTTGAGTGAGACCTGAATCGAATCTATGAAGCGATCCTGTAACTTTATTTACTCATAATCAAACCTCAATGTTACGTGGTTAAGAAATACATTTAACTAATTATTAAATATATATCTAACTTTTTATGTGACTTTGATATAAATCCTGTTGATAATAATAATATAATACTATTAACGTAAGACAAGAACCAAGAATAATTACATTAAATATAAATAAAAGGACATATAAGAAAACTATCTATTCATTTCAAAAAGGGTAAGAGACAGAAATATTCTTACTTTAATATTTATCTTTCAAGACTTTTTATAAAATTAATAGTCCTTCTTTAGCTATAACTTATTCGGTTCATAACCATAGCCTACTAAGCTTCGGTTAAATAATAATTCTTTATAAATACTACATGACTTTAATTAGTTTCAGTATTTTTCATAATTAAAGAGTATCAGTCAATGAAGGATACTAAGTCCTAAGATCCAAAAGGAAAGGAAGCAACAACAGAAAATAATTGTATTAGATTTTACTTTTGTTTTGCCTTCAGCTGACTGATACCTTAATATATATCTCTGTGCTATCTAGATTCATCATGTTAACCACTTGAGGATCAAGATACGTAACAGAAGAGTGGCGACCTTGCCAAGGATTCGTTTCATACAGTTTCACTCAGTTTCATTAACGTTTCACTACTTAAAAACCAAATATTAATCATGCCTCAACTAATTAATGACGAAGATGTTAGAGTTTTCATAGAATCAGAACCCACATCCCCTGATATTGACTGTCTGTCAAAATCTGAACTGAAAGTGCTTGCCTCATATCTCCAATTAACTGTCTCAAACATGTCTAAAGTAGAGGTGGCTCAGACCATAAAAACCCACCTGTTCCCTGTAGAAGGCGGGGAGGGAGACGGAGCAGTTGGTGGGATCCCTAGTAAACCTAGCCAACTTGATGAACAATTGCCACCTGGTTTGACCGGTGATCAGGTACTGGAGCAAGCCAAACTAAAAATAGAACTAGCCAGAATAAATGCCGAAGAAGCCAGAGCAAATATCGAAGAAGCCAGCATAAAAGCCAGAGCAAATACCGAACAAGCCAATGCAAGTATAGAACTAGCTAGAATAAATGCCAGTGCAACGACTGAACAATATCAATATCAATATCAAACGGCTCAACTAAATGTCAATACAAATGCTCCCGTAATTGCTTCCCCTCTGGGATTGACTATGACTAGTGTCATTCCACCTTGCACTGAGGATAATGTGCAGGATTTCTTTGTTTTGTTTGAGGAAGTTGCTGGAGGTATGAAGTGGACAAGAGATCAATGGCCTTTTATGTTACAAACTGTTTTGACAGGGCAGGCTCGAGCCACGTATTTGTCAGAAGTAGCAGAAGTTAGGCAGGATTATGACAATCTCAAAGAAGCTATCCTAAAAACCTATCAATTGCAGTCTGAGGCTTACAGGCAATTTTTCCGTAAAAACCAGAAGTAAGTAGAAGAAACCCATAAGGTATTTGCCAGGACCATGACTAAAACTTTCAATCATTGGGTCAAGAGTAAGAAAGTCACAAGCTACAACGATCTGAAGGAGTTGGTCCTGTTAGAAAATTTCCTATGGAAAATTGATTCTTCTGTATCCTATCATTTAAAGGGGAAGAAGGTAGATTGTCTTGCCGACGCTGCTGACATGGCTGACATACGTGCTTAACAACAAATTTCGTGGAAAGAAGCCCTACGATAATTCTAGCTCTAATTTTAAGTATCCCAATCACAAATCTGACCGACCCAGTCACAAGCCTATAACGTCTTCCCCAGCTAGCCAAAATAGAATTGTTCCCCCAACTAAAAATGCGACTCAGGGCAATGGTAACAGAGGTGGGCCCCAAACTAATAGTAATGCTCAAAGAGGGAACGTTCCCGTATCCCCTAAAGTATGTACTTTTTGTGGCAAGAGAGGCCACCTAGCTTATCAGTGCTGGGCCAAGGAGAGAACCGAGAGATCGGGGCAGACAGTTGCCGCCGTATCTCAAACTCCATATGTGCCTGTAATGCAGGACTCCCGACAGAAGGAGTACCTAGCACCAAAAGTTCCTTTAACACCTTACGAGCGGCCTATGCGGTTTATTTATGTGTACCGCACAGCGGGGTGTTTTTAGCCAAAATAGGGCTGTTTACGTGATCATTTTCATGCCTAAATAAGACCCAGAACGTAAAACAAGTACCTATCCCTGAAAGGGCATAAACAGAGCTTTCGAATGACACCATAACGATCCTTGTATGATGGATAGTTTTCTTGCAATAACCGTGCAACGCGAGTGCAAAAAGCAGGTAATTCGGTACTTTCAGTACATAATTGAGTATGTAGCGAGTGAGAGAGGGAGGAGGGAGCTGAGATTTGTGTCAGTAGGTTCGCCGCGGTGGTCTGGAGCAGTCATACGCTCGCTAGTCTCCTGCCACCACTTGTCTCTCTCTCTCAGCCACATTACGTGCTGAAATTGCCACTCGAGTTATGTCGAGCGCCGCCACATAGTCCAGCTTTATTTAACTCGACTTATGTTGCTCGCCGCTAAATAAGGGTTAATGCAGGACTCCCGACAGAAGGAGTACCTAGCAGCTAACGTAAATCATCTAGACAGGGGTGTAGTAGCATGTGTGGTGCAACCCACTAGGGTTAAGCCCATAATAATTTCACCATCAGTGCAGGACAGTTACCGTCCCTTTATTTCATCTGGCAACGTGAGATTAAATGGTTGTATGCATGAGGTAAAAATTCTGAGAGACACAGGTTCTACTAGCACCCTCATGGTGAATCCTTACACTGAGTGCCCACCTGGCGAACCAGTTGTAATGAGAGGTGCTGGAGGCCAGTTTTATGCGTACTTGGTAAAAGGCGAAATTGAATGTGAGTTACTACAGGGTGAGGCCACCATAGCTTTGTGTAGGTCCCAAGATATCCCTGTGCCTGGGGTAACACTCCTTTTGGGGAATGATGTAGCAGGTGAGAAGGTCCGACCAGACCCCATTTTGTCACTTTCCCCTGTTAACGAGCCACTAACCGGTGAGCTCGAAAAGGAGATGCCAACTGTTTTCCCTGTGTGTGCTGTCACACGTTCAATGTCTCAAGTAGCAGTTCCCTCAGACAGAAATGTACCGAATGTAAGAGTTGATGAAAGGGATAATGAGAGTGTGAATGACGCTCCAACTGTGCCTGATGATGTGACTGAGGTGGATTTATCTGACACCTTTATGGCTCATCTTGACCCTAACGATGACTATGAAACCCCTCCAAATTGTCCTAGTGGCCTGGTAGAGCTACAGAGAGATGATAGTGAATGCAAGGAGTTAGCTGCCAGGTCCGTGAGTGAAGAGGAATGTGAGAAGGAGGGTGGTGAATGTTTCTACCTCAAAGGAGGAGTATTGTGGCGTAGATGGAGACCGCCACACAGACCAATCGATGACGGGGCTTGGGACATCCATCAAGTAGTAGTCCCCAAACCTTGTCGTAGAGATATCATGGAAATGGCACATTGTATACCATTGGCAGGACACCTAGGTGTGAGAAAAACTCTAGACAGAATCAGAGCCCACTTTTACTGGCCAGGAATGCGTGCAGATGTAGTGGAGTGTTGTAGAGTGTGTCACACTTGCCAGATGACAGAAAAACCCAATCAGAAGGTGCCTGTACATCCTCTGGTGCCCTTGCCCGTTTTCGAGAATCCTTTTACTCGGGTGGTAGTGGACATTGTAGGCCCATTGCCTAAGACTTCCCAAGGTAACATTTATTTATTAACTATCATGGACATGGCAACTCGCTACCCAGAGGCTATACCCTTAAGGACTACCTCTGCTTCAACTGTCATCAAGGAACTGCTAAAATTCTTCACCAGAATGGGTTTCCCCCATGAGGTGCAAAGTGATCAAGGAACTAATTTTACCTCTAACATTTTCCAGCAGTCCCTGAAGTAGTTGGGTATCGAGCATGTTAAGTCTAGCACCTACCACCCAGAGAGTCAAGGGGTTCTCGAACGATATCATCAGACATTAAAGGGAATGTTACGTAAGTATTGTACAGAGACCGGAGTTGAGTGGGATAAGGGGGTACCTTTTCTTTTATTTGCTACTCGTGAGGTTCAAACTGAATCCCTGGGTTTTTCCCCTAATGAGCTAGTTTTCGGTCACCCGGTAAGAGGTCCTTTCAACTATTGCAGGATAGCCTAGTTGGCCAGGAGGGGAACCAAAACCTCCTCAAGTATGTTTCAGATTTCAAAACCCGGCTGAGATCCTCATGTGAGTTTGCCGCTCAAAACTTGACAGTGGCTAAAAGCACCATGAAGAAATGGTATGACAGAAAAGCCTGTGAGAGGGAGTTTAAGCCCGGTGATGAGGTTTTGGTCCTGCTCCCCCTTTTTTGGCCAACCTTTATCTGCCAAGTTCAGGGGCCCATGTAAGATCATTCGGAGGGTGAGCATTACCGATTATCTAGTAACTACCCCAGACAGGAGAAAGCCCACGCAAGTATTCCATATAAATATGTTGAAGCCCTACCATAGGTCCCCTGATTCCTCTCCTCCAGATTCTCCCACTGTGGCAGTGAATGTCAGGACCTGTGAACAGCCTGGTGCGGACGAAGTCTTCAGTTCTCTTACTGACCCGCAACAGACTGTTCCAGAGCCTGAAGGTATCCATGCAGACTTTGACTTGTCATGTAGCCTATCCAACTTTCAGTATAATTCAGTGGCTTGGAGGGAATTACCATCTAAACTATGTCATCTTCCCTCTGATCAAGTGAACCAACTAATCTCTGGTTTATCTCAGTCTCCCAGTGTGTTCCGTGATACTCCAGGGCTAACTTCTTTGGCCGTGCACGACATCGACGTAGGGGATGCAACTCCCATTACACTATCCCCCTACCGTGTCTCGCCACAACGCAGGAGTATACTGCAGGTCAAGCTTGACTTTATGTTTTCAAACAAGCTGATCACAAGGGCCTTAAGCCAGTGGAGTAGTCCGGTCATACTTGTGCCAAAGCCAGTCGGGAGCCATAGGTTTTGTAGGGGCTATAGGCAAGTTAATGCTGTCACAAAGAACGATACCTACCCACTGCCACGCATCAAAGATTGCATTTACCAGGTTGGCCTCATACAGCAGTAAGTTTAATTTAATGCGAGGATTTTGGCAATTAGCTCTCCCTTGTAGCGAGGTGAATATCATGCTTTTGTAGTGCGCTTTCAAGCCTTCAGCTGTGAGATAATGCCTTGCAGTTCGAATAAACGCTCCAGCTACGTTCCGGCTATGTTCTGATGTGGTACCTGGAGACGTTGCCTACTTTGGGTGATATCCTTATTATATCCTCATTATAATCTTGCTGTTGCCAATCTGGTGGTGAATCTATTTATGTATTATGTTTAATATTATGTACTATACTCCTTAAACTCTTTTCTAGGGGGGAGGTCTGACATACGGAGCCTTGTATGTTAATTTAAGAGTTAGAATTAGAGTTGAAGGAGCCAAACTACCCAAACGGTGAAGCAGACTAGCGAGCGAACGAGCGAGTGGGCAAACCAGCTCGCCCCATACCAGCACACTAGCCTTCACACCTGCGTGCGTCATAGGGGACCCTTGCAAACTACCTCGATGACCGATGCTATGACGTATGATCGACGCCAGGAGCTGTGAGTGGACCAGGCACCTGTTATGCGACTCGAGGAGCTATGATTGGAGTAGGCACCACCCCCCCGCCTCCTGATTCGTTCCTACACCATCATTGTTTGGTATATAAGACCCGAGTTGTGGGCATTCAAATCAGTCTCATTTGGAGTTGGGGAAGGTGAACTTGCAGCTGGAGGAAGACGGGGTGAAGTATTATAATGGGATTGTGACTGTCAGTCAGATTATATAAATGTGTTAAGTGTGTTCGGTGTAAACACTTACGTTATGTTGGTTAGTGAGATATGTGATTGGGAATTAACGTGAACGCTACTATTATGTGTTTAACTATTTGATTGCGAATTAACGTTAACGCTACTATTATGTGTTTAACTATTTGATTGGGAATTAACGTTAACGCTACTATTATGTGTTTAACTATTTGATTGCGAATTAACGTTAACGCTACTATTATGTGTTTAACTATTTGATTGGGAATTAACGTTAACGCTACTATTATGTGTTTAACTATTTGATTGCGAATTAACGTTAACGCTACTATTATGTGTTTAACTATTTGAGTTGACTAACTTGTGGACTAAAGCAACTCTTTAAGTAATTGGGTTGTGATGAAAGTGGTACTATTGTTTTATATTAATACTTGCGAGTTCTTTCATTTTCTTTTAATTAAGCTTACATTGCTTAATGGTGCTTAGTACGGTGATGCTATTGTCTCGTATTAGTAATATCGCCTTAGACTAACATGGCTGTGTTAATATTACTTCTAGTGATTTCCTAAGCTGAAGAAAATTCTTTTGCTTCAAAATATTATATTTTGCTTTTCATATTATTTGAGTGAGACCTGAATCGAATCTATGAAGCGATCCTGTAACTTTATTTACTCATAATCAAACCTCAATGTTACGTGGTTAAGAAATACATTTAACTAATTATTAAATATATATCTAACTTTTTATGTGACTTTGATATAAATCCTGTTGATAATAATAATATAATACTATTAACGTAAGACAAGAACCAAGAATAATTACATTAAATATAAATAAAAGGACATATAAGAAAACTATCTATTCATTTCAAAAAGGGTAAGAGACAGAAATATTCTTACTTTAATATTTATCTTTCAAGACTTTTTATAAAATTAATAGACCTTCTTTAGCTATAACTTATTCGGTTCATAACCATAGCCTACTAAGCTTCGGTTAAATAATAATTCTTAATAAATACTACATGACTTTAATTAGTTTCAGTATTTTTCATAATTAAAGAGTATCAGTCAATAAAGGATACTAAGTCCTAAGATCCAAAAGGAAAGGAAGCAACAACAAAAAATAATGTTATTAGATTTTACTTTTGTTTTGCCTTCAGCTGATTGATACCTTAATATATATCTCTGTGCTATCTAGATTCATCAAGTTAACCACTTGAGGATCAAGATACGTAACAATATATATATATATATATAAATATATATATATATATATATATATATGTACAGTATATATAAGCCGGAAACACTTTTTCTGATTAATCTGGAGGATTATTGACCTAAAGACCTCCCTCCCCCTCTGCTTCCCATTAAAAACATGCTACCCATTAAAAACATGAACTCAGCCCCCGCAAATACGGTAACTACCCCCCCACCAAATCAGCCAAGAGCAAAATATCGCACCCATCTATTGACCGTAAATAATCCCTCCTTGACCTTTGACTCTCAAACCAGAGGCGGACCGATGTCGGTTGCCCAAAATAGGCGACTAACTCAATCAACGGATGATGAAAATTTAGTTAGATATAGAGGTAAATTAGGTATAAATAAAATAAGTAAATTGAGAGTATATTACACAAACTGTAGGAGTCTAAGAAACAAAATGAACGAACTTAGGGCACTTGTTAGCAAAGAAAATATAGACATAATAGCACTCACTGAAAAATGGATCAATACAGAAACCAGAATTTTGTTTAGCAGAATTTGATATACCAGGATATAATTTGTTTAAATATGACGTAACAAGTAGGAGGGGCGGCGGTATAGCAGTGTTTGGCAGGAGTACATTACAAAGCTGTATTCAAGCAGGTATTAGACAAAATAATGATAATGAAAATGTTTGGGTAGAGGTTAACGAAGGTAGTGAGACCATAGTTATTGGAGTTACTGTATGTATAGACCTCCAAATATGAGTAGAAATGACGGAACATCATTATGGGAGGACATTATAATGGCCTCAAGGTTTAGCAATGTGTGCATTATGGGGGATTTTAATTTTCCGAATATAGATAGGCAGCATCAAATCGGCGACTCTGATTCTGAAGAGTTTATTGACGTAATACAAGGTAATTTCAATTAATAGATACGCAGACTAGAGGTAATAATATTCTTGATTTAGTTTTCAGTAACAATGAACACATGATAAATAATGTAGAGATTGGGGACCACCTAGGAAATAGCGACCACAGCTCTGTTTATTTTAATATACAATGGAGAAGTAATACCAGAGAGAATACGACATTAATACCTGACTTCAGAAAAGCCGATTATGGGGGCTAAGAAGAGCCCTATTAGCGGACCCTATGGCTAATCAATTAGGTCAATCCAGGTGTTCAAATGAGTGTACCTCTTCTCGGATACCTGTCAGCTTAAGCCAGGAAGAGACGTCAAACATGATAGATACATACGATAATTTGATTTAGTCAGTATTCAAAGCTCAAAATAAATATATCCCCAAAAGAAAATTAAGATCAACACAGAACCAACCCAAATGGATGAATACTAGACTATTAGACCTTCTAGGAAAAAAGAGAGGAATATATAGAAAAATTAAGAAAGGCGAAATTCACCTACTTGCTTACTATCAGAATCTATCAAGGCGGGTTAAAAACAAAGTATTAGGACAGAAAAAAAAAATTATGAAATCAAGGTTGCCAATGACTCAAAAAATAATCCTAAAGCTTTTTACCAACTATAGAAATCCAAGGTTAGAGATGTAATTGGACCACTTAAAACTTCGATAGGAGAAATGACAGAACATTATTTAGAAATGTGCAGTACATTAAATAGTCAATTTCTTTCTGTTTTCTCTAATAACAATTTGGCAGTTTCCAGAAGTCCATAAAGTATATAGCGATAGTATAGAACATAGGTTAGGTTAAGTACGGTTACTATAAGTAGAAATTATGATGTGCTTAAGGAAATTGACAGACTGAAACCTCTGAAATCGCCTGGTCCTGATGAGGTATATGCTAGAGTATTAAAAAAATGCAGAGATTAGTTAAGTTACCCATTAACATTCCTATTTAACAAATCATTAGAAACAGGCTTAGTTCCAGACGCTTGAAAGCTTGCAAATGTAGTTCCGATCTTCAAAAAAGGTGATACATCAATAGCATCCAATTACCGTCCCATTAGTCTCCATAGGAAAGCTACTAGAGTCAATTATTGCTAGGAAAATTAGAAACCACTTAGAAACATTTATTTTAATAAATTCTTCTCAGCATTGATTCACTCAGGGACGTTCTTGCCTTACTAATTTGCTTAGTTTTTTTCTCAGAGGTATATGAAGCAGTAGATAATGACAAGTCATATGATATAATATATTTATATTTCAGTAAAGCTTTCGACAGAGTCCCTCATGAGAGATTGATGAAAAAAGTTGAAGCGCATGGAATAGGTTGGTCGTT
The DNA here is from genome assembly GCA_032716605.1 of Paralithodes platypus. Lineage (NCBI taxonomy): Eukaryota > Metazoa > Arthropoda > Malacostraca > Decapoda > Lithodidae > Paralithodes > Paralithodes platypus. The sequence continues at coordinate 27,140,081 of CM064532.1, read as the reverse complement.
GTTGGGATGGATTAGGTCATGGCTAATTGGTAGGAAGCAGAGAGTCAGTATATATGGTACTAAGTCAGAATGGGGAGCAGTCAAAAGTGGTGTCCCCCAGGGATCTGTATTGGGTCCTCTGTTATTTGTTATATACATAAATTACCTTGATTTAGGTATAACTAGTAGCATAAGTAAATTCGCAGACGATACCTAAATGGGGAGAATAATAGATTCAGATAGCAACATAGAGTGCCTCCAAAGAAATTTAGATACCTTACACAAATGGTCAGTAAATTGGCAGATGAATTTTAACATTGACAAATGCAAGGTATTAAATATAGGGAAGACGAATATTCATGCAAAATATAAACTAGCTAATACGGAATTAGAAAACTCAGACTGCGAGAAAGATTTGGGTGTGTTTGTTAGCAACAATTTGAAGCCTAGAAAACAGTGAATAAGCGTTCGTAACAAGGCAAACAGGATTCTTGGGTTCATCTCAAGGAGTGTGAGTAACAGAACTGGCGATGTTATCTTAAAACTTTACTTATCGTTAGTGAAACCTCATATGGATTATGCTGTCCAATTTTGGTGTCCTTATTACAGAATAGACATAGATTCGTTGGAGAGAGTACAGCGAAGAATGACAACAAATATTCATAATATTAGAAATCTACCATATGAAGAAATGTTGAACAAATTAGGCTTACATTCGTTAAAAAGACGCAGAGTTAGAGGGGCTAGGATAGAAGTGTTCAAGTGGGTTAGAGGGATAAATAAAGGGGATATGAAACATTTAATAAAGCTCAGTAATAGCAAAAGAACTGGAACAAATGGTTTCAAATTAGATAAATATAGTTTCAGAAAAGATATAGGCAAATATTGGTTTGGTAACAGAGTTGTAGACATGTGGAGTGGGCTTCCGAGTGATATGGTAGGATCAAGAACGATAGGGAGCTTTAAAACAAAATTCGATAAGCATATGGAGGAGATGGGTTGGGTATAAGGGGGGATCTACCGGGTGTCGGCCAGTCGGCGCTCTGCAGACCCCCGTAATCTTGTGTTGATCTCTGACCGTTTTGGTGAGGTCAGTCCTCAAGGTATTAGTGAGTTCGGTCTCTAATAAGGCCTTGTAATTGGGGTTGGGATAGAGAAGGTATGTGGAAAGTACTTAGAATATACAGAGTAGATGGCAATTTGCTGAAAGCAGTGAAGAGCATGTATGAGTGTAGGGGGTGAGACAGTGAAGCACAGGAACGAGGTGGCTTCAGAGATGGGGTCGTTTCGGGCCATGAGTGAGCACCGTGCCTCATGTGAAGGCAAGATGGCAGGTGCTCGTTGTACTCTACATGCTTCACATGTCTCACTCCCTAGACTGGAACAAGACCTCACGGGCTTCACTGTTCATTGTAAAGCGGTGAATGTTAAGGCTCTCAGCCTATGCCGGAGAGGAAGTAAGTTGGAATATAGAAAAAAAAAAAAAAAAAAAAAAAAAAGAAAAAGGGCAGTACGTGTGGAGAATGAGGAGAGCGAGGCCTTTGACCTGAATGTTGGGTTGAAACAGGGGTGTGTGATGTCCCTGTGGTTGTTTACTGTATATATGGATGGAGTCATGAAAGAAATACAAGGAAGAGCAGTGGATGTTGCTGTGTCGCTGATAAAGGAGGGAAATGAGTGGAAGCTACCTGTACAGCTGTTTGCTGATGATACAGTTCTGAAGAGAAATAATAAATGGGAGTTGCAGGGTCTGGTAAATTTGTTTGGAACAATGTGCGAAAAACGTAATCTGAAGGTAAATGCAGGGAAGAGCGAGGTTATGGTCTTCGAAAGGGGTGAAGCCACAGAGTGTGAGGTGAAGCTGAACGGTGAGGCTATGGAGATTGTCAGCTCATTTAAGTATCTGGGCAGTGTGTTGAGTAAAGATGGGACTATGGATAAAGAAGTGCGGGAGAGGGTGCAACAGGGTAAGAGGGTTGTAGGAACGTTGAAAGCAGTAACAAGAAATAGGGTGGTCAGTATGGAAGTGAAGAAGTCCTTACATGACAGTGTGGTAATCCTGTCACTAACTTACGGAAGCGAAGCTTGGACGTTCGGGGAGAGACTCAGACCAAGAGTGAGAGCGGTGGAAATCAGTTACTTGAGAAGTGCGTCTGGAGTTACATGGAGGGATAGACAGAAGAATGAGGAAGTAAGAAGGAGGTGTGGTGTTGAGGTAGATGTGCTGGAAAGTGTGAAAAGGAACAACTTGAGATGGTTCGGCCATATAGAACGTATGGAAAGCGAGAGAATGCAAAGGAATACAAAGGAGAACAAACTGCAAGAGACCTATTGGTCCTTACGGGGCAATTTTGGATATCTATAACTACTAATCTACTGACTACGAGGTAGAGAAAAGGATAGCAAAGAAGAAGGCTAAGAAGAATGACTAAGAGGGTGTACGAGAGCGAGGTGGAAGGACAGAGAGGGAGAGGTGCACCGAAGGAAAGGTGGAAGGATGGAGTGAGGAAGTATATGGATGAAGGCGGTGCTGGTTGGGAGGAGGGGCGTCGACTGACGGGGGACAGAGGTGCATGGGGGCGGTTCGTTCGTGGCTACCCCTTCGGGGATCACGGCGTCAGGCAATAGATAGATAGATAGAATTGGGGTTGGGTGTGACAGGGATCTGCCTTGTGTGGGCCGATCGGCTTTCATCAGACTCCCATTTTCTTATGTTCTTATATATATATATATATATATATATATATATGTATATCATTTTTATGTACGGTATAAATAATTTTGTAAAAATGTGGGATCATTTTATCAAATTCAATCATTAAAACGTATACATAATAATGATAGTCATATACAACTGTTTATATCTATTTGAGGAGACGGACTTACTACGCATTTGGACAAAAAACAGTTAACTAGAAATCCTAAATGCGATTTTATTATATCAATAATTTCCAATAGATATTTTTTTTTTTTTTTGCCAGAAGCCGTAATTCCCGATTGTTTGTCACGAATCACTAGATCAAGTTGTCCGGGATTGACATCTACCAATAACATTTTGAAAGTGCGGGCTCGATCTGCCGACCCTTTGATTAATAGCCGACGCTCTATTGACTATGCCATTAATCGCAATAGATAAACTAGCTAAGTGCACGTATTGTTGTCACGTTTCAGTAAGTAACATGTATTAGGTGACTTAATACAACAATTATTAATAAATAAACACCAAACCGCAATAAAGAGGTTATCAGTTGTAATATAAATTATAATGTTAATTACCTATATTGTAGTATAATTAAATAATTGACACAAATAAAAAAAATCTAATCATTGATTAGTTAAAATAGGACTTCAAAGGTTAATTCAAAGGAAAAGGTCAATTTCTTTCCGTTTTCACTAATGAAAATTTGGCACAGTTTCCAGAAGTCCGTAAGGTATACAGCGATAGTATAGAAAATAGGTTAAGTACGGTTACTATAAGTAGAAATTATGTGGTTAAGGAAATTGACAGACTGAAACCTCATAAATCGCCTGGTCCTGATGAGGTATATGCTAGAGTATTAAAAGAATGCAGAGATGAGTTAAGTTATCCATTAACATTTCTATTTAACAAGTCATTAGAAACAGGTATAGTTCCAGAAGATTGGAAGCTTGCAAATGTAGTTCCGATCTTCAAAAAAGGTGATAAATCAATAGCATCCAATTACCGTCCCATTAGTCTCACTTCAATCATAGGAAAACTACTAGAGTCAATTATTGCTAGGAAAATGAGAAACCACTTAGAAACATTTAACTTAATCAATTCTTCTCAGCACGGATTCACTCAGGGACGGTCTTGCCTTACTAATTTGCTTAGTTTTTTCTCAGAGGTATATGAAGCAGTAGATAATGACAAGTCATATGATATTATATATTTAGATTTCAGTAAAGCTTTCGACAGAGTCCCTCATGAGAGATTGATGAGAAAGGTTGAGGCACATGGAATAGGTGGGGCGTTGTTAGGATGGATTAGGTCATGGCTAATTGGTAGGAAGCAGAGAGTCAGCATAAATGGTACCAAGTCAGAATGGGGAGCAGTCAAAAGTGGTGTCCCCCAGGGATCGGTATTAGGTCCCCTGTTGTTTCTTATATACATAAATGACCTAGATTTAGGTATAACTAGTAGGATAAGTAAATTCGCAGACGATACTAAAATAGGGAGATCAATTGATTCAGATAGCGATATAGATTGCCTCCAAAGGGATCTAGATACCTTACATGAATGGTCAGTAAATTGGCAGATGAAGTTTAACATTGACAAATGCAAGGTATTAAAGATAGGGAAGATGCAAACAAATGTTAAATATAAACTAGCTAATTTAGAATTAGAAAATTCAGACTGCGAGAAAGATCTAGGTGTGTTTGTTAGCAATGATTTGAAGCCTAGAAAACAGTGTATAAGCGTTCGTAATAAGGCAAACAGGATTCTCGGGTTCATCTCTAGGAGTGTGAGTAACAGAACTGCTGATGTTATCTTAAAACTTTACTTGTCATTAGTGAGACCCCATATGGATTATGCTGTCCAATTTTGGTGTCCTTATTACAGAATGGACATAGATTCATTGGAGAGAGTACAGCGTAGAATGACAAAAATGATCCATAATATTAGAAATCTTTCGTATGAAGAAAGGTTGAAGAAATTAGGTTTACATTCGTTAGAGAGACGCAGAGTTAGAGGGGATATGATAGAGGTGTTCAAGTGGGTTAGTGGGATTAACAAAGGGGACATGGCAAATGTACTAAAGCTCAGTGATAGCGAAAGAACTCGTACCAATGGTTTCAAATTAGATAAATTTCGTTTCAGAAAAGATATAGGCAAGTATTGGTTTGGTAACAGAGTTGTAGACGGGTGGAATGGACTACCAAGTGCTATAGTGGGATCTAAAACTGTAGGGAGCTTTAAGATAAAATTGGATAAGCATATGGACGAGAAGGGTTGGGTGTGAAGGGGGATCAGCCGGGTTGGGCCAATCAGCGCTCTGCAGACCTCCATAATCCTGCGTTAATCTCTAACCATCTTGGTAAGATGATCCTCAGGGTATTAGAGTGTGAAGCCTATAATTGGGCTTTGTAATGAATTGGGGTTGTGTGGGACAGGGATCTGCCTTGCTTAGGCCAATCGGCTTTCTGCAGACTCCCATTTTCTTATGTTCTTATGTTATCAATCCTTCTGGATTTTTAAGCCAACACTCTGTATGTCATCAATAACGCCAGGGCTGGATCCCCTTTTCCAGAACACCAGTCCCTCGAGTCATTGAACTAAATGAATTTGTACAAATTTGCAGTTTTATGAAACTTACTGAAAACAATGTATCATATGGCAAGGATTATGTAAGTATATATATACAATACGTAAGCAAGACACTATATTTAGTAGTAGCAATACATAGAATATTTTCAGAGGCTATAAACCCTTCTGGATTGTCAAGTCAGCACACTGTAATTCAAGAATATCGTCAAGACTGGAACCCCTTTTCGAGAACCCCAGACCCTTCTAAGCAAAATATACAAGCACACATTATTTATACCTTACACAGGACATTCCAACTAATATTTACAACCAATACTGAGTGTAAACATTGGTTCAAGATGTAATGAAAGATACCTAGATATTAAGAGCCTAATGAACCAATCCAATATTTATAAATGAATACAGAAACAGTTTGGTCTATCTGACTCTAATCATTTATTACATTAGCCTATGTATTTAATTATGGTATAATATATACATGTTAATATGATATCGTTCTGTGATGAAAGCATCAGTCTTGCACATAAACATTGAAATGAAATTTGAGCATGACTTATAATAGCAGAAAACTACAGTTTCTGTAACGTTTGACCTGTTTGAATACTCTTGCCTGTATACTTATACACTTTATTATAGATCTAAACTCATACAAAACAAATTGAGAGAAATGGTTGTCATAACAAAATTGAGTGTTCAAAACAAACCGGGAGATTATACCAATTATGATGTCTTATCGCTCAAATGTATATCATTAGAGAATCACAAAGAAATGTTAAAAGCCCCCACATTTCAGCATTATATTGCATGGTCAAAATTACCAAAGCGAACCTCTGTTCTAAATCATGATGTAATTGGTCATAATGCGACATTCCGATTTCGGAGGGCATTCACGGAAGTACGGATCGGCGTACGTTTAATAAACGTCAGAGGATCCGTAATCAATTGTTGGGATGGGCTTCTGCTGCGAACATTCTCAATATAATGCTATGTCGAAACTTGCATAACAAATTAAAGATAATTCTAAATCATAAAATAATACAGATCATTTACTGTATACTCAATATATGTATACAAACTGCATAAATTGAGAACAGTGAATACAGTGTGGATGTACGTACTTGCTATAAACAATCAATCTATTGAACATTATATTACAGTGGCTAAACTTTCCTAAAATACTTTATCTTCCGTTACTACTAAGACATTGTAATGGCATTATAAAATTTAAAATACATGATATATGATTTTGGATATCTTTAGCTTAAACTTCATGCATAAACTGTAAATCATAGACAGGTTAACCGGAAAAAACGTGAGCGTTTGCAACACACACACACACACACACACACACACACACACACACACACACACACACACACATGTGAAAAGAGTTGACATTAAACTAAATATATGAAAACTATAGAGATACAGTCAAACATCCACCCCAAGGCAAAATAGATAGTCGGATGGACTTCATCAGGCCACAGCCACCCGCTTTAATCAGTTTTCTGTTTTAACGTTGGCAAACCAGCTATCTCCATAATACCTGGTGTAGAGTGTTTGACCTTAAAGAAAAAGTAGTATAGTACTAAGGAAATAGTCAAAATCAGGGTGTTGATAAATTTGGGGAAGTTAATTTTGGAGTCAGAAGTAAAGTAGACAAAATCAGTTAGTTTAAACACAAACACTCACACATAATTATGCAAACGCACAAAACGTTATATCGTATTGAATACAATATACACCCTTTTCACATAACTGATATGTGTTTTCAGCATGGTGTTTTGAAAGTATATGGTAACTAATAATGCTATATTTTTCTCAAATACAAGCTGTTAATTAATTATTTTCATGTTTGCTGGGATGAAGGTGCCTTCCTCACATCTGCTTGAATAAGTGGTCGTGTGAATATTAGCAGACCAAATTATAAACTGCTTGTGTCAGTCAACACTACAGTTTACACTCCGACTACCAGTAAACAGGAGAACAACCACACTCATTAGTTGTTGTTGAATAGCTTAACCCTTGAACAATATGATTAATCTAGCAATGTCTAGAGTACAAGAACATAAGACAGCATTGTACATAAAGTTACACTAAATCATTTTGGAATATGTATTTTCGTATCGGAAGCTAAGCACATTCAGACTATTAATTATCTCCCTCAACGAAGTTGGAGGAATTTATGCCTTTGCCTCCCTTTGTCTTGCTGTCGGTCTCTTTGTTTGTCTGCATGTAAACAAGATATCTCAAATAGTAATGAACTGATCTCCGCGAAATTTGGTAGACAGATAAGATATATGCCAAGTAAAAAGTTATTTAATTTAGGAGATGAATGGTAGAGCGCATTTCTCCTCCAGCGCAGGCGGTTTATAAAGTTATGTATCGATTTACACGAAATTAGGTGGCCAGATAGGGTATGCGACAAGGAAGAAGTGATTCAAGTTTGGAGCAATCGGGAAAGCATACCTCGGCCTATGCTGGAGGTAGTATGCGCTCTACCGAAAGCCCCTCTATTGTATATACACTATCAAACACGTAGAAATATCAGTAAAATGGAAGCCATACTCCTCAGTTTGATGTACAGTACCTTTGAGAGAAAACAAATTATTATTTTCTAATAACTTTAAGTTTTCTGCTTTACCTTCAACGGATGTTATGTTCTTGCCAATTGTCACACAATATGGTGGGTAGATAGAGTATTGTCACACAATATGGTGGGTAGATAGAATATTGTCACACAATATGGTGGGTAGATAGAGTATTGTCACACAATATGGTGGGTAGATAGAGTATTGTCACACAATATGGTGGGTAGATAGAGTATTGTCACACAATATGGTGGGTATATAGAGTATTGTCACACAATATGGTGGGTAGATAGAGTATTGTCACACAATATGGTGGGTAGATAGAGTATTGTCACACAATATGGTGGGTAGATAGAGTATTGTCACACAATATGGGGGGTAGATAGAGTATTGTCACACAATATGGGGGGTAGATAGAGTATTGTCACACAATATGGGGGGTAGATAGAGTATTGTCACACAATATGGGGGGTAGATAGAGTATTGTCACACAATATGGTGGGTAGATAGAGTATTGTCACACAATATGGTGGGTAGAGTATATTGTCACACAATATGGTGGGTAGATAGAGTATTGTCACACAATATGGTGGGTAGATAGAGTATTGTCACACAATATGGTGGGTAGATAGAGTATTGTCACACAATATGGTGGGTAGATAGAGTATTGTCACACAATATGGTGGGTAGATAGAGTGTTGTCACACAATATGGTGGGTAGATAGAGTGTTGTCACACAATATGGTGGGTAGATAGAGTGTTGTCACACAATATGGTGGGTAGATAGAGTGTTGTCACACAATATGGTGGGTAGATAGAGTATTGTCACACAATATGGTGGGTAGATAGAGTATTGTCACACAATATGGTGGGTAGATAGAGTATTGTCACACAATATGGTGGGTAGATAGAGTATTGTCACACAATATGGTGGGTAGATAGAGTATTGTCACACAATATGGTGGGTAGATAGAGTATTGTCACACAATATGGTGGGTAGATAGAGTATTGTCACACAATATGGTGGGTAGATAGAGTATTGTCACACAATATGGTGGGTAGATAGAGTATTGTCACACAATATGGTGGGTAGATAGAGTATTGTCACACAATATGGTGGGTAGATAGAGTATTGTCACACAATATGGTGGGTAGATAGAGTATTGTCACACAATATGGTGGGTAGATAGAGTATTGTCACACAATATGGTGGGTAGATAGAGTATTGTCACACAATATGGTGGGTAGATAGAGTATTGTCACACAATATGGTGGGTAGATAGAGTATTGTCACACAATATGGTGGGTAGATAGAGTATTGTCACACAATATGGTGGGTAGATAGAGTATTGTCACACAATATGGTGGGTAGATAGAGAATTGTCACACAATATGGTGGGTAGATAGAGTATTGTCACACAATATGGTGGGTAGATAGAGTATTGTCACACAATATGGTGGGTAGATAGAGTATTGTCACACAATATGGTGGGTAGATAGAGTATTGTCACACAATATGGTGGGTAGATAGAGTATTGTCACACAATATGGTGGGTAGATAGAGTATTGTCACACAATATGGTGGGTAGATAGAGTATTGTCACACAATATGGTGGGTAGATAGAGTATTCGATAATGAAGATGGTATTTTATTTAGGAGGCAATCCGGAGATTTTCATGAAATTTGGTGGGCATATAGGATATGCACCACGGAAGACATGATTCAACTTAGGAGGCGATCCGGATCATATCTTGGAACCCAGATCCAGAAATATATTAAGGCCTATTGTATCAATGGTAAAGAATCAGTCCGTGTAGGCAGAGGTAAGCGCTCTACGGAGTGCCCCTCTAGTCTAATATTGTCTGTGTGCTTAATGAACATAAGAGATTTGTTCATTGATTTTTTGTTGGTAAACTGTAAGGGTTCATAAAATACAAATCTGTTATGTCGGGTTATAATATTTTATAAGCCGTGATATAGTCTTTATACCGATCCAATTGTGGACTGATAGACCTTGATAAAAACTTGACAGGGTCATACCGAGCGTAATCTTCATAAATGAACAGGGTATTCAATAGGGTCATACACAACTCAATAACAACACAACATGAGCATACAATTGGTTTCATTATTATAAGTGCAGAAATGGGGACGAAGTGGATCGTCTAATCATAATAGTATCAATATCTAGGTTACGGATATAGCTGAGTAACCTTGGATGTCTTCTAAATTGTAATAATAATAATAATAATACAATGAAGAGATTTGGGAACATATATCCAGGAACTACTCAATAGAAAGCGTCCTGAATAACTTGGGCAAATGGCAAATATACAACAATGATAAAAAGCATAAAATAAATACAAGCCCTCAACACAATAATCAAAATGAGGGTCAAGCGTCTTCCATGAATAATAAATAAGAAGACAGAATAAAGAATATGCTAACTCAAGTAGACGGGGAGAATTGAGGTAAGTAAAAACAATTTTTTTTTTTTTTTTTTTTTTTTTTTTATTAAAACCACTCAGTCTGTGCATCCCCTCTTTGGACCCTAGACCAGGTCAGAATAGTCATCAAAGCGCCTGACTTCGTTGTCATTCAGCTAATTCCTATTCCGGGGTAAGCACTCAGACTCATCATCGTGGATTACTACTACTACATTGATTTGTATTTAATATTTTTCATACATTTCTTGTTACTACTACTACCATCACCACCACCACTACCATATATTTAATATTGTACACATACTAAATTTCACAAGCATCAGATACTACTATTCTACACCATGCAACTTCAATCCAGTCTCCTTCCTATGCGACCCTCTGCCACTGCTGCCTCGTAGTCTACTTCTGCCACCGTCACTGGTTGTGGTGCAGACCTTCTTGTTCCCCGCCAGGCATAGTAGTGCTGATCTGAGCAATGAGAAAGATAGACGGCATCTCATCCAGGCTACGACGTGGCTCCTAGGCTGTTGCTTCTTCTTTGCGAGGATCTCTGCTAGCCTTGAATAGAAGCACTGGGCCCTGGGTCCCATCCCTCCTGATGTGGTGAAGACTAGTGGGGTAAAGCTGCCATGTTCGACGTGTAAGATCCTTTCTCCATATGTCCTGACCTTCTCTCGTTCGTTCCTCTTGTGTGCAGCCTCCAGAGACAGCTCGCTGTAGCTGTGGGCCATTGGGTCAAATACTCTTATGTCAAAGAACGCTCGCTGTGCATTTGTCCAAAAGCCTCTTGCACTAACGTCCAATCTTGCTTCAGTGGATGTGTTGGCCGTCCTGTGCTGCATGATCTCTCCATCCAAGAGAATGAGTGATGGTTCGCTCACCACATCTCTACACAGCTCCCTGAGCATGTTCGCTGTTACATCTCTTACTTCATCGTGCCTGATGCTGATGAATCCTCCTTTCTTACATATCATGGTGTGGTCTGTATCGTTGATGGTTCCACAAACGCATCGATCGGGCAGTCCTTCAATCGGCCAATCATACCTCAGTGCAATAGCATCATTAAATTCTTGTTTGTTGAGATTGAAGCTTTTTGCCTTGATTGGTAGTGTTGTCAGCCAATTTGAAGCGCCCGTTTCTTGTGCTATTTGTAGTTTTCTTGTTTGTCTCGGGTGAAGTTGTCCCATCAATTGTGCCAGGTCATTTTTCTGTGAGTTTTGCCTCTCTGACGTGATGGTCTTTCTGATGTTGTAGATGTCTGCCTGGTCTACTTCACTGTCAGAATCTTGTGCTATGATACGGTCAGTGAGAGATCCTGTTATCTTTACTGAGTTCTGGTATTCCGTTACCGCCCTCTTCACTGGATCGATGATTCCCATCCCTCCCAACCTAGGAGGCAGTGCGAGCAGCTCCCTCTCTGTATCATTCGGGGTGTGCAACTTTATCCACGCTGGGATGAGTTTGTCTCTGATGGCATCTTCCAGCGGTTGAAGTAATGCGCTCACATTTGGAACGGTTCTCATCAAGTAGGTCCAGCGATGTTTGACCCCATATGTGAATGCCGAATACGCGGCCTGTGGTTCCGTCTTTGCAATATTGGCCAGTTTCTCAATTTCTTTTACCCATTCTCTGACCTTCTCCTCTATGTATTTGTTCTTGAACTCTTCCGTGCCGATCACCGCCCCAAGGTGACGCTGTCCGTCCTTTGTTACTACCACTTCACTACCGCTGAAAGCTTCTACCGCCCTTTCATAATGTTCTGTTTTTACTATTAGTATTGACTTTCTGGCATTTGGATGGTACCCTATTTTTGGTCCTACCTCTGATATTTGCTCCCACCAGTGCTTGAGATTGTTGACTTTTCCCGCTCCAGTGAGATCGTCTGCATAGGCCACCTGCTTTACTTGCGTCGCCTCATGGCTTGTTAAGGTTAGCAACACTGAGAGACCTAAGGCGTACATTGCCATTGCTACTGGGTCACCTTGTGTGGTTCCTTCCATTGATTTCAGAGGTGTTCCCCTTCGTGTGTTCTGGTTGTTTACTATGAAGAGGTCCGTAGGCTTTTTATAGGTGATCTCTACATAGGTGGCAAAACTGGGGCATTTTACTTTGATGTTATGTATTGCCGTCTTTCTGTTGATGGTGTTAAAGGCGTTTGTTGCATCCACTAGCAGCACAACTTCACAGTCCACTTGCTCATATATTTTTCTTATGGCATGAATTGCTGCCTCTCCCCCTGCTTGGTGGCCAGCACACACTTGGAGATTACCGGCCGCTGACCGCACATCGTCTTTCACCACTTCCATTATGCATTTTCCGATGATTCTTCTCAGCACTTCACCCACTCCTACTGGTCTGCATCCTGGATTCTTGTCTAAAGGTATTAGGCGACAAGCTGTGTAAGCCTCCAAATGTTGACAATTTTGGGTGGTCATCTTTCTTGCAAGAGCTGCCAGAGCCCTACATAAGTCTGTTGCTGCTAGTCCGAAGATTGCTCTACTCAGGATTGTCCTCCAGCCGTTTGCATCCAGCCCTGATGGGCCTGCACTGCCTTGTGTCCCTAGAGCCTTTTTCCAAATCATTTCGCCTGTGATTCGTTCGTATATGACGGTGTTCGGTGGTATATAATCACCCTCTAGCCTCTGACTCTCGTGGACACTAGGTTGTGGATGTTTCTCTTTCAACATTTGGATGGTTTCTCTTGTGATAGGCAGCAACCCACAAGCTGCCTCCTTTGTCAGGGATCTTATTGCAGGTGCCACTTTTCCTTGCCTCATCTGGTCGCCGAATCTCCTGGCCTCGTCTTCATTGTTTTTCTTTTTTTCCCGCCGCCTGCCTAGTCTCCCTTGTAATGCTCTGGCTTCATTGAGTAAGTCATCCATCTTGTTCTCATTCCATAATTTCATTCTTCTTGTTAGCGCAGTCACATTTTCGCCTTGATTAGATTTGTGGTGAGTTTTTTGCAAGAAGAGATGTGGAATGCTGAAAATTATCTTGAGAGCATGCGGAGCTAAAGATGTGTCATAGACATAGTTATAAATGAGCTTTGTCATATCGTTCAGCATGTTGGTGGTGGCACCACATTTTGGAGGGTTGAAAAAGTTGTGTGCAGACCAATATACTATTTCTGAGTACGTTGCATCAATCCAAATTCTAACTTCCTCTTCCCGTAATCCTTTCCAGAGTATGTTTCCACCTCTGCCTGCTTCATTTGGCCCCCTTGGAGTCCTGCCATCCTCTCTTCCATCTCGGTTGTCGTCTCCCTCTCTTGTGTGTCTTGTTGGCTCCTCATTACTTTCCGCTTCTTGGGGTTCTTCTATCTCTCTTGGGGCCCTTGAGTCCCTTGCTACTCCCCTTATTGTTTCGGGTTCCCTGCCACCCTGACGGCTTCCCTCATCTGCCTCCCGTTGCTCACTCTGGGAGTTTGCTGCCGTCTCTCCACTCGTTCCTGTTCTACCTAAAGGGTTACGACAATTGTTCCCTTTATTACAGTTTGTGCAACTTTTATTTCTCTTCACACAACTGCAATGCTCACAGTTGTGTTCATGTTTGGTACATATGCAGCATTTTTTGTAATTTTTTGACCTTTGTGATGGAGCCTCGTCTGAGCTGTCCTCGTCCTCCATCTTATCCTTATCTCATTATTATATCCACATTTCTGTCCGTTCCTCTACTAAGTCCTTAAATAGTAGGTCTAGGATAACTGAAGGCAGGTACACAGGTCCTAACGAATATTCTAGGAAACTATTAAGCAGTGCCTAACTAAGAAGATGATTTCTGTCCAAAAATCAGTATTACTCAGATAATTATAAGTTTACCTTATCATCCGTACATAGCCTGTGTAGCAACACTCAAAAATATTTTGGTATGTCTACATATATTGTTGTACTACAGTGTTTATTTCCTATAAGTATGATTGTTTGTCATATTTGATATTCCCCCTGACAGACTGGTGGGATGTATGTGTAAGATTGTTGTGTCTGTATAATTTGTTGTTGCTACGTGACTTACACAAACTAAGTAAACAATTAAACAGGATGACACGATAGAGATAAAGAGCGTGATTGAGAGAGTGAGAGTGAGAGTGTAAAGGGCAGTGATGGAAGGGGTCAGTAAAGTAAGGGAAGAGAGAGAGAGAGCGAGAGAGAGAGAGGAGGGGGGGGGGGGGTTATAGTATTATTCACTGATGTTGAAAGTGATTAGTTGATCAGTGGAGACTAGAGAGAGTAGAGAGAGAGAGAGAGAGAGAGAGATAATGTCCCTGTGGTTATGAAGGTGATTAATTTACCACTGGATAAGAGGTAGAGAGAGAGAGCTAGTAATAGAGGTAGAGAGAGTGAGAGTGAGAGTGAGGGGGTCACAGGTCACTGGGTAAGGTAGCAGGTGTGGGGGTGGGGTGGGGTATGGGTAAGGGGTAAGGGACTGTAGGAGGGGGTGGGGTATGGGTATGGGGTAAGGGGGGGTAGGGTAGGGTAGGGTTGTAGGATAAGGGGTATGGGAGATATCTAGAGCACACCCAGTAAGTATTCAATATATTCCTCAGATGTTCAGCAATATGTTTGTCTTTTCTGCATCATTGAAGTGTAGAATGATTTGGTTCACTTCTCCATGACTCGTATCTCCATTCGCTGGCGTGATGACAGCGGGTGGGGGTGTGGGTTGGGGAAGGGGGAAGGGGGGTGGGGGGTTTACCCATGTGTGATGCTGAGTGGTGCTGGAGGTGTTGGTGGTGGTGGTACTGGTTGGTAGAGGTCACGGGGGTGCAGGGGGGGGGTGCGGTTATTGTCCCTGCCACTGTCTGTTCCTTGCCTCACTCTTCAAAATTCCATTTCTTCTTTCACTTGTCGCTTAATTTTGGTTAGATAGATCTCCAGTTTTTCACTCACTATCCAATCACCGTAATTTCCCGTTCACTCTGTTGATTGTATCACAGTTCCATCCCTACCCCTTCCCTCACTAATATGCTGTTCCCCACGGAGAGATAAATCCATACGTCTTCTTCTGACCGACTGATGGCTACAACTCCGAAGCGAGCGAGTCACACGGTGAGCCCAGGTAGGGTTTAGGTAGGGTCGCGTATCCTAAGTGACCTTTAAGGAAGGGTGAACTGGTGTCATTTATCTGAGTGCGGTGTTGGGAATTTAATATTTTGTTAATGCAACTATAGCTATAGTATAGGTTCAACTTCAAGTCAACTGGTGGCAGACGAACAAGTAATTTAATTCGCACAAGATGACGGGTGGATGGGACTCGTTAGCCTTGGTAGGCAACTCATCTAGGGGAGACAACCTTATACAAATCCGGGTGGATGGGACTCGTCAGCAATGGTTGGCAACCTGTCTAGGGGAGTAAACCTGATACAAATCCGTACTGCTTACCTAAGGGTAAGGCAGGTTAGTGGATGGATTAGCCGAACACCACTGTAGAAAAATAGTGCTAACAAGATACACAGAGGGCCTCGGAGTCGGACGGATCCTAAATTGAGTGGTCAATCCTGTAAGTCCTTCACTAAACTGGCTCGGGTTGTCCCAAACACAGGGAATGGGTCCACTTGGGGGCATTCTGTGTATGGCCACCTTCGTAAGGGGAGTAAGGCGTCCGGAAATAGATAGATAGATAGAAGATGACGTTTACAAAATCTCAAACGTAGAAGTTCTTATTTTACGTAATATTCTCGTTAAACGATCGTATGTATTGATCACCAGTCAAGCTTAGGAATTCACATTTAAAGAATCAAATAGGATAAATAGTAATTAAGTCAACTCGATGATACAAGTCAAAATTAGAGACAGAGAACGTAGTTCAAACACGGTTAACCCACTGAGCACCAGCAAAATATAAATAAAAGTACATCGAGGGACCGGCCAATTTGGCCAGTTTTTTTTTTTTTTTCTAAAATGGAAGAGAAAGATGAGAAATGAAGAAAACAAATTACTCACCTCGGTCATTTGGGCGTCGTATGGGGGGGGGGGGGGGGGGCAGCCTCATACATCAGCTGAGGCGGGGCGGCCTTCAAACTTCCCGCCCGGCCAGCCATAGTTGAGCGCGGCAGCATGGCAGATGTACGATGCGGCCAGTTTTTGAGTGACGGTTATTTACACCACCCGAGCATCATGTGTGCCTTCATAGTTCATATAATACTAACATGTATCACATAATGTCATTGTAAGTGAAGTTACAGTGTGATTAGTGCATAGATATAAGTCTTGTAAAGTGAACATGAGTGGCAAGACCTCGGCGCGTCTCCATTGCCATGGAGACTGGCGGCCATCATGGTCTAATAACAGATAACAGAATAACAGAACGCACAAACCGACACACACCCAGCTGACTGACACGCGCCACGAATACTTTCACTTTTCTTGCGTTTCTGTCTTACTCCCATCCTTTATTCAGTTTTCATGTCACTTCCTCTCTTTATTCAGTGTATTACTTTATCATAGGTTATATAGTTATAGAGTATGAGTTTCACACATTGTTTTATGCACCCTTTTCTTGCATTTCTGTCTTACTCCCCTCCTTTATTCAGTTTTCATGTCACTTCCTCTCTTTATTCAGTTTATTACTTTATCATATGTTTTATAGTGATAGAATATTAGTTTCACACATTGTTTTACGCACGTTTGACTTAGAAATAGTATATATTTACACTTATTGGTGTCCGTCACTGTGTTACGTATATTTGAGTGTCAATCTCACTTACATAATTATTGTGTTCGGCACTTTGTATATATTTATATTTACACTAGGTTTATATACACACACACTTCATAGCGTCTTTTATCGCAGTCTTTGAGAACACTCGTTTAGAAATACTCAAGGGTGTGATACTCCCTGAAGCAGTCCGGGAGACACAGTCCAACATCACATTCCCTGCACATCCACCTGCTATCTGATCTCTCAGGCTCCCTCTGTGTCGTGTTGCGGCACACATGACACCTTCTTCAGGGTTTTTCCATGTGTTCTGTGGGCGGCACATATTCAGGGAAGTGGCGTTGTGTCAGCCTGGCAATCCCTTCTGCTGCTGGCCGTCGATGGGCGGGGTGTTGCCAGTTGTGGGGGGCAGTCATGTATTCCCTCAACATCTCCCTGGACAACTTGATGCAGAAGTTCTCCATCGTTTCCTGCTTGCCGGTGATTGTTGAGTAGAGAATATGGCTGTTATAGAGGGTGAGATCGAGTAGGTGGAAGAATAACTTCTTATACCACCTCATCGTCTTCCTCGCACACTCACATGACGAGATGACAGCATCTGATTTGTCCACCAGCCGCATGTTGATGTTATAATCACAGATAGCCAAATGTTTCTTGATAATTTCGCCTGTTGCTCTGTCACGACGTCTGCTGTCTTGGAAGA
Organism: Paralithodes platypus; assembly: GCA_032716605.1. NCBI lineage: Eukaryota > Metazoa > Arthropoda > Malacostraca > Decapoda > Lithodidae > Paralithodes > Paralithodes platypus. The sequence goes on along the minus strand of CM064532.1, from coordinate 27,122,419 downwards.
TGGGATGGTGGACTGTTGTGAGGAGGTTCACATCCCGGTTATCCATCCAGGACAACATGAGGACATTGTTAGCCTGCTTGTGGATGATGGAGCCCTTTTCCCGCCTGGGTGGTAGTTCGGGCATGAAGATCCGATTCCTCCTGACGGTGCCACAGACTCCTGTAGTGCGGCTATGCAGGAACTTGGCAAGGGAGGGGCTGGTGTACCAGTTGTCCAGGTACAGTATGTGGCCCCTGTCCAGGTAGCCATGCAGCATGGTGATGACGACGGCCCCAGAAATTCTGTATGTCCTCGTTTCCACCAATTCTGTTTTCTTGCCCATATACAGAATTAGGTCCTGGTTGTAACCGGTTTGACAGTCACACATCACGAAGGTCTTCAGGCCATATTGATGTCGTTTGCTGGGCATGTACTGCCGGATGCCAATATTCCCCCTCCACAACAGCAAAATCTCATCAATAATGAGCTTCTGATGGGGTTTGAAGGCGGCAGCAAGCTTCAGCTTCAGGTACTCAAAAATGGGTCTTATTCTCTCCATGGGGTCCTTCATAGCTCTGGGTTGATTCAGATTTCTGGTGTGGGCTGCCAGGCTGTCAATATAATGTAGGTTCCCCATTATGGCTGTGAACCTATTTCTGCTCATTATTTGGCCAAAAATAGGGGTTCGGACAAGAGGATCCCAGGACCAGTACTTTTTTATGGAAGATTTCCTTGTGATCCCCATCAGCATGACAATGGCCAAGAATGTGTAAAACTCCGGGACATCAAGGGAGGACCATGACAGCCTTGAAGAGTATTTTGACTGCTCCTTCCCAGCCATGAAATAATAATTGTACCAGTTGGTCTGGTCAACATTTAGAGCCACGAGATTGGTAGTGAAGACCTGCCTGCAGATTTCAAGCCTCGTGGTCTGCCGCCCCTGGTTTGGGAGCGTAGGGCCGGCAATCCCAGCGCCCACAGAGTTGTAGTCGGTGGGCACAAAGTTGTCTCCATCCACCCAATCCCACACATCGGGTTGAGCGGCACCTTCGTCGTCAGAGTCGTCAGGAGGGGAGTCACCTTCAGGGCGGCGAGAGGGACCTGCCCTGCCTCTTGCCGTGCCTCTTGCCCCTCTTGTCCCTCTTGCCACTCTTGCCCCTGCCCTCAATCTCGGCCTTGGTCGAGCTGACCCAGCCCTTGCTCTCGCACCGCCAGGTGTAGGGCATATTAGGGTCACCTTAGAAGCCCTTCGGCCATGCCCACGCACAGGACCACGGGCACGCCCACGTATGTTGATAGGGCGTTGCGCATAATCAGGGCGTTGTGGCGACGCAGGCGGTGATGGTGTCTGAGTGTCGTGTCTGTGGGAGGTCCCAGGCTGAGTAGAAGGTACAGGTGAGTATGGTAGTGGTCCGGGAGGTGATGGTGGGGGCGAGTCAATCCGGGGTGATGAGGGAAACAGGCGGCATGCGGGAGGGCGTGGGTGGCGTGGTGGAGATGATTCTAGAGCAGGCATATCCTCATCTGTTGCTTCTGAAGAAGAAGTCAATGGCTGCGCTGCTAATATGGCTGCACCCCTGCGCAAGCCATAGAAAGTGTGAGGGGTTGGTGCTTTTAGTGGAGAGGGAATGGGGGGTGGTGGGGAAGGCAAACGCGGGGGAGCACCACCACGGCGAGGCACGTGTGGTGTCGGAGCTTGACCCACCTCCTCCTCCTCATCATCCTCACCTCTTCTCTTGTCAGCCCTACGATGAGAAAGTGGAATGTTGATGAAGGCCATGGGGTTTGGGTCATCTTCCTGTTCCTCATTATCCTCTTCCCCACTTGCTGGGGACTCCACTATGTCACTGGGGGGAGCAGGGGAACGATAGCTACTCGCCTCCCTTTGTTGTAACCTGGCGTACCGTTCAGCGATGGGGAGATAGGGTTCCTCCTCATACATTTCATCATACTCGGCCACAGTGGGACTATATTCGTCCTCTGAATCGTCATTTGATGATCCAGTGTCACTATCAGCCACATCACTCTCCTCAATTATGGCCAAGACATCGGCCAGGGATATTCCCCTGCGTGGGTAACGGCGTGGTAATTCCGACATGGTGTTGCACTCGCGAGATGTATGGATAAACTGACTTTCCTTTGTCACACACGTCCCTTGTCCCAACAAACTGAGATTTGTGAGTTGCCATACATTGCTTACATCCTAAGGAATATCCCATACAAATATCCAGCCAATAGCTACCATAGGACAAGAGTAAATGAGGTCGAAAGTCATTGGGAGATAAGTGGGTACAGTGTCTTTCATCACCTCCCCCGCATGACCACCCGCCCGGCAGGAATTGGGGGATAGCTGAGCATGGTCAAGTAAGGCGTACATCCTAAGGTGTGTCTCACACAAATTTCAAGCCTATAGCTACCATAGGACAGAGTAAATAAGGTCGAAAGTCGTTTGGATATAAGTGGGTACAGTGTTTTTCATCACCTTCCCCGCATGACCACCCGCCCGGCAGCAGTTGGGTGACAACTAAGTATGGCATTGTAATGCGCACATCCTAAGGAGTGTCTCACAGAAATCTCAAGCCTCTAGCTCCCATACGACGAGAGTAAATAAGGTCCAAAATCGCGGAGCAATAAGTGGGTAAAGTGGCGCCACTAATACCACCACCACCATCACCCGTGCGGCCTGGCTGGCCGGTTCACGTGTACCGGCCCTGTTCGCCAACACTCTATGGTACCTTCCCTACCAATCTCATGCCATTTCCTACCATACGAGCCGAATAATAGCGGTATTAGTGGCTGCCGCCACGTTGTCGTCGCTGGGGTTTAGCGTTACATACATTGGCGACGACAACGTGTCGTCGCTGGGGCTCAGTGGGTTAATTAATTCTGCTCGACTAATACTGGTACAGGTGAATTGTACGTGAAATATTACTAACTTAGACAGTAGTAATCAAAGGGGCGCATATGACGAAGTTATGCTCAATAATACTTATCGCAGTATTAGAAGTATTCCGAACGCGTTAGCAGAAACTAAATAAAATCACTTACACGGAAGTGTAACGAAGTGTAAGGAAAATGATGGGAAATAAGTAATTAGAAACAATGCAGTCGAGAATTTCTACGCATGAAGAATCGAATATCACTTACATCAATAATCAAATGAACGAGAATAATAACTCATAAAATAATTACTAAGTAATTATTACGAACAGGCGTGAATAACAAGTTCGAAATTAAGGGAATAAAAGTACTAAGTGGGGTATATCTCGATATGAAATTGGGCGTAGCTTCTAGGTAAATATGTATGAATAAGATAATTAGTTCACGGAATACACAGCGACTTTAACTCGCAAAATACATCACAGAATACACATAAATAGAAAATCTGCGAGCGTGAGGTGGATCAAAATAATTAACACAGGTAAGTAACGTATGCATAACACGTAAAATGCAAATGGAGTAATTAACAGAGTACAAATTGAATACTAAGTTAACACTGGTTATTACGATAGTTCAGAAAGATTAATTAATTATGCAACGAAACAGGATCTCGGGCACAGATCACAGAATAGATTCACGCAGCACGTTTCACATATTTTACATATAATACCTCCCAACAATAACACAAACAGAAGATACACAGGGACACTTAAGTGAGTTGGAGGGTAGGGGTCGAGAGTACAAGTCTGGCCAACGAGGATCGATGGTGGTGGGCAGCCCTTCAGGGTTGTCCGGCGTCACTCGAGCAGAGGTGCAGGGTTGTCCGGCGTCACTCGAGCAGAGGTCCAGGGTTCAGCACTTCCAGAAGGCAGGTCGTCCACGGCCAGGGCTAGAGGAGTACTTCAGGCAGGTACTCTCGGAGGGTGTAGGGGCAGGCTGGTACAAGCCAACACTTTTACTTGGCTACTCTGGGCCCGAAGGTTTTAGAATAGTAGTGAGGTGTGGTTTGCATACTCCTCTACTATTTCTTGGAGAACCTATGCAGGACTCTCTTTGACCCTCGGTGCTCTGATCTCGGGGTCACAAGGTTATAGGAAGATAGGTTATGTGAGCATTGTGAGGTCAATAATTATTCTAGTCTTGGAAGTTAGGTATTGATAAAATGGCCTACTTCCAAGGTATCATCGTACATATATAGGAATAATGAACTTGGCTTACTGCCTGAGTAATCTTACATAAACTAGTATAGTACTTTAATCCTAGTTACATCTTTAACTTCAAATATCTGTTTAGGTAGAGAGAGTTAATTGAATATTCTTGTACTCATTCACGGTTCGACTTTCAGGTATACTTTAGGTCCAATAAAACCTGTAGGTCTCGGGTCATTTATGGGCTATTTCCATAAACATATTTTCATCATATTGAAGATCCGTCTGGAATGAAGATGCTGGGGGTGGGAACGTCGACTTCATTCGAAAGCTGGGTTGTGGTTGGCTGGCCCAGGTGTTCGGTGATTGGTCCAGGTTTCCCATTCTCGGTTTGGGCGGCAAGTACTTTTTATGTTGGTGTGGAACTGCCAACTGAAGTATTCCGGGGAGGCTGACCAGGGGTGACTCGTCCATACTTGATCTTGTTGGTTTTGTTTTCCTGGCCTTTGGTTTTGGTTGTTGTACTTGAAGACTGGCTAATTTGAATGGGGTGACTTCTGGGTTGGCTTTTAACCCGGTCATCTCACCACATTTGTCGTAAAAAAAGTCGCGACCTCGCAATTTAATGGTGTACGATCTGGTTGTGGGACAGTTTCCTATAGGAGTCAAACCTTGTAGCATGAGGAACCATAGTGTGGTAGGGACGTCAGCAGGTGTTTTGTCGTCTATTGTGATATGGATGTGCCAGTCGTGGTCAGCTTTCCTGGCTATGTGTAATAGTTTGCTGGGCGACTCTATCAATTCGAACATGGCATTGTTGATGAATGTTACTTTGTCGATCTTCATGATGTCAGCTGGTGCAGGAGAAGGCGCTGTAGGGGTTGTAGGTGGGCCTGGCAGAGTTGGTGTGGCAGGAGGTAGGATGCTGGCTGTACTGCTGGCTGAAGCTGGTGGAGGAGTGCTGAGGACGTCGGAGGTAGAGGTAGCAGGTGACGTACTCGTCGCACTAACAGGTGGAGGTGTGGTTGTTGATCCTCTGGTGGGTCGCAGTACGTCCTTCCGTATGTAGGTAGGTCGGCTGGTGGGGGCCCATCGTTGAGGTGGAATCACACGTCGGCCATATCTTGTACATGTCGGATTAGACCGGGAATTGATTAGAGATGGTTTATGGACATGTGATTTTGGGGAAGGGGAGGAAGGTGAGCTAGGTGGAAGGTGTGGCCTATTAAATTTGTTAGGAGGAGGCCTAATTAAAGGGTATGAATGAGTGCTAGTAGAAGGAAGAGGACTGTGCCTGGGGAGCAGAGGAACAGGTCGAGAAGCTGGTTTAGGTGTGACACGAGAACTGGTAGGGGCTGGTGATTTTAGCTTTGAAGCATAGGACGGTGGTTGTATTAACCGTGACATTGAAGGGACAGGTAGAGTAGGTGGGAGATGAGATTGAGAGGGAGGAGGAGAATTACCAGTCGGTTGAGCAATAAGAGGAATGTTCGTTATAATAGGCGTGGTAGGTTGAGTGTTAGAAGATTCTGAGTATGAAGGCAAAGTTACAGATGGAGAGGGTTGAATAGGTACAGATAGTAAAGGGAGAGAAGGTTGGGTAGCAAATTAGGGTGGGGCAGAAACAGTGCGAGACGGCAAGGTGGGCACGAGAGGTGAAGTAAGTGTTTGCGGAAGGGGAGTAGATGAGTGAGATACGTGCTGAGGAACAGGTGAGTGAGTAGTAGGTAAATTATTAGGATTAATAGGAGGTTTCTGGTGGCGTGATGGAGAGACAGGTAGAAGTAGCTCAGGAAGGGTGGGCTCTGTGGATCCTAAGTTGTGATTATTAGTTGCAGGCAACATGTCATTTTGGTCAGGATTAGTAAGCATTACATTATTGTCATTGATAGGTTGAAACCTACGTACATTATATGCCTGTTACAATACGTGCGTGATTCACCAAAATAATTAATGGTAACCGGGTAACAGTTTGGTACAGCTAAAATCTCGAAAGGACCCTTGAATCTAGGTTTTAATTTGGATGGAACTGGTAGGTGTGCAACCATGACGAGATCGCCAACGCAGTGTGGGCTGGCTTTGGGGGTTTCATCCGGCTGTAGGTCTTGCACATACTGGATTTGTCTGAGACGGCTCTTGAGGTGTACGAGAGACTGGTCGAAGTTGGAGGAGGGCTCATATGGGGCTGCTAGATGACGGATGGGGAGGAGTAGAGGGGATACTCCAAATACTCGCTCGTGAGGTGAAATTCCGTCTTTACGAGAGCAGGTGTTGATTCCCCATTGCACAATTTTTACTTGACTGGACCAATCCTTGGAATCCATTTGCTGCAATTGGGTCCGGATTTGATTTGCAATGGTGCGGTGGCTCCTTTCACATATGGAATTTCCTTGTGGCCAGTAAGGAGAAGAATGGCTGATTTTAAACCCACACATTAGTGAGAGTTGTGACCAGATATGGCTAGTAAACTCGGGGGGCGTTGTCAGAATGAATGGCTTCAGGTAGGCCAAAGTAAGGGAAGACATGTTGGATTAAAGCTTCTGCAACAGAAATGGCTGAGTGTTCTTTGGCTGGACAGGCAATGGCATATTTGGAATAGGTATCTACGAAAGTGATGATATACTAATTTCCATGACTATTTTCAAGTAGGCCCATGACATCGACTGCTAGTAATTGCCACGGCTTAGGACCAGCTGTTCTAGTTCTATCTTTTCCCAAAGCGCATGCTCTGCAAGATTCGGTAATTCTCTTCGCAGTTACAAAGGAGTACAAAGGAAATCAAGCAACAATAGGTCTAGTGACCCTTCTAGGCTGCTTGTCCTCCAAAACACTGAGGATCAAGTGTCCAAACAGTGGTTTAGAGTGGGTATGGGAACATTGGAAAGGGAACTAATGTCCGTGGCAGGATTAGGAAGTTAGTAGGGGACAGATGGGTTAGTAACTGAGGGGAGGATAAAATAAAGTTATTAATTTACAAACGCAGTCAGTCACGGGTTTGATGCAAGATATTTGTCTATGCAGAGTTTAAATAAATCAACGGTGCTGCAGTCTATAACATCTCGGGGAAGCCGATTCCACAAGTTGTCAACTCGATTGAAGAAGAAATTCTTAGATTCATGTGAGTTAAAAGATTTACCAATAATTTTGCAACCGTTTCCCCGCGTGTAATTAGATTGGTCGATAGTGAAGTACTTACTACAGTTCATATTGTCGATGCCTTTGATGATTTTGAACACTTGAATTAAGTCACCTCTTAATCTGTGCTGGGTTAAAGGAAATAGATTTAATTCTCTAAGACGCTCTTCGTATGGTTTGTTCTTTAGGCTAGGTATCATTTTGGTAACTCTACGTTGAACTCGTTCTAGCTTGTTTATATCTTTTTGGTAATGAGGGCATCAGGATTGAACGCAGTATTCCAGAAGAGGGCGGACTAAGGAATTGTAAAGGGTTAGGATAACTTCTTTGGATTTATGCTCAAATAACCTGCCTATAAAGCCAATTATTTTGTTTACCTTCTTAACAACTTCTGAACATTGTTGACTCGGTTTTAGGTTACTCAATATTGTTACTCCCAGAACGGTTCTCTGTGTGCATTCTTAAGTTGAGTGCCATTCATCGAATAGTTTGCTTTCTCATTAAGGTATCCGATATGTAGTACTTTACATTTATCCGCATTAAAACTCATTTGCTAAATTTGGGCCCAACATGACAATTTATCTAGATTGTGTTGCATATCATAAACTTGTTTTTTTTAGAGTACGCTGTTTGCAATTTTTGTATCGTCAGCAAATTTTGAGATTGTACAGGTGAGACCCTCATCTATGTCTTTGATGTAAATTAGAAAGATAATTGGTCCTAGTACCGATCCCTGGGGTACCCCGCTACATTAATTGGTCCCTTTAGATGCCTTACCGTTTATGACTACTCTTTGCTTTCTGTCGCTGAGCCAATTTTCTATGGAGATGGAGTCCAGTACACTTGTTGAAATGAGGTGATCAGTCATCTTTGTGCAAGATGGATGCCATTATCCATGTGGATGGATTGCATGGTTGACAAGGCGTTTTGAGGAGTTACTACAATTTTCCCTTCTATTGTAAAAAGATTGTCTCCTCTTCTGGTGAGTTGATTGAATATTTTCCTGGGCATCCAATCTGGTTTCAGTTTCCGTTGATAGTGTAGCAGCAACTCTTGCTGGCTGTTGTCTAACGAGCCGTGATGGTGTATTGCGAAAATGGTGTGAGGTGTTACGTCATGGGATATATAAACACTGGGCTCTTTCTATTGGACTAGGTATGCGGCAACAAGCAACAACGGAAAACGCTAGATCCAACCCTTCTCTATAAACCCAGGCAACAAACCACCCTAAACCGTCAAGAGTCCTGCCTGGACAACAAGGTATCCTATGACTCGGTTACAGGGTGCACGCACTATAGACTGCTGATAGTCAAGCAGGCTATATAAAAGATCACACAATTAAGTTGACTTAAAGCTTCAAGGAAAAGATAGATAACGGAATTAAATTGCAGAAACAATTTAATAACAAAAACTAGAAGAAAGTACATTTAACGTTACGTTAATTAATACAACTAATCACCCCTGCGTGAAAGAAGGTGAAAGCAAACAGTCCTCAAACCATCGTACCGGTAGACAAGATGCAGGTATCTAAACTGCATGCGGCTACTGTAGGATCTGATGCTTAGCAAAGAAAGTACGTTACAGATTTAGAGAACTCTCAACTCATAAGCAGGAATACATACTAGTGATAGGACCTACAGAGTATAATGGCATAGGTATAATTAAATAAAGGCAGCAACTCGCAACATAACCACATACAGGTGTGCTTCTCACTCTTAGTCAGGCAAGCCTGCTTGGACAGAGTCTCTAAGCCACACCCTGACTCACAATGCTCACAAAAACGGTAAACTGTGGCACAATAACAAGCATACAGAAATAATAAACCCCTAGCTGTTAATCTGCCAGGTGGCAGAGGTCTAGCTGGAAGGATATAGGCTTCGGATACCCGGGCTGAGCCACCTGCTCTAGCCTAGGGACGTTCCCAAGTCTGTGCGCCAAATTACTCTAATTGAAAGGGTGCTCTCTTGAGAGACTCAGATCCCAAGTATCTGACTCTCTCCTGGCGACCCTAAAACAAAAGCAAGACGTGCTAGCGCAGTGCTGAGTGGAGTAGGCAAGGGCCCTCACACAACACAACACTAGACACACAGGGACACAGACAAGAAAATGCCCCCAGACTCCCACGGGTATCCTAGTAAAGTCGTGCGGGTCCACAGGACTCGCACCAGCAGACTTTACTTAAAGGATCGCAAAAAGCCTTCCCTCCGGTCTAGCCCCTGCTAACCTGACACAAGAACACACTAGCAAGCATGAAACCACCAAATATGAGACAACAAAAAAAGCTTCCTAAGTCTCATTAACAATTACGTCTCTGCATAAGGCCCAAAATCCTATCTAATTATCTGAGAGCTCGTCGTTAATACAATAATAGATATAAGGTCTATCAAGGGGATGGGATAATTAAATAGATTAGTGAAGTAGTGGAAAGAAGGTATACAAAGTAAGAGAGAAAGTTTCTAAGTGGGGTTGAGAGGGATAGATATCAAGGGGGTCCGAAGGGTACGACAGTGAGGTGAGCTCTGAGTCTTGAATCTGTCTGGACCCCACCCTAGGCATACAAAATACATCCCAGGCTTGGCAACACTCAACACAGTTGCCGGGTCAAAATCGTCTACCCCGTGCGTGAGTCGAAACTAAGCCTAACGTTGCAATCGGATGCATATGGCAACGCTTCAGGCTCGTCCCAAGCTAGACTCTCCGCGCGAAGCAACGTCCCCCAGCCGGTCTCTCTCTCCCGCTCGTCTCCTCCCACTCTCACTAGACTTACATCTTATATATTATAATGAAACAATCAACTATCGAGAATAAAATATACTAAGATGCATTGGTTAAGAATAAGGGCAGCTACAAGCTGTGAAACAACATAAGAATATCCCAGACATTAGTTACGTTGTCGTAGGATATATACTAAGGAAAAGCCTGCCGGCCGGCTGCCGCCAGCTGGTTTCTAAACGGCTGGGCAGCCGACGCGCGCGCACGCCCGCACGTGGCTACTATGCAGAAGCGTCACAGAGGTGAGTCGTCTTGAGTAGGGGTAGTGACGATTGGTAATGGAAGGCGAGAGAGAGCATCAGCATTAGTTTGTAGCTTCCCTGGACGGTACACGATATCTATGTCGAACTCCTCGAGGGATTCTCGCCATTGGACAGTCAGAGCATTTTTGGTATCTGACTTCCTGAGCCACTGAAGGGCGTAGTGGTCGGTAATGACGGTGACTTTTACCCCGGCCAGGTAGGCCTTGAAGTGTTGTAATGCCCAAATCATTCCAAGGCATTCTGTCTTCGTGACCGGGTAATTAACTTCTGCTGGATTCAGGGTGCGGCTCGCACATGCAATGATGTGTTCTTTTCCTTCTCTGGTTTGACCTAATATAGCGCCAATTCCAAATTGAGACACGTCTGTGTATAACCGGAATGTTTTTGTATAGTCAGGAAAAGAGACCACTGGGGATGTAACTAGCTTATCTTTGAGACTGTTGAATGCTTGGATTCTGGAATCAGTCCAGATGAAGGGTTCTTCTTTTTTTGTTAAGTCATGAAGGGTTTGGCGATGGTAGCACATTTTTTAACAAAACGTCTGTAATATGACGCTAATCCTAAAAAGGCACGTACACCTTTTACGTTCGTGGGAAGGGTGATTTTACTTATTGCCTCTAGCTTGGCGGGGTCAGGAACAATACCCTCTTCTGATACAGCATGACCCAAGAAGTTTACTTTAGTTCGTGCTACAGTGCATTTGGAGGGTTTTAACTTTAAATTTGCATCCCTGATCCTCTGGAAAACTTGTCTTAGGCGTTGTAGGTGTACGGCCCAGGTAGTGCCAAACACAATGACATCATCTAGATAGGCTAAACAATCTCCCATGTTAGCCCTTGCAACACTGACTCCATCAACCTGGAGAATGTGGCTGGTCCGTTGCAGAGTCGTTGCAGATGGAAGGACGGTAAACTCATATAACTTCTCCTGACTGGTGGAGAAGGCTGTTTTTTGTTGGTGTTCTGGCAACACAGGTACCTGCCAGTAACCAGCTTGAAGGTCAAGAGTTGTGAACCATTTGGCGCCTAGCAGGGAATCAAGAGAGTCGTCGATTCTGGGCAGGGGTGTGGCATCCTTGATGGTGACGTCTTCAGCTGCCGATAATCAATGCAGAATCGGGTAGATCCGTCTTTTTTCTGCACTAAGACTACTGGAGAAGACCAGGGGCTAGTCGATGGTTTCACTACTCCGGTGGCAAGCATATCAGTAACCTGTTTTTCTTCTTCTTGCCTTATGATGGGGTTCTTTCTTCGGATGGGTTGTTTGATGGGGTGGCCCACTGTCTGAATAGGGTGATGTTAGAGGTGGGTTTTTCCCATATCCCGATTGTATGTGGCAAAAATATCTTGGTATGAAATAAGAAGATTTCTGAGGTCAGTTTGTTGATTGTTGGTAAGAGTAGTAGGTATGTCAGGAAGGGGGTTCTTATAGGAGGGGGGGGGGGGGGACGAATCAGAGGGGACAGCAAGTTCATGAGAGTACATTTCGAGCTCGCCAATAGCTAAACCTTTGGGTAGAGTGATAGGTTTATCGGAAATGTTTTCAATTTTTATGCAATGAAGGTGATGTGGTAGCAGGCTAGGAGCAGTTAGGCATGCTCCATTGAAAGGGCTTTGGAGGTGTGGGGTCACAAGGACATTTCCTTGTATTGTTGGTACAATGGGAATCCATTTCTCATGATGGGGGAGAATAGTAATGGAACTGGATGTTAAGGCGGGAGAAATGACATTACTGGGACATTGAACTTGGTTGATGTCAGTTTTGGGGGTTTCAGTGGTACTGTGGCAAGATTCTGGCAAAGGGATAGATTTTAACTGATTTAGTCTAGTTAAGGGAGGGGATGTTTGTTTGTTTTTTTTTTGGGGGGGGGGGGGGTCAGTTTTGGACGGAGGATCATAAGACAGCGTCCTGTACCTACAATTTATTGAGGCACTTAACCCCTTCAGACTCATATGATGCAGAGGTTGCCAGATTAGCAATAAGAAATAGAGTTCTCTCACTCTTATAATTACTTCTCCAAAATTAGTTTTCTGCCCACAGCTAACTCAAAGACAACTGCAGAGGTTGAAGTAACTAAACTAAAGGTTTCTAAATACCCCTGATGGTAACAAAGGTTTTAAAGTATCCCTAATAGGCTCAAAATCGCGTCACATGTCGGAGAGGGTTAAGGAGACTTATAAGTCAAGCCCCAGATATCCTTCATACTTGGATTCACTGGGGTTGTAGATCACAAAAGAGTGGTGAACTCCGTGATTAGGGTGAGGAGTGTTATCATAGAGTGGACGTGACTGACCCAGGTTGGGAATCACCTGGTAATTTGCACTAATTAATATTATGGAAGAGGACTGAAATTCGCCGAAAGCATGTTGATGCTTGCGGAAAAAGGGAAGGAAAAGACAAGATCGGGAAGCCCCCGTATTGATCAGGAGTCGAACTTTCACCCCATTCATAGTGATCTTGTGGTGCACCGGAAGTCCTCCCTCCGATGTTCCGTCATGAGCCCCCGCCATGGTTACGACGATTTGTTTGGGGGGGGGGGGGGGGGGGGGCGCTCTAAAAATCCAACGCTTCCGGCTGGATTGGCTCTGGCTGATACGATGTCTATTCAAGTTCTCCTTCGGCGTCTCCTTCATCTATTCCAGCAGTTCCATCTTCAATCATTGCTGAGATCTGGCGTGGCTTTATCCATGGGATCTGTGCCCACCAACTTGGAGTCCTGGTCCTCTTCCGGGTCAATTCGCTGAATGATCTTTTCAGCGACCAAAGCATACAGGATCCGGTGCAGGGTTTCCAATCTGCATGCCTTATCCTTGCCCATTCCTCAGCCTTATCTGACGGCCTAGGAGCTGTAGGGCTGCGAGGAGCAGGTAAACCGGAAGTGGGGTGTGTAGTGATTATGCTAATCACTGCGATTTTGTTGGTGGTGTTTTGCTGAGTCTGATCCCTGGCTTGTCGTAATGCCATGATCCTTCTTATCACTGGAAGATCAGTGTCATAGTTGGTAGGTTCAACTACGGAGAAGTGATCCGTCACAGGGTCAGGTAATATCCTGACCAGTGCTTTGAAAATGTTTCTTTTTCTTTGGGCGGTTGTCTCGTCAGGGAAAGCATTTAATGCCAACTGTTGCAATTTATCAATGGTTCCATCCAAATTGCCTGAATATATGACTTGATGAAACTTCTTATCTGCAATAGTCTGACCTAATACGGGGCTGATTGTTGTCCTGACATAAACCTCAAATTATGCCCAGGTTAACCCAGCCATATTGTCATGCACGTATTCTGATACCTTTGTTGCATATTTACCAAGTTTGACTACAATAGTGTGAATCTTGGAAGCATCCTCGTTTCCGAACATAATGTCCAGGACCAGTTTGACTATTTCCAAATATGTATATATGTCATAGTCCTCGGGCTTATACGCCGGGATATCAAGAGACCTAAGTGCTGCTGCCATAATGAATAATGTAACACCAATTAAATACCAAAAACACATATTTACAGTAAGAATACTCGTGCTGGTATGCAGTATCAAGGCACCGCTGCCGCAAGTGTTATGTCGGGTTATAATATTTTATAAGCCGTGATATAGTCTTTATTCCGATCCAATTGTGGACTGATAGACCTTGATAAAACTTGACAGGGTCATACCGAGCATAATCTTCATAAATGAACAGGGTATTCAATAGGGTCATACACAACTCAATAACAACACAACATGAACATAAAATTGGTTTTATTATTATAAGTGCATAAATGGGGACGAAGTGGATCGTCTAATCATAATAGTATCAATCTCTAGGTTACAGATATAGCTGAGTAACCTTGGATGTCTTCTAAATTGTAATAATAATAATAATAATAATACAATGAAGAGATTTGGGTACATATATCCAGGAACTACTCAATAGAAAGCGTCCTGAATAACTTGAGCAAATGGCAAATATACAACAATGATAAAAAGCATAAAATAAATACAAGCCCTCAACGCAATAATCAAAATGAGGGTCGAGCATCTTCCATGAATAATAAATAAGAAGACAGAATAAAAAATATGCTAACTCAAGTAGATGGGGAGAATTGAGGGAAGTAAACAAATGCCCAGGTAGGCGAGCGAGTCACATGGTGAGCCCAGGTAGGGATTAGGTAGGGCCGCGTATCCTAAGTGACCTTTAAGAAAGGGTGAACTGGTCAGGTCATCTATCAGACTGCGGTGTTGGGAATTTAATATTTTGTTAATGCAACTATAGCTATAGTATAGGTTCAACTTCAAGTCAACTGGTGGCAGACGAACAAGTAATTTAATTCGCACAAGATGACGTTTACAAAACCTCAAACGTAGAAGTTCTTATTTTACGTAATATTATCGTTAAAAGATCGTATGTAAAGGTAACGAGTCAAGCTTAGGAATTCACATTTAATGAATCAAATAGGATAAATAGTAATTAAGTCAACTCGATGATACAAGTCAAAATTAGAGACAGAGTAACGGAGTTCAAACACGGTTAATTAATTCTGCTCGACTAATACTGGTACAGATGAAATGTACGTGAAATATTACTAACTTAGACAGTAGTAATCAAAGGGGCGCATATGACGAAGTTATGCTCAATAATACTTATCGCAGTATTAGAAGTATTCTGAATGCGTTACCAGAAACTAAATCAAATCACTTACACGGTATATACGAAGTGTAAGGAAGATGATGGGAAATTAAGTAGTTCGAAACTACGCGGTCGAGAATTTCTATGCATGAAGAATCGAATATCACTTACATCAATAATCAAATGAACGAGAATAATAACTCATAAAATAATTACTAAGTAATTACTACGAACAGGCGTGAATAACAAGTTCGAAATTAAGGGAATAAAAGTACTAAGCGGGGTATATCTCGATATGAAATTGCGCGTAGGTTCTAGGTAAATATGTATGAATAAGAGATTTAGTTCACGTAATACACGGCGACTTCAACTCGCAAAATACATCACAGAATACACATAAATAGAAAATCTGCGAGTGTTAGGTGGATCAGAATAATTAACACAGGTAAGTAACGTATGTGTAACACATAAAATGCAAATGGAGTAATTAACAGAGTACAAATTGAATACTAAATTAACACTGGTTATTACGATAGTTCAGAAGGATTAATTAATTACGCAACGAAACAGGATCTCGGGCACAGATCACAGAATAGATTCATACAGCACGTTTCACATATTTTACATATAATACCTCACAACAATAACACAAACAGAAGATACACAGGGACACTTAAGTGAGTTGGAGGGCAGGGGTCGAGAGTACAAGTCTGGCCAACGAGGATCGATGGTGGTGGGCAGCCCTTCAGGCTTGTCTGGCGTCACTCGAGCAGAGGTCCAGGGTTGTCCGGCGTCACTCGAGCAGAGGTCCAGCGTTCAGCACTTCCAGAAGGCAGGTCGTCCACGGCCAGGGCTAGGGGAGTACTTCAGGCAGGTACTCTCGGAGGGTGTAGGGGCAGGCTGGTACAAGCCAACACTTTTACTTGGCTACTCTGGGCCCGAAGGTTTTAGAATAGTAGTGAGGTGTGGTTTGCATACTCCTCTACTATTTCTTGGAGATGCTATGCAGGATTCTCTTTGACCCTCGGTGCTCTGATCTCGGGGTCACAAGGTTATAGGAAGATAGGTTATGTGATCATTGTGAGGTCAATAATTATTCTAGTCTTGGAAGTTAGGTATTGATAAAATGGCCTACTTCCAAGGTATCATCTTACATATATAGGAATAATGAACTCGGCCTAATGCCTGAGTAATCTTACATAAACTAGTATAGGACTGTAACCCCTCTTTGGCGGGGCCCAACTTAAGGCGGTCTAGAGAACACCTACCTAAAGAGCGGGGCCCGCCTTAAGTCGTATGTGATGTTGAGCACGTAATTGGCTCTGAGAGAGAGTCCGAGCGGTGGGAGGAGCGTAGGTTGGCTCTGACCGTTCGGCACGGCTCCTGCGCCGCGACTGGCCCCACCTCCACACACATCCACACTCACTGCCTCCCTAGACAGGGAAATATGTCAGGAAATTGCCGTATTTTAGGGATTTTTCCTTCGTGTTGCACGATCGTTGCAAGACAACCTGTGATCGTAGAAGGATGGTTCAGATGTCATTGGAAAGCTCAATTAACACCCTTTCACGGATACATAATTGTATTACGCTCTGGCTCTTCTTTATGCATGAAAAAGAGCATGGAATGAAGCTCGTTTAGGGTAAATATGCCCGTTTGGCAGGTAGTAGAAGTTATTAACCTAGCCGCTCGTTGAGTGTTAATCCTAGTTGCATCTTTAACTTCAAATATCTGTTTAAGTAGAGAGAGTTACTTGAATATTTTTGTACTCATTCACGGTTCGACTTTCAGGTATACTCTAGGTTCAAATATACCTGTAGGTCTCGGGTCATTTATGGGGTATTTCCATAAACATATTTTCATCATATTGAAGATCCGGCTGTATTGAAAATGCTGGGGGTAGGAACGTCGACTTCATTCGAAAGCTGGGTTGTGGTTGGCTGGCCCAGGTGTTCGGTGATTGGTCCAGGTTTCCCGTTCTCGGTTTGGGCGGCAGGTACTTTTCATGATGGTGTGGAAGGGCCAACTGAAGTATTCCGGGGAGGCTGACCAGAAGTGACTCGTCCATACTTGATCTTGTTGGTTTTGTTTTCCTGGCCTTTGGTTTTGGATGTTGTACTTGAAGATTGGCTAATTTGCATGGGGTGACTTCTGGGTTGGCTTTTAACCCGGTCATCTCAAAATCTAACTCTAATTATATACTAATAATTATTACAAAGAACATGCTTGAAGCCCTCCAGGTGATTGGTGGGATAATTCATAGTTCCCGCGTGGGGTGAACGGAGAACTCTGAAAATATACTCCACATTGTTAATCATGGACCGAATGGCTTATTGCCATTTTTTTTATTTTTTTTAACTATCATTATTTATATTGTTTTTCTGCTTTGTTTGCTTGTGTTAATAAATCATTTTGATAATTTAAGTGTTTCGTCGTTCACATAGTTTCTATCGACCATTGTGAAATTAAGTACCAGTAATTAGGTAAATATATGTACGTGTGTGTGTTTGTGTGTTATTGTGGTTTGGCCACTTAGAGAACGATTGAAGTTAGCCAAATTCTACTCTCAGAGTGAGTATTTGGTTCCCCAAACTGTGTTTGCGTCATGATCCTGTAGGAAACGCTACCATAGATAACATAATCGTTCTGATGGACGATTTTTTTTTAATTTGACTATTTATATTTTAGCAAATAGTTTTTTTTTACTAAAGATGTTTGGTCTTCATTATAAATTAAACGTTGTCTAGCGTATACATTTAGAAGGACAGACATTAACCCTTAATTAGCGGCGAGCAACATAAGTCGAGTTAAATAAAGCTGGACTATGTGGCGGCGCTCGACATAGGTCGAGTGGCAATTTCAGCACGTAATGTTGCTGAGAGAGAGAGACAAGTGGTGGCAGGAGAGTAGCGAGCGTATGACTGCTCCAGACCACCGCGGCGAACATACTGACACAAATCCCAGCTCCCTCCTCCCTCTCTCACTCGCTATATAAGGAATTGTATCGGGAAAGTGGCTAATTACATGCTTTTTGCACTCGCGTTGCACGGTTATTGCAAGAAAATTAGCCATCATAAAAGGATCGTTATGGTGTCATTCGAAAGCTCTGTTTATGCCCTTTCAGGGATAGATACTTGTTTCACGTTCTGGGTCTTATTTAGGCATGAAAATTATCACGTAAACAGCCCTATTTTGGCTAAAAACACCCCGCTGGGCGGTACATATAAATAAACCGCATAGGCCGCTCTTAAGGTGTTAAGAATCTTTGTGGCTTAAGTAGTGGGACTCCTTCGATCCCCTGTGTTTCCCATGTCCCTCGTGTAGATGCACCTGAACTGATAAATAATCACTTCTCTACCATCTGCCAAACCCTCCCCAAACTAGACCGCACCAACCTCCCTGCCTTCCTCCCATCCCCTTCCCACCCAGTAACTGTTCAAGAATATGAAGTGGCCAAAAAGCTTTCCAGTTTTAAATAAAAAAGATCAACAACCCCAGTAGACCTACCCATGAAAATATACAAAGAATTTTCGGTGGAATTTGCCACCCCCCTTTGCTCGATAATTAATGCCTCCTTAACCCTTAATTAGCGGCTCACCACATAAGTCGAGTTAAATAAAGCTGGACTATGTGGCGGCGCTCGACATAGGTCGAGTGGCAATTTCAGCACGTAATGTTGCTGAGAGAGAGAGACAAGTGGTGGCAGGAGACTAGCGAGCGTATGACTGCTCCAGACCACCGCGGCGAACCTACTGACACGAATCTCAGCTCCCTCCTCCCTCTCTCACTCGCTACATACTGAATTATATGGGGAAAGTACCGAATTACATGCTTTTTGCACTCGCGTTGCACGGTTATTGCAAGAAAACTAGCCATCATAAAAGGATCGTTATGGTGTCATTCGAAAGCTCTGTTTATGCCCTTTCAGGGATAGATACTTGTTTTACGTTCTGGGTCTTATTTAGGCATGAAAATGATCACGTAAACAGCCCTATTTTGGCTAAAAACACCCCGCTGGGCGGTACATATAAATAAACCGCATAGGCCTCTCGTAAGGTGTTAAGGCAAAGTAAATGTCCCTGCAGACTGGAAAACTTCATACGTCACTCCAATCCCCAAAACCCCCTCCCCACATTCTCTTAACACCTTACGAGCGGCCTATGCGGTTTATTTATGTGTACCGCACAGCGGGGTGTTTTTAGCCAAAATAAGGCTGTTTACGTGATCATTTTCATGCCTAAATAAGACCCAGAACGTAAAACAAGTACCTATCCCTGAAAGGGCATAAACAGAGCTTTCGAATGACACCATAACGATCCTTGTATGATGGATAGTTTTCTTGCAATAACCGTGCAACGCGAGTGCAAAAAGCAGGTAATTCGGTACTTTCAGTACATAATTGAGTATGTAGCGAGTGAGAGAGGGAGGAGGGAGCTGAGATTTGTGTCAGTAGGTTCGCCGCGGTGGTCTGGAGCAGTCATACGCTCGCTAGTCTCCTGCCACCACTTGTCTCTCTCTCTCAGCCACATTACGTGCTGAAATTGCCACTCGAGTTATGTCGAGCGCCGCCACATAGTCCAGCTTTATTTAACTCGACTTATGTTGCTCGCCGCTAAATAAGGGTTAATGAACTCAGACCAATTGCCATAACGCCCATCCCTAGTCTAATCTGTGAGGACTTTGTATTCACCTGGGCTTACTCACAAATCCGTCACTTGATAGATCCCCAACAGTTTGGCAACGTAAAAACCTGCTCCACCACTCACTGTCTTATTAGCTTCCTAGATTATATTTACACAAATCTTGAAAAGAGAAAGACTTCCCTCGCCCTTGCCTTTATTGACTTCAGGAAAGCATTTGACCTTGTTGACCACACCATCATCATCAACAAGGCCATAAAGTTGGGGCTACATCCTACCCTGGTTGCGTGGTTGACCGACTTCCTTAGTGACAGACGACAAGCAGTGCGATACCAAGGCTTCATCTCCACCTTCCTAGACATCACATGTGGAGTCCCACAGGGCACAAAGATGGGGCCTCTATTGTTCCTCATCTTGATTAATGATGCCCTAAAGGACACCTCATTCCACTGGAAGTACGTGGATGACTCGACAGTCGGCATTACTGTCGATAACACCTTCCCTAACTATGACCCCCTACAAGACATCCTCGACCATCTTCAAGCCTGGACCACAGACAATCATGTGACCATCAATCATGACAAGACAGTGGTCATGCACATCAACACTTCCGTTACCGACCTTCCTCCACCCACTGTCACAATTGGTCCTCATCCCCTGCAGCTTGTTGAGTCCACCAAACTCCTCGGAATCACTGTGGACAACAAACTGAACTGGAAGAAACATGTAACTACCACAGTCAGGACCGCCACATACAAGTTGTTTATGCTAAGGCGGTTGAGATCCCTGGGGGCGCCGGAGAATGAGCTGAAGAGTATATATAACACCTTCATACTCCCTAAGCTCACCTACGCCTCTCCCGCCTGGTCCTCCTCTCTAACCCTGAAACAACAACGTCAATTGGAGAGAGTGCAGAGGAGGGCATGCAGGATCATCCTTGGAGGCACATATCCAGGGTACGAGGAAGCTCTCACCACCCTTAGCATACCTGCACTTTCAACCCACCACTACAACACACTCAAACAGTTTGCATCTAAGCTGCTTGTTCACTCACGACACAGAAACTTACTTCCACCAGACGCCCCTAGACCAACACGTGCAGCTCGTCATTTCAACACACTCCAACCAATAAGAGCAAGAACTGACAGATATAAAAATAGTCCTATCCCAACCATTGTTAATATTATTAATAATGTGTAATAACGGCCTGTCACACCATATATACGCGCCCACCTTTAATAATGTATGCATAAGTGTGTGTGCGTGTGTGTATTAGAATATAATTATGTATGTATTTGCTTGAGTTTGTTTATGTATATGTGTATATATGTATATGTGTATATGTGTGTCTATGTATGTACAGTATATGTGTATGTATGTGTGCGTATATGTGTATGTATGTATGCGTTATTTTGGATCATATATACTTTAATTAATTTCATTGGGGGTGTGGTGGTGAGATTAATAAAAATAATATTATTAGTAGGTTTAGGGATATTTCTTCGAGAGGCCGGTCTATATGATCTGTGCCCCATGAATATTCTTTCCTCTCACTTAAACAGTAGGCTACCATAGTGCGGTTGGGAATATGAACATGATTAGATTAATATCCAGTATTCGAGAATGGATAATAAGTCGTAGGCGTGTGCATAAACCTTTAACCGTCCTGGTGGTGTAATGGTTAAGGTGGCAAAAATATGTGTGTGATAACCCGGGTTCGAATCCCGGTGGATCATATATACTTTAATTAATTTCATTGGGGGTGTGGTGGTGAGATTAATAAAAATAATATTATTAGTAGGTTTAGGGATATTTCTTCGAGAGGCCGGTCTATATGATCTGTGCCCCATGAATATTCTTTCCTCTCTCTTAAACAGTAGGCTACCATAGTGCGGTTGGGAATATGAACATGATTAGATTAATATCCAGTATTCGAGAATGGATAATAAGTCGTAGGCGTGTGCATAAACCTTTAACCGTCCTGGTGGTGTAATGGTTAAGGTGGCAAAAATATGTGTGTGATAACCCGGGTTCGAATCCCGGTGGATCATATATACTTTAATTAATTTCATTGGGGGTGTGGTGGTGAGATTAATAAAAATAATATTATTAGTAGGTTTAGGGATATTTCTTCGAGAGGCCGGTCTATATGATCTGTGCCCCATGAATATTCTTTCCTCTCACTTAAACAGTAGGCTACCATAGTGCGGTTGGGAATATGAACATGATTAGATTAATATCCAGTATTCGAGAATGGATAATAAGTCGTAGGCGTGTGCATAAACCTTTAACCGTCCTGGTGGTGTAATGGTTAAGGTGGCAAAAATATGTGTGTGATAACCCGGGTTCGAATCCCGGTGGATCATATATACTTTAATTAATTTCATTGGGGGTGTGGTGGTGAGATTAATAAAAATAATATTATTAGTAGGTTTAGGGATATTTCTTCGAGAGGCCGGTCTATATGATCTGTGCCCCATGAATATTCTTTCCTCTCACTTAAACAGTAGGCTACCATAGTGCGGTTGGGAATATGAACATGATTAGATTAATATCCAGTATTCGAGAATGGATAATAAGTCGTAGGCGTGTGCATAAACCTTTAACCGTCCTGGTGGTGTAATGGTTAAGGTGGCAAAAATATGTGTGTGATAACCCGGGTTCGAATCCCGGTGGATCATATATACTTTAATTAATTTCATTGGGGGTGTGGTGGTGAGATTAATAAAAATAATATTATATATATATATATGTGTCTATAGTGTATCCTGTTTGTGGTTCGAGCCTGGCTGAGAGTATCAGGTGGATAAGAGAAGAGTATATAATTATGCATGTAATGTGCATATATTTATGTATATGTATGTCTGTGTGTATGTGCTGTCAATGGTTCGAGCCCGGTTGCGAATATAAGGTATATAATATATATATGTACTGTACGTGTATTTGTATGGTCATATGCACATATGTATGTAAATATACGTACATATGAGCGAGAACATATTGCTCAGTAGCGCAACTTCTGATTATAAATCTATGCATAAGCATTATCTATTATTAAGTGTTCGTGTATCTTCATCCATGTATTTCCACCCTTAACAATAGAACGCCCAGCTTTTCCACATTTCGCCTTCTATCACACACACATACACACACACACACACACACAAACTAACACACACACACACACCTACACCACCGAGGATTAACCTCCCATTGTTGTAGGCTTTACCTGACCCTACCTGTACGGACTTGAATGCTGCACCCTCTTTACCCTTTACCTCTTTACCCTGACCCTACCAAAACAGTTTTTGTATGTATGTGTGTTTGCGTGCATACGTGAGCGTATGTGTATACGGACATGTGCACACTTACTGCATGTTCTTATGTTCTTATATATGTATGTATATGTATGCGTATGTATGTGCGTACGTACGTGTATATACGTATGTTCTGTATATGAGTAAGTAAAATAAATGTGTATATGTACTGTATATGTATATGTACTGTATCTGCACCTGCATCATTATTGTTTTTTTTTTTTTGTTTTTTTTTTGTAAACTGAGCTTACCATCTTCATATCTGTACATCTCATGTTCATCCACTAAATTGTAAAATGTGTATTTTCAGCTCATGAGGCTGCCATTCTTTAATAAACTGTTTATTATTATTATTATTATTATTATTATTACATACTGTACTAATATTATACTAATGTCATTTTATTCGCCCTAGGATCTAATATCATATTTTTATAACTTTGCGAAATAATATTTCAAATCACCCACCGGTTCACCATTTTTCTATAAACACTAGTAATACCTTTAGCAACACTAACCAGAGCATAGTGTTTATATAAGGGGAGGCAGAACCTTACACCCCCAATTCACCCTGTATAAGAGATTTTGTTTCTGGCATTATACCATCTTATTACCAATGGAAATACTAAGACTCGCTGAAAAAAATCAGCTTTCTATGTGCGTGCGCGTGCGCGCGAGCACAAAATTTAATTGCGCTATATGAAAAATCAACTAGTCATTGAAAATTGTTCAAATTTCCCGTATTTTTTTTCTGGCGTATCCTACAAACATCCCCTACAACTATATGATCTAGTTTTCCCATATTAAATAATAGAAGGGGCTGACAAAAATGTATAATATATCTATATTTTTTGGTAGCCCAAATTTCAACATGAAAAATGTTGAATCTCTGAAAATATGGGAGATAAGGCCATTATCTAATCATTTTACCGTTGATATATAGTCCTATATATAGTGTGTAGAAGGGGAATGAAGCAGAGCAATATACAAAAAAGTAGTTGCACTTGGAGTTGCCAATATATGATCTCGGGTAATCGCAAAACCTTTAAATTCATACCTAGGAAGTGACAATTTTTGGGAAAATAAATAAGTTACTCCTACTAGAGATGTTTTCTATTACCAAGCTGTTAGAGAAAACAAAGTTATATGGGATACTTATGTAAAACATCTTGGAACATTGGGTCAACAGATGACTTTCACAAGTGTTTCATATACATCCATGATATTGGGGTTTATGGGAAGGGGGGGGGGGGGAAGGGGCTAGGGATGTCATATGGGTGTTTATGCCCTCATATGATAGTTTCTATTGTTTACAGAAGCCTTTTAGACAAACAACACCAACACAAACCAAATTTGGGCTGAGGGTAAACAAATTTGTTGATTCGGGGGTGTGGTTGAACCCCCGTCCGGGGGTGTTATGGATGCGATATGTTTTTGTTTTGCCCTCCTATGCTATTCTCCTATGTTGCAAGAAGCATTTTAGAAAAAAGAACAAACTTTTTGAAATTTTGACTTTCGGGCCTCATCCAAGGTTCAGCCTCCCCTAATTATAATTAAGTGTTGATTCTGCTGTGAATCGAGAAATATTTACTTTTGAAGTTTTAATCCAATTCACGATCATCCTTCTCGACTCTCTCGACTTCTTATAATTAAACAAGTCTATCTGCAAGATCAAATTTTCCGTCTCATACTTTCCGCTGAATTCGGGGGCAACGATTTCCTGTTTCCTTTTTCATATATAGATTTTGATCACATTTTGCAATTAAGTTAGATTATTTTTAAATGACACTCAATAATAAATTAGTGGCTGTCTATTAGATCTTGTATTTTGTATTAAATTTATATAATTACTAGCTGAGGTACCCGGCATAGCTCTGGGAGAAATAATAATAAATATAACCTAACCAGACCAGTGCATGCCAAGTATGGGTATTTCATCTTGAAAACTGAGGGAGTTGAGGGGGGAGGGATGGGGGGAGCTCCGACCCCACTTCCTCCCAGAGAGTGAGGGGACAAAAAATGTTTGCTTAACCCGGTGAGACCCAGCGTCGCACGTGTTGCGTCGGCAGTATTTGATCACCAACTCCCAGCGACGCATCACGTGCGTCCGACATATAAAAAACACTTACGTGGCTCGTAAGGTAGGAAATGGCGGGAGAATAGGAGGGGGAGGTACCGTAGTGTGTGTGGGAGCCGGGCCAGTAGGTGTGAGCGGGCCGAGACAGCCGCGCGGCTGGTGGTGGTGGGCTTAGTGGGGATAGTTTACACCCTTAGTTCACCGCCACTTTGAACCTTCATTACTCCGGTCGTATGGGAGCTAGAGGCTTGAGATTTATGTGAGACACTCCTTAGGATGTATGCCGTACAATGCCATACTCAGTTTTTACCCTAGTGCTCCCGGGCGGGTGGTCATGCGGGGAGACGAACTATTGAAACCCCCCCCCCCCCGCCCCCCAAATGACCGAAATGATTTTTTTTTTTTTTTTTTCTTCATTTCTCACCATTCTCTTCCATTTTGGCTCATCAAATTTTGTTGAGGCTCCCCCCCCCCCAACCCCCCACCGGCCCCCCCCCAAAATAAAATGTCCGAAGTGATTTTTTTTTCCTTTTTTTTTCATTTCTCATCCTTGTCTTCCATTTTAGCAAACAAAAAAAAGAAGTGAAAATGGCTTGGGACTGGGGTGAACAAAATATTATAACTAGCCGGGGCTCAGCGGGTTAACTCATAAACTCCGAAGCCATGGTAGTTCAAACCCTCCCGCCAAGCGAAGCTACTTGGTTCTATTCTGACGAAAATCGTCTTATGTAACATTTATATAATTATTACTTATCCATATGCGCCTATTTTGCTTTTAATATGAACATATGAACATTTAAGAGCAATAAAAGAAGTGGGAATAGCATTTGGGGGGTAAAAAAAGACATATTATTGTCGCAAGGTTGTATCATGAGGCGAGGGCAGGGAGGCGTATTTGTTCTCTCTACAAGCTCTCGATGAGTCTGAGTAGAAGTCTCTGTGTTGCAAGGATCTCTAGCTGCCTCACCCATGTTAAAGAGACCAGGAGGGGGACTTTCGCGCCGAAAATTACCCGATAAAAGGAGGAATAAGAGGAAAAATAGCTGATAATTGAAGAGTGGGGAAAAGAGGGGGAAGGGCCCCTAGGGGGTTGGGACGCATATGTAGGAGTGGTAGCAAGTAATGGAATTGCTTTGTTTTGAGTGCCATTGGGCTGTTTTTTAAGTTTTTTTTATGCTCTGGATCTATTGAGGATGGTCGCAGTGAACCAGAATTTTTTTTATTGAGGATGGTCACCGTTTTTGGGTTAAGCCCTATTCTGGGAACCCCTTAGTATGCTTGCCAAATATGGACTCTCCATCTTGATAACTAAGGGAGTAGGGGTGACAAAACATATTTTGCGTAAAACTTATGCTGGCACCCACCCTTAGTATACATGCCAAATATGGGCTCACCATCTTGAAAACTGAGGGAGTTGGGGGGGGGGGGGCTCTGCCCGCTTCTCAACTCCCCCCCCCCCCCCCCCACCCCTCAGGTTGAGGTGAGAGGACAAAACCAAATTGCTTAAAGCCTATTGTGGCACCCCTTAGTATGCATGACAAGTATGGGCTTTCCATCTTGAAAACTGAGGGAGGGGGTGAGGGGAAAACAAAAAAATTAACTTAAACCCCATTCTGGCACCCCCTTAGTATGTTTACCAAGTATGAGCTGTCTATCTTGAAAACTGAAGGAGTTGGGGGGGGGGGAACAAAACCAATTTCGCTTAACTTCTATTCTAGCATCTCCTTTGAATGCTTGCCAGGTATGGGCTCTCCATCTTGAAAGCTGAAGGAGTAAACAACATCAAGACAATATTAGCTGAAAGGATGTAGAGCACCATCTTCAGTGTCCTGAACACCTGCTTATCAACTCACGTCGAGAAGATATAGGGGACAAATGTTTTCTTGATGCAAGTTGATTGATCGTGTTGAGAGCAACTTGCCATGGCAAAAGTTGCGGCCCTGCAGCTTCGTATGGAGAAACCCCAGAAGCAAAGTCACAACGTAGGCTTCAATTGATTATGTTATTAAATTTCTTAAATATCTCACATGTTTGTACTAAAACTTTAGTTTTCTAATATAAGTATTTCCATTTCCATCTGGCATCTAGCCAAAAACCTCTCCAACAATTTTTCTGCCTCGTCTTTCCCTCCCCTTTTCCACTCTGACGGCACCACCGTCATTTCTTCCTCTGACAAAGCTGAACTTTTTCCCCAAACTTTTGCTAGAAACTCCACCTTGGATGATTCCGGGGCTATTCCTCCCTCTCCACCCCCTCTCACTTACTCATGCCTAATATCCTAAGATGTACTTTCTACCCTCTCTGGGCTTAATATTAAGAAGGCGTACGGTCCGGATGGTGTTCCTCTAGTTGTATTAAAAAACTGTGCTTCCGTGCCGACTCCCTGCTTAGGCAAATTCTTCCGTCTTTGTCTCTCCTCTAACGCCTTCCCTTCTTGCTGGAAGTTTGCTCTCACTCAACCTGCCCAAAGAGGGGTGACCGCTTTCTACCCTCCAACTATCGTCCAATTTCTCTAATTTCTTGCATCTCCAAAGTTTTTGAAACTATTCCTACTTCAAAATTTCTTTAGCATCTCTCTTCTCATAATCTACTCTCAGCTCGCCAGTATGGATTCCTTAAAGGTCGATCTACTGGAGATCCCCTTTCATATCTTACTAACTCTTGGTCATCCTCCTTCCGGGACTTCGGTGAGACTTTTTCTGTTACGCTGGAAATA
>CM064532.1:27084829-27087329 GCA_032716605.1 Paralithodes platypus | reverse complement strand
CAGCTCAATAATTAGAAGCACCCCAACACTAGGCTACCATATGACTATGACTCTAATAATCCCTAAAACTTGTGCAAACATATATGGAGAGCTGGTGCTGGTAATACGACTGGCCGACTATGGAAGTCGTATGCAGAACCAGAAGGGATAAGTAATTGAATAAAGAGAGAAGTATGAAAAGGAAGAAGTTCAGAGAGAGAGAAAGTAGTACAGGGGGTTATATGGGGGACAGATTGCAAAGGACATGTAGGACCAAGCACGCTGTGCCAAGCTCTGAAGGAGACACGCGGGCAGGAGCCCGCACTACCCTCGCAGGACCGCGGCCTCCAATCACAGACCACTACGTCAGGAAGAGCAAGCGTCCTATGATGTAGCCAGGCCCGCCGGCCAATCACGGGCGTGGGAGACTCCTGCGAGCGAGGGAGGCACACGTACATTGTGACGCCTCCCGGCGTTAGCAGAATGGTTGCGTGGGGCATTGCAGCTCGCTAGCGCTCGCCAGGATGGGGGGATGGGCTACAGTTGTCCTAGAATGATCTGCTTTATTTAATTAGTGTCGTGTTGCCACAGACAGTCTAGAAATAGTCTTTGTTTTGGTCTGTGACCGCGCCTTGTATTTTATATTCGCTATAATATAAATGTTGCTTGTGTGGGAGGCGAGTGAGAGAGGGTGAGGGAGTACACTGGCAGCGGGGTGAGCTATGACGCGGCTCGCTTGGGCGCTGACGGCGTTGGCGGCCGGGTGGTCAACTAGTCCCTTCCCATCGCGGCCTCGTGTTCTTTACCAGCTCAGAGCTTGCCTGACACGCGTATCGCCTACATCCTTTGCAATTCTGTCCCCCATACTCGCCACTTTGCATACTATTTCTCTCTCTCGACTTCTCCTTTCTCATTCTCTAATCTTTATTAAACTCAACATCCCTTCTGGTTTCAGCATAGACGTTCACCGTCGACCAGTCGTATTGTACGCGAAGCTCTCAGATATTTCCATGTATTAGGTTAAGGAGGTATTATGCTTTATTGAGGTTAGAGAGAGACGGACTTTTCCGTATGTGTCCTCTCTCGGGAAGGTTGTAGACCGGTATATGTCTCCCTGGCAAGGTGTTGAGTGATTCTGCTTGGTGATCTAAAGCTAGACTAGGGGTAGGGTTACTGTGTCGTTGTCTCCGATGTGTGCAGTGTTAGCTAAGCCCTGCACGACATCGACAGGTACTGTGGGAGCCTAAGTTGTCTTCGGGTGGGTTTACTTTGCGAGCACAGCGCTGTGGTGTGAGAGGGCCATAGCCTATCCCCACAACATAGGATTGCCTCTTTGTGTTGACTTCTGAGGGATCGCCAGGATAGAACTAGGTACTAGAGACCTAGATTTATCAAGAGAGCATCCCCGTCATATAACGTAATCTTCATTATACCACCTTCGGACAACGTTAGGCTACGAGCCGCATGCTCACCCATTGTTGCCCTGCCTTGATACCCCAGCTAGACTTTATTAACTGAGCCGACACTGGTTAGAGATAAGACCCCATTATTTTATGTATGCAACATTATTATTCACTGCACTTTTGAGCCGAGGTTGTTGTTGAGTTGCACAACCCTAGTAGGCTGTTGCGTTGTGTCACGAAGCATTTCTTTAGTTGTCGAGCATTACTACCTTTGCGCAGTCTTTATTATTTGCCTGCCTATTATTTCTATATGTCCTAGTATTAATTGTGACCCGTATTCTGCATTATAATTGTTCAAGATTCTTTACGAACATCTTCCCAGCATCAGACTTATTTCAGAAGTTTCCAGTTGATGTTGCAGGACTAGCATTGCACTTTCTTTAACCCTTATTTAGCGGGTGGTAAGGTATTTTACACAGTACCGCTCAGCGGGCATAATCCCGAAATATTCGCTCAATTTCACTCGCCCTAGCGCCGTTACTATGGCTCCAATGCGAACGAAACGATCATTTTTGGAAAGAGCAACTCTTCGTCTCCCCATATAAGTCTATGAATGGATGTTATGAATGAGTGTGGAGGGTGGGAAGAGGTGAGGAAGAGGAGGTACTTTTTGGTCTATTTCCCGGGCGCGTTCGGTTGCGTTCGCTTTGGCCTGACTTCGGCCTCTCGCGCGTCTACTATTCCTTCGGTAATCGGTCTTATTTTTCTCTTATTTCTCCTTATTTCTGTATTCTCTCTCTCTCTCTCTTTCTTTCTGTCTCTCTCTCTCACTCCTGTCTGTCTGTCTGTCTCTCTCTCTCTGGCTCGCTCGCTTTCCCTCTCTCGCGCGCTCTGTCTCTCTCTCTCTCTTCCTCATCCGTATATGTAATTCTCCTTATTATTTTCTCTAATCTCTCTCACTCCTCCTGTCTGTCTGTCTCTCTGGCTCGCTCGCTTTCCCTCTCTTGTGCTCCCTTTCTCTCTTTCTCATCCGTATTATGTATTTCTCATTATTATTTTCTCTAACTAATCCCTCTATTTCATTTATTTGCTTGTAATATTTCTGTATTATTATATCA
>CM064532.1:27067138-27084729 GCA_032716605.1 Paralithodes platypus | reverse complement strand
CACACACACACACACACACACACATATATATAGAGAGAAAGAGAGAGAGAGATATAGTTACTGTAGATAATAGCTGAGAAAGATAGTGCTTGCTTTGATGGTTCCTAGATGGCCTCAATGAGAGATGACACACGGCATATGGTATTACCCCTGGTTGAGTTATCCCCATACTATACCCTGTTCCAAATAAGTAGGCCAAAACTCTTGAACAGTAAGGGGGGTCACCAGCGGTTTTTATCTTTCTCTCCTTTTCTCTCTTTTCCTGGCTTGTATCCATTCGGCCCCATTCAGCCAGCTGTTTTAAGACGTTTATCCCCATCCAGGTGTCGTTTATCGCTCTCCAGCATTGTATGGAGAAATCCGGCTTCGCCGGAGACATTTTTCTATCGAAAAATGTACAAATTTAGCTTGCTGTCAAAACAAAAATATATACAGTATATGCTGGCTCGCTACCGCTCGCCAGGAAAATATTGACACCTGGATGGGGGTAAACGTCTTAAAACAGTAGGCTGAATAGGGCCGAATGGATACAAGCCAAAAAGAAAGGGAGAGAAAGAGAAAAAAAGCGAGGTGGGCTCCCTTAACCTCTTTAATTCACACGCGACTTGAGTAATCGAGCTAATATTTCTACCATTTGGGAAGGATCAGCCAGGGAATATGTGTGGAAGTTTACAGCCCATTTGCTCTAGCCCTTTATGAGTTACAGAGGTTAAGGGTCACGATTTCCGGCCAACATATTTTGAAATAACAGATATGCAACAGTACCACCACCACCACTATAGTCTATTCGCTGTAAGTAGGCGAGAAATCACGACCTCTATCCTCTGTAACTCGAAAAGTACTAGGGCAAATTGGCTGTAAATTTCCACGTCTATTCCTTGACTGACTCTTCCCAAATGGTAGAAATATTAGCTCGATTACTACCCTAACCTCTACCACAATCACCACTACCACAGCCACCACCACTACGACTACCACTACCACTGCAATCACCACCATTACAATCCCCATCACCACCACCACTATCGCAACTACCACCACCACCACCATAACCACTACCATTACAATCGCCACCACCACCACCAGTACCACTACCATCTCCACCACCACCTCCACCACCATCAGAATCACCACCATCACCACCACCACCACCATAACTACCACAATCACCATCACCATATCCACCACCTCCACCACCACAAGTATCACCCCTATCACTACCACCATCAGAATCTCCACCATCACCACCACCACCACCATAACTACCACCACCACCACCACCTTTTAACCCCACAGAAAGTGATAGGATGTTTCTTTGATTTTCACTCCAAACTTGGCTCACTCAGGGACTGTGTGTGTGTGAGAGAGAGAGAGAGAGAGAGAAATGTGTGTGTGTGAGAGAGAGAGAGAGAGAATGAGAGAATGTGTGAGTGTGTGTGTGAGAGAGAGAGAGAGAGAGAGAGAGAGAGAGAGAGAGAGAGAGAGAGAGAGAGAGAGAGAGAAAGTGTCTGCAAGTGGGAGTGAGTGAAGGAGTTAGTTGGAAAGCGTGGATCCAGGTCCTTGCCCGGGTACCTAAAGGAGCCAGAATCCAAGTGGCGGAAGCCCTTATAACCATACATAAAGCAGGCCCTACAGCTCAAGACACCCCTCGCATGGGCACGGCTCCTGGGTTTCTCCTATGGGGCCCTCCGAAAACCACCCAGAACCAACATACAAGACCATCTTCAGGTGTCACTAGCCACCAGAGTGAAACGTCAAGTAGCATAGTATATGGATGGAAACAAACTGGTGGAACCCCCCGAACAGCAACCAAATAGGGCCCAGAAGCAACAGGACAAGGAAGAGGAAGAGGCTGAACAGCTACGTAAGAGGGTCGCGGCGAAGCTGGCGGATAGTGACATCAAAGGGGCCGTCAGACTGTTGTCCTCTTCAGAAGGTTTTGCTGGTCAAGGCACCGAAGTTGTTGAAGCCCTACGAGAAAAGCACCCACCTACACCTAGGGACCTAAACCTCCCCCCTGCCCCAAATGACCAGATGCCCCAACCTTTAGTTGTCACGAAGGAGCAGGTGGTTGCCGCAGTGACTTCATTCCCAGCAGGCTCAGCCGCGGGCCCAGATGGTATCCGACCCGCCCACCTCAAAGGCCTCTTGGGTCAGGGATCAGGAGTTGCTGGGGAGGCACTCTTGGAAACCCTCACCAAATTCATCAACATGGTTTTAAGAGGGGAAGTACCCGACTGTGCCACACCCCTATTTGCACTGGCAAAAAAAGATGGCGGTGTGCGCCCAATAGCAGTAGGGAACACCTTCTGCCGCCTTGCCACAAAGGTGGGTTTGAAACCACTCTCGAATGGCCTAGGTCAACACTTAAGACCAGTTCAACTAGGTTTCGGAACTCCAGGGGTGTGTGAAGCTGCTGTACACGCAACCCGCACTTACCTCAGCCAAGCCCAAGAAAAACGAGTGCTTCTAAAGATTGACATGCGGAACGCATTCAACAGCATTCGCAGGGATGTCTTCCTCCGTGCAGCTCAAGAACACATCCCCACTCTGTACCCCCTACTTTGGCAGGCTTATTCCAAACCTTCAATCCTGATTTTCAGCGAGACGGTAATCCCATCAGCGACCGGGTTACAGCAGGGAGATCCAGGTGGTCCTGCTCTTTTCTCAATAGGGGTGGACGCAGCAGCTAACAAAGTAAGGTCAGAACTGAATGTATGGTACCTGGACGATGTAACCTTGGGTGGGTCTGTAGAGAACGTTCTAACCGATCTAAAAAACATCGTAACTGACCTCAGCCAGGCTGGGCTAGTGATAAATGACACCAAATGTGAACTTGTGCTCCTCAACCACACACATGAAGAAAGAGAAGAGACTCAGGCCCTGTTTCAAGGCGTATTGCCAGATGCAAAGATCCTTAGGAGCACCAGCAAACCCTATTAGGTTCCCCACTAACTCTGGCAGCAATCCCACCAGCACTTCAAGTTAAAAAGGAGGAGCTTCAACGTCTTGTGAGTCGCCTGATACACATCGATGCCCACTCAGCTCTGGCCCTTCTCAAGAATTGTTTCTCCATCCCAAAACTCCAATACCTCTTGCGCACATCGATGACTTACACGAACAATGGTGGCCTCCAAGAATTAGACAGCATAATCCGAGAAGCAGTGACCAGCATCACCAACGTGGACTTTCAAGATCGGACCTGGACACAAGCCACTCTTCCTGTCCGCCTCGGGGGCTTGGGCATACGGAGAGCCTCGGATATTGCCTCCCCAGCCTTTATCTCTTCCCTTATCGCGACCAACGACCTTGTAGTGTCCATCCTTTCTTCTCAACCCAGAATTACACTTAATAGGGACGTAGCAGAAGCGATTACCACCTGGAAGGAAAGTACAGGAGCAGAGGAGGAGCCTCAGGGTACCTCCAAGAGCAAGCAGAAAGCGTGGGATACCATCTCGGCGAAGAAAACTAAAAAAAATCTCCAAACCAATGCAGACCAGGTTGCAAAAGCACTCCTCCAGGCAGCCGCCCGTTTGGAGAGTGGCTTGTGGTTACATGCCATCCCCATCCCACCTCTTGGAACTCACTTGGATGCTGAAGTGCTCCGGGTTGCCGTCGCGCTCAGAGTGGGTGCGGCAGTTTGTTACCCACACACCTGCAAGTGTGGTGGGGGGATGGATGCTGAAGGTCACCATGCCTTGTCATGTAATTACAACGCAGGCCGCCTGCCAAGACACTCTGCACTAAATGATGTCATAAAACGGGCCCTGCAGAGTGCTAACCGTGCATCAATCCTCGAACCACATGGACTTCACAGAGAAGACGGCAAACGGCCAGATGGGATGACCACTTTCCCATACAAGAATGGCCGGTGCCTCGTGTGGGATGCCACATGTGTTGACACTTTCTCCACAACCAACATCGCCAGAAACGCCGACGAAGCAGGTGAAGCCACCCGGATAGCAGAAAATAAAAAGCGAGAAAAATATCAAGCCATCGCCAGAAGTCATCAGTTCGAGCCCCTGGCATTCGAAACTTCAGGAGTCTTCGGCCCTACCACCCTTAAGATGGTGAATGATATGGGCCGTAAAATCAGAGAAGTTTCAGGAGAACCCTGGGAAACCCTCTGGCTCAAGCAAAGACTAGGGATGGCTATCCTCCGGGGCAATGCCACCAGCGTCATGAGCTCAGTACGACTGGACTGGGCCATGCCACTGTGTGAGGCCCGGGCAGGAGTGGTGTATCCGTAGTCTCTCCACAGTAGGGTAAAAAAAAAAAAAAATTGTGAGTGAGAATGAGTGTATGTGTGGAGAGAGAGAGATAGACAATCAGACAGACAGATAATATCTGTCTGTCTGATTGTCAGATTGTCTGATTGTCTGATTGTATATGTCTGTCTGTCTGTCTATATATTATATAGACAGACAGACAGACATATACAGTATATAGACAGCCAGGCAGACAGACGGCAACCAGACAGCCAGACAGACATATATATACAGAATGGAGAAGGGCAATGGAAGGGCAGGTCAGAGGTCAGCATAAAAGCCTTTGGGGGGAGGTCATACGGCGAGGGTAGAGAATGTGTTTATGAGAGAGAGAGAGAGAGAGAGAGAGAGAGAGAGAGAGAGAGAGAGAGAGAGAGAGAGATGACTCCCAAGATATATGAAAAACTGAAGGACCTGAAACGAGAACTATCAGTGACAGCAAGAAGATGAAAGACATGAAGACTTGAAAGAGGAAGAAGATGACTAGAGCGAAAGAAATGAAAAAGGATAAAATGTATAATAAATACAAAAGTGGACAATTATGGATGGCAGTAAAGATTAGTGTAAATAACCAGGTCATGAGATAGAAGGTGCATAATTAACCAAGATGTTAGTGAGCAAATTAGATTCCTAGAAACATAGAAGTGATTAATAGTAAAACTGTTAAATGTATCATAAGACATATTGTTGCTACCTAAGAACTTGGTTGACATTAGAATCATACATTTATCTTCAGAAGGAAGTCTAGACCGCAGAGGGATAGAAGCTATATTTTAAACCCCTTTATCATCTACATGACCTTCCTAAGCTGAATATGATCATGTATTGATAAGGAGAATAAAAACAATATTCATGATATACGAGGTGGCGCAGACATGTCAGACATTGGAAACTTTGCCCCTTGATATGTACGTATAGTTGCTGGGACTGTGGGTTACATACATAGGCGACGCATAACGTGCTTCCCTGGGGTCGAAGGGGTTAACGATTACAATTATAATTATAACTATAATTATAATAATAATGCAAACATTTAAGTATAGCGTGGCACAGAATTCTGTTACCCACCTGACAGACATTGGCATCGCTGCCTCTTTATATATTAATAGTCGGGTAATATTGTGCGTTAACCCACTTAGCCCCAGCTAGTTATAAATAAATGTACCACCAGGGACCGGCAGGTTTTGAAAAAAAAAAAAATCCAGAAACAATAGCGAATGGGTTAGGAATGAAGGAAAAACCACAACAAAAATATCAAAAAGGTCAAAAAGGGGTCCTACGGAGCCCCCGAAAGTCGATTTTACAAGAGTAAAAAATTGAAGGCAATAACACCCCAAAACCATGTTTTTGCGCACTCACGCGCACGCGGTTGGACTTTGAGTTTTCAACCATCGGCATGGTTGCGTGGGATACTTACACAGTTCCCATACAAATCTGAGCCCTCTAGGTGCCATAGGACCGGAGTAATTAACATTGACGACACGTTGTCGTCGCTGGGGTTTAGCATTTCTTACATTGCCGACGACACGTTGTCGTCGCTGGGGTTCTGTGGGTTAACCAACCGCGTAATAGATATTTTATGTTAACAAACAATATCTTCACAATCATTACATACATTGCATTATTATTATAATAATTATGTAAGCTATCGAAGCCTCAACAGATTGCAGTAATTACAGTAAAGATTGAATCCACACAAAATACCTGAATGCAACGGCAACTACAAACAAATAAAAAACAATAATAATAATAATAATAATAGAAATGGCCCAAGGTCGAGAGCCCTGAAGGAGAAATTAGGTACTCAAGTAGGATGATAACATAAATAAAAACAAATCACAAATATACAATTATATTTTTGTTGTTGAATAACAGGTTAATTAACACAAGAAGTGTGATAGGCCTTCAGGAAGTGTCTGCTAAGCGAATGTGATAGGCCTTCTGGAAGACCGCCCACAAAAACAAAAATACAAACTAATATAAAAAAAATTACTGGTGAAATGGATGCAATATGTGATTAGGTGGTATGTTTCTTTACAACCAGCTCCGCTATTACCTAACATGTGTCTTATCCCCTCTTCCCCTCTTTCTTCCTCCAATTCACGCCCCCCCCCCCCTCATTTATCTTAATTTTTCCATCTTTCTTTCCCCCTATTTCTTTTTCCCTCCGGTAATATGGCAAGTTATCACTCTTCCTACCGCCATCCACTCCATTCCACCCTCTAACCTATGAAGGATCAGAAGGAGGTAGCCGTTTGTGCTTAGTGTATCGCTAGACCTTGGAGAGGGAGGTTCTATGTCACCTGCTCTATCACATGTCTCGCCCCTCCCCCGTAAAACGTATAATTTTGTTGACTGATTATTTGCTGTTTAAACCTATGTTCTGGTCTTCAATATTCACATGTTCATCATGCAAGTAAAATATTCGCACATGGAACAGTAATAATGCTTTATATGGTAAATATGATTAATTCTGTCAGAATCGAAGGGAAATTTATTCGCATATGCGGCCATTCAAAGACATAAATGGCTTGCTTGTTGTGTTAAATTATATGAAGAAACAAGCATATAAAATATAATTACTGTTGCCAAAAAATATTTAGTCTAGACTGAAAAGTAGAAACATTATCCGACTGCACAATCTCATTAGGTAAATTATTCCACACCTCCACTAAATATGAAATAAAACACCTACACAATTAAGTTGTATAAACATTTACAGGGTTCATGGCAAAGTCATTAAAACTTAGAGTAGTTACAATTGCTGGAGCAAAAAGCTCTGGTAAAACATCATGCAAAGGATGCTAAGTATTATTAAAGACTTTCAATATAATGCTGATGGCACCAACTTGATGTCGATGACTCTAGTCCAGAGACAACATAGACAAATTAAATGATTTAATTGAGAGCTTTGTCAAACAACTTTAGATGACAGTCGGCAGCTCACATCCAAACAGGTGAACAGTACTTAAAATGTGGAAAAATAAATGCATAAAATGACTTGATAACTGGTGTGAAAAGCAAATGTTTTGTAACATTTGAAAAACAAGCCTATCTGTTGAGCAATTGAAGAAGACAAGCAGTGGCGATGCTTCTTGAAAGTTAATTTAGAATCGAGAGTATCACCCAAACAAACACAAACTTGTCACAGATCCGAAGTACGGAGTTCGCTAATTATAATAGAGTGCGTTTCTTAGCATCAAGCTTCATACCCCAAAGTTGACACCAAGAGGTATTTTTAGCCATGTTCCTGCTTAGAGATGCTGCAACTTCATTTATGTTTTGGGTGACGAAAAGGAAGAATACAAAGTTGTATTATTAGCATAACTAATGAGTTTATTTTTAAACCCCGAAAAATGTCAGCAGAACAAATATATATACCGGGTATATATATAAACCGGGGCCCGAGGACACTTCTTCGCGGGACACCAGAAAGAACAGGCACATAAACAGAGCACCTTCCATCAATGACAGCACGTTGAGATCTGTTCTTTAGAAAATATTTATATATACTAAAAAGATGGCTGCCAATACCAAGGAGTTGCAGCTTATATACGAGGGCTTTATGGTTGACAAGATCAAAAGCAGACCTAAAATCAATAGCCACAACACGAGATTCATACCCTTGATACAACGAAGATTGTAGACTTTGATTTAAGGGGTGTCACCGGCTTTATTTTTATATCTCTCTCCTTTTCTCTCTGTCCCTGGCTTGTATCCATTCGGCCCCATTCAACCAACTGTTTTAAGACGTTTATCCCCATCCAGGCGTCGATTTCTTCCTGGCAAGTGATAGCGAGCCAGCATTGTATAGAGAAATCCGGCTTTGCCTGAGAAATTTTTCTATCGAAAAATTTACAAATTTAGCTTCTCGTTAAAACAAAAATATATATATGCTGGCTCGTTACCGCTCGCCAGGAAAATATTGACACCTGGATGGGGGTACACATCTTAAAACAGTAGGCTGAATGGGGCCGAATGGATACAAGCCAAAGATAGAGGGAGATAAAGAGAAAAAAAAGTGAAGGGGGCTCCCTTAAGGAAGAGAACAAAATATGCTAGCATAAATGACACTGATTACATGTGTAATAGGATAGTAATGTTTAAATATAATTGTAATAGAACCTTGAGTAACAGAAGAAACATGTCAGAGCCTGAAAGATAAGTAGATGTGGAAGGCTTGGGAAGAGGGATATTTAATTACTATAAGGATGACAAATAGGAATGGTGAAAATGATTCAAGTCGAAGTCTGTGATTCCTAGTATATATTTAGGAAGAGTTAAAACTTGAAAACACCATTAGGAAGAATATAACTGATAGTAATAGAAAATACAGCAAGAGCCATACGTGGTGTTAAATACAGCAAGAGCCATACGTGGTGTTAAATACAGCAAGAGCCATACGTGGTGTTAAATACAGCAAGAGCCATACGTGGTGTTAAATACAGCAAGAGCCATACGTGGTGTTAAATACAGCAAGAGCCATACGTGGTGTTAAATACAGCAAGAGCCATACGTGGTGTTAAATACAGCAAGAGCCATACGTGGTGTTAAATACAGCAAGAGCCATACGTGGTGTTAAATACAGCAAGAGCCATACGTGGTGTTAAATACAGCAAGAGCCATACGTGGTGTTAAATACTGCAGAAGATTATGAAAAAATACATATTAGAATAAATATAGGTGAAATAATAACTAAGAACAACTAAATGGCAAGAACATTAAAAGAAGAAGACATAACAGTCTGGTGATGACTCGAATGAATGCTAATAACAATTATATGTATGGTATGGTTCCGGTTCCTCCTAAATTACAAACTCGCTATCACTCGCCAGGAACAAGTCGACACCTAAATGGCATGAAAGGTCTTAATATTGACCAAGAAATGGACGAAAATCTTATAATTTCAACACTAATGGGGCTAAGCATGAAAGAGAAGGGAGTTCAGACAAACATACTAATACTTCCCCTTAAATGCGTGTGATAATGCTCCCTGATAGCATGTTTGGGTCCATTAGTATGGCCCCTTTGCCCTTATTACCCTAAAAAGTCCTACACCAAAAACGCTCTTCCACTATCAATGGATGGCTTGGAGGTCCGCATAAATTTTCCATTAGGTGATTCAAAAGGTGACTAATGGAACAGCTCTTTGGTGTGAGTAATCTGCTGGAACGGTGGTAATGGAAGGCTGGGAACATATAAAGGAGTGGGCGCTGGAGTTTGTCAGAAGATGGATGGATAGATGATGATATGCAATGAAAAACGATATTCGGTGGAAGAAAAATTACATAGGGGAGATATAAATGGGAAAAAGGGTGGGAGATGTGGAAGAAAGAGATAGAGATAGGAGCGCTGAATGGAAACCGAACAGTGGAATAAAATAATACCTCTCTCTCTCTCTCTTTCTGTGAAACAACTTTGACTCAGCCGTCAACTTTACCGTCAACAACCTGTCACACACAATAAGGAAGCATGTTTGTAGTCACCAAACAAATATATATATATGTTTCTAATCTCTCAGTGGGGTTCGAACCGCCAACCATCAGGACGATAGCCGACGCTTTAATCAACTACACCACGGCAGTCGGCTATCGTCCTAATGGTCGGCGGTTCGAACCCCACTGAGAGATTAGAAACATTTAGTGGCTCACGTGTATTTGTGATATATATACTCAAAATATATATATATATATATATATATATATATATATATAAGGTGCTGGACTACTCCGCATGTATGCTTAGTTAGTAAGTAGCAGGTTAGTACTGCTCTGCACCCCAGTCGGGTACTGAAGGGTACTGAATGAAAGACGGCTAGAGTAAAGTAGGAGATTATAGAGCTTTGGATAGAGGAAGAATAAGTTGAGAAATGGGAAGTACAGTAAAAGATAAAAGTACTTGGGCTCAACCAAGTTGCTCCATTGTAGTTTGGTGTAGGCACTTAATCGTCTTACTAGTGACCGCTGCTGGAGAACGTTTTCCTTCTGCCGCAGCCTTTTTGATCTCCTTAGTCAGCTCTCTGTAAGTCTACTCCAGCTCGCTGGCAGTAGCCCCCAAGTCAATGTCTTCATCCCCATCTTCCTCAATCCCCTCCACATCTACTTCTTCTCCAATGGTGGACTCAGAGTATTCAGATGCAGAGGAGGAGGCTGCCACCGGATGGTCAATGGTGGCTGGTGATGGAGTGGAGGTTGATGTTGGTCCTGCAGAGTTGACTGGTGGTGGAGGTGGAGAGTCAGAGACTGAAGAACGAGGAGGTGGTGGAGTGGTCTTTGAGAGAGGCTTCTGGAGATCCAGACGCCTTCTCGGGTGACTTCTTGGCCTCATAGCCAGAGGAAGAATGAGGCTGG
Source organism: Paralithodes platypus (assembly GCA_032716605.1). Taxonomy (NCBI): domain Eukaryota; kingdom Metazoa; phylum Arthropoda; class Malacostraca; order Decapoda; family Lithodidae; genus Paralithodes; species Paralithodes platypus. Next base: position 27,074,111 of record CM064532.1, on the reverse strand, counting down.
GTGGTGTAGATGGTCCTGGAAGAGGTGGGATGATGATGGGAGAGAGATTGTTTGCCGTCAGGAGTGTAGGAAGATACTCCTGAAGCAGCTTGTGATCCCCTTTACAGAGGGTCACTGCAGTTGTGACAACAACCTGGACCAAATCCGGTGTTGTACAACTGATTGCTGCTGTGGCGTGGTGGTAGTCCTCCCTCTTGCCTCTTCTACCATTTCTTGAACCCTTCAGGATCTCTCCATCAGTGCCCATGACATTGATGGCCTCATCTCCTCTCCTTCTCCTCTTGATGGTGAATGATACCCTCTCATTGGTGGCAAGAGAGGGCACAAAATAGAGAGGATAAGGTTTGGAGATGCCTGTGGAGTGAACAAAAATGTCCCTTCCACTGTAGGTGATGAAACCAAACCCCTTCTTGACGTTAAACCATTTGACATGGCCAGTGAGGTTGGTGGAGGCACTGGAACTCTCAGCAGGCATGGTGATTGGCTGTCTGGTCTCTGCTGGTGTTCCCTGCTGGATCTCTGAAGGGTACTAAATACAGAGGTCCTTTCTTATACGCTACCTGCCTTGCAGATTGGACCGCTCCGCAATAGTACGGAAGGGTATTAAATACAGCAGTCCTTTATTATACGTTACCTGCCATGCAGATTGGAGCCTGGATCAAGTCTTACTTAAATGCACAATAAATATATGGTTATAGCCTTGTGATTTGTGATTGTACACAACTTTGTGTGTGTGTGACGATTAAATTAAGACATGTCATATAATTAACAAAATATCTAACAAATACTGTATATTTAGCCAATTCATTAAATAATCTATAGAGTTAACATTTCATAATCTATAGAGTTAACATTTCATAATCTATAGAGTTAACATTTCATAATCTATAGAGTTAACATTTCATAATCTATAGAGTTAACATTTCATAATCTATAGAGTTAACATTTCATAATCTATAGAGTTAACATTTCATAATCTATAGAGTTAACATTTCATAATCTATAGAGTTAACATTTCATAATCTATAGAGTTAACATTTCATATCTAGCTTAATATTGTCAAACTAAAGTCTAATTAAGGCTATTTCACATCTTATCCTCATTTACAAACAACCTTTATTCAGTTGATAAGGATAAAGTACTCAATTAAGCTACCAGATATATATACCGGTATATACTGTATTTATATATATATATATATATATTTATATATATATATATGATTTGGCTCAATTATTATGTTAATTAACTTAACTTTTACAAACACACGCACACTATCTAGCACTTAAATACCTTATCTCACCCACCCACTCTCAATCAACTAATAGTTATTGCTTATACGCAAAGTGTACACACACACACACACATTTTAAGAATATAAGAACAGAAGAAAATGGGAGTTTGCAGGAAGCCAATTAACCCACACAAGGCAGATTCCTCTCATACCCAACCCTAATTATAAGGCCTATTTATATGCCCCGCTCACTAAAACCATGAGGACTGACCTCACCAAAACGGTCAGACGTCAGAAAACAGGGGTCAGCCGAGCGCCGATTGGCCCACACACGGCAGATTCCCCTTACACCCAACCCATCTCGTCCATATGCCTATCTAATTGTATTGCATATTTTCACGTACACATGCAGTTATACACACACATAGGCTTACTTTTACACACACACACATACACACACATTCTCAAATACACCTAGACAAAATGTATAATAACAAAGTATTGTAATCGAGTTTACTGTAATATATTCATTGTAATGTACCACCTAACGTAAGAATAACATAGCCTAACCTAATTATCGTAGTCGTTTTGTCCTGTCCGTCCTACTCTGCACATTTCACTAGAAAACTCATCATGTGCCCTCAGGTTAGGGTACGCTAATTTAGGTGTTGTTAGTCCCGATATTTGTTTTCTAAATCCAACCAAAATATGAGTATTCTGAGTCAACAGGTTAAACTCTTCTGGTCAAGCTTAAGTTTGATACCTATATGGATGAGTTGGGTTGGGTGTGAGAGGGATCTGCCACATAGGCACTCTGCAGACACCTGCATTCTTATGTTCTTGTGGTCTTAACAAGATATACAATGCATGTGTTGTATATTTATTGTATAACTTGGGTATAACTATACAAATATCAAAGGTGTAGGTGGGCCATGAAGGCTATATAGCTTTAACAGGTGTAAAGACACAACAAGATAATTGGTAAATTACCACTAACGTGCCAATGGTTGAGGCGGGTCATAAAAGCTTCAGTATAATTATAGACTACCCAGGTGTACAGCCTTGTCTTCAAACTGCAATATTTGGAGGGTTACTTGAAAAAGAACATACTTATTTCGTTTCAGGAAAGATACAGGCAAATACTGGTTTGATAACAGAGTCATAAATCGTCGACTGGCTGAACTCTGCAGGGAGGAAAACATTGGATTCATCAATACCTGGGATGACTTCTACCGTGAAGATCATCTGTTTGTAGCGGATGGAGTTCATCTAAACCAGGTGGGAGCAGCAAGATTTGGCCGCCTGCTTCAAGATGCAGTAAACGATTTTCGAAAAAGAAGCAGCGCCAACCAAGGACCACGAGGGATGAGGATCGAGGCCCAAGGACCACCAGGGACAAGGATCGAGGACTGTGGACCACTAGCGACGATGATCGAGGACCGAGGACTACCAGAGACGACGATCGAGGACCGAGGACCACCAGAGACGATGAGCGAGGACAGCGAGGACCGAGGACCACCAGGGACGAGGATCGAGGACAGCGAGGACCGAGGACAGACAGGTACATAAATGTAGATCCGACTAGAACCAAAAATGTTGTTAAAGAACATTCTCTGAATTCTAAATCCACAACATTAAAGGTTTTCTATGCAAACGCTCGTAGCATACGCAATACATTTTCAGATTTAGAGGAACTAGTGTTTACAGAAAATTACGATGTTATTGGCATAACAGAATCTTGGCTCAATTCGGAAGACAGAGACTTTTTAGCAGAGTATTCACTTCCTGGTTATGTAATGTTTGAGAAAAGCCGAATAAATAAAAATGGAGGTGGCGTTTTACTTTATATCAAAGAAAGTCTTAACCCGACCCTCTTGTCAAAACCTCAAATTGTGAACGTCGACATATCCTTTGTGCTAATAAAGAATAATAATGGTACAAAAACAATACTTGCATTAATATACAGACCTCCAGCTCAATCAGGACAAACTGACTGAGACATTTATGAGCAAATTGCAGACGTAAGTAACTCGCAAGATACAGTATTTTTTGGTGACTTCAATTTACCTGTGACCAAGTGGGGAGATAGTATTACTTCACACTCTGGACAAGACCTGTATGCAAACTTGCAAGAGAGTTCGCTATATCAATTTGTTAGATCTCCAACCCATGGAAATAACGTCCTTGACCTTGTACTTTCAACTAAAGAAGAATTGATAGAGAATTTGAATTTCGGTGATGAATCTAGTAACAGCGACCATCATGCGATAACTTTCAGCTTAAATTTGACTAAAAACGAACCAAATAGCAGCATCGAGAAAGTCCCTAATTTCAATAATGCAAATTTTCCTAAACTTAGAGCAATGTTTAAAGAAACTGAGTGGAGCATTCTAATTAACAATAACAACATAAATACATCTTGGGAAGTATTCGAAACCACTTACCTAAAAGCAGTGCAAGACTGCATACCATAGAAAATACGGTGTACAGGCCATAATAATAAGCCCAAATGGTGGAATAAAGATATTTCACACTGTCTGCTTGCTAAAAAGTGTGCTAATGAAAGATTAAAATCCTCACACAATGACGAAGAACGGGTGAAATTTGTAGAGCTACGACGCAAAGTCAAGAAGTTAATTAGGCAAAGTAAAAAGACCCTGGAGTTACATGTTGCGAATCAAAGTAAAACAAACCCGAAAGAATTCTATAGTTACATCAGAAAGAAAAAGTAGTTACTTCAACTGTTGGACCGTTAGTCGATGAAAATGGAGAATACACCAAAGACGAAGTACAAATGAGTAACGCCCTCAATACTTTCTTTGCATCAGTTTTTACAACAGAAGACCTCAGTGATATCCCTACACCATCGCCGATTCAGATTGATAATTCAGATGTTCTAAGCAATATCACCGTTACAGAGAGAGCATTATTGAATTGTTTAGATAAACTCAAGGTAAATAAAACGCCTGGACCTGATACAATCTCACCTAGATTTCTAAAGGAAGCTAAGGATGAGCTCTCCAAACCACTGACATTGCTATTTAATAAATCCTTGCAGTCTGGGACTATGCCTGATCAGTGGAAGCTTGTCAACGTAACACCGATATTAAAAAAAGGCAGTAAATCCCTACCCAGTAACTATCGTCCAATTAGCTTAACCTCAGTTGTATGTAAAATGCTAGAAACACTCATAAGAGACAGACTCGTAAGTCACTTAGAGGAAAAAACATACTTAAAGAAACTCAACACAGCTTTGGTAAAAAACGTTCCTGTTCAACAAACCTCTTAGACTTCTTCCACGATATCCTCAACCTCTACGATGAGAGTAAATCTGTAGATATTATATACCTTGATTTTCAAAAGGCCTTTGACAAAGTTCCCCACAAACGTTTACTGCTAAAACTAAAAGCGCATGGAATACAAGATGGTGTGCTGAAATGGAAAGAAAATTGGCTCAGCGACAGAAAGCAAAGAGTAGTCATAAACGGTAAGGCATCTAAATGGACCAATGTAAGTAGCGGGGTACCCCAGGGATCGGTAGTAGGACCAATTCTCTTTCTAATTTACATCAACGACATAGATGTGGGTCTCACCTGTACAATCTCAAAATTTGCTGACGATACATAAACTGCAAATAGCGTACTCTCAAAAGAACAAGTTGACGATATGCAACACAATCTATATAAGTTGTCATGTTGGGCCCAAATTTGGCAAATGAGTTTCCATGCGGATAAATGTAAAGTACTACATATCGGATACAAAAATGAGAAAGCAAACTATTCGATGAATGGCACTCAGCTTAAGAATGTAAACAGAGAAACCGATCTGGGAGTAACAATATCGAGTAACCTAAAACCGAGTCAACAATGTTCAGAAGTTGTTAAGAAGGCAAACAAAATAATTGGCTTTATAGGCAGATCATTTGAGCATAAATCCAAAGAAGTTATTCTAACCCTTTACAATTCCTTAGTCCGCCCTCTTCTGGAATACTGCGTTCAATCCTGGTGCCCCTATTACAAAAAAGATATAGATAAGCTAGAACGAGTTCAACGTAGAGCTACCATAATGATACCTAGCCTAATGAACAAACCATATGAGGAGCGTCTTAGAGAATTAAATCTATTTCCTTTAACCCAGCGCAGATTAAGAGGCGACTTAATTCAAGTGTTCAAAATCATCAAAGGCATCGACAATATGAACTGTTGTAAGTACTTCACTATCAACCAACCTAATTACACGCGGGGAAACGGTTGCAAAATTATTGGTAAATCTTTTAACTCGCAGGAATCTAAGAATTTCTTCTTCAATCAAGTTGTCAACTTGTGGAATGGGCTTCCCCGAGACGCTATTGACTGCAGCACCGTTGATTCATTTAAACTTCGCCTAGACAAATATCTCGCACCAAACCCACGACTGACTGCGTTTGTAAATGAATAACTTTATTATATCCCCCCCTCAGTTGCTAACCCATCTGTCCCCTACTAACTTCCTAATCCTGCCACGGACATTAGTGCCAGGGCAGTAGTTCCCTTTCCAATGTTCCATTACCCACTCTAAACCACTGTTAGGACACTTGATCCTCAGTGTTTTGGAGGACAAGCAGCCTAGAAGGGTCACTAGACCTGTTATTGCTTGATTTCCTTTGTACTCCTTTGTACATGTGGAATAGGCTACCTAGCGCGGCTTACAGACTTTTCGCTAACATGTCTTTTCACCCAAAGTCCGTTCGCCCACACTTTCCAGTCCGTTCGCCCAAACGAGAAGGTTTGTTCGCCCAAACCAGGAAGTCTCAAAAAATTGTATTTTCGCCCAAACAATAAAGTGCGTTCGCCCGCACCTTGAAGTCTGTTCGTCCACAGACTGTATTTATTCCAGATTGATGGTCAAATGTTATCTATTCCTAATAGAATGTTACTATGCATAATTCATAGAGCCTCACATTTAATTCACCTCGCTTCAAACAATGTAGGCTACAAGTATTCCTGTAACGATTGTGTAAAGGAAAATACATGTATCAATATGTTTGTAAAATCACAGGCGTGAAATATTATATCTTTGCAATCACGCTCCTCACCACATATCATTATCTCATTATTTCATTAACCTTAACAACTAAATACTAATGATATTAATGTATACCATATTATATGAGAGGTAATTGTTTTTATCTCTTGACTGTCAGGGATATTCCTAAGATGAATTTAATGAGCCAAAGATAGTTTAAATGAAATGAAAGGAAGCATATATGAAGATACTGCGGCACTTTATTATTCATTCATTAGTTTGGAAGCTTTATCGGCCCCATTATATCACAGTATGTCAATGTGTCATTTCACATTACTAAATGTATATATAGATAATATGTTTACAGTTTAGATAGTTAAGTCCTCCTATTAAAGAGATAGTTATAGACAGATAGATGAAGATAGATACAGATAATTCTAATAAACATAAAAACATAAGAAATCGGAAATGTGCAGAAAACCGACTGTCCCACATGGTGCAGCTCCTATTCACACCCAACCAGATACAGAAATAGGTTCCGAACCTTCCGGAAACGAGGCAACCAAGGATACTTATAAGGACTGATTGAGAATGTAAGTATGCATCATTTATCAAATTCTTATATAGTCCCTCAAAGAATATCTCAACCTCCACCCTGGAGGTATGCAACTGTAGAACTTAAATCATTAGTAAAATAAAAATTAAGTCAGTTGTATGAGGATGATGTAGCCCATG
>CM064532.1:26997138-27062138 GCA_032716605.1 Paralithodes platypus | reverse complement strand
GATCTAGGTGTGTTTGTTAGCAATGATTATAAACCTAGAAAACAGTGTATAAGCGTTCGTAACAAGGCAAACAGGATTTTCGAGTTTATCTCTAGGAGTGTGAGTAACAGAACTGCAGATGTTATCTTAAAACTTTACTTGTCATTAGTGAGACCCCATATGGATTATGCTGTTCAATTTAGGTGTCCTTATTACAGAATGGACATAGATTCCTTATAGAGAGTACAACGTAAAATGAACAAAAATATCCATAATATTATAAATCTCCCATATAAAGAAAGGTTGAAGAAATTAGGCTTACATTCGTTAGAGAGACGCAGAGTTCGAGGGGATATGATAGAGGTGTTCAAGTGGGTTAGTGGGATTAATAAAGGGGACATGGTAACAGAGTTGTAAATAGGTGGAATATGCTACCAAGTGTTATAGTGGGATCAAGAACAATATAGAGTTTTAAGATAAAATTAGATATGCATATGGACGAGATTGGTTGGGTGTGAAGGGGATCTGCTGTCGTGTGTGGGCCAATGGGCGCTCTGCAGACCCAGTTTTCTGACCTCTGGCCGTTTTGGTAAGGTCGGTCCTCACAGTGTTAGTAAGCTGGGCCATAATTAGGCCTTATAATTAGGGTTGGGTGTGAGAGGGGTCTGCCTTGTGTGGGCCAATCGGCTTTCTGCAGATTTACATTTTCTTATGTCCTTATTTTAATCGTCACCCTTACACACAAAGTTATATAAAAACACGAATTACAAGGCTATAGCCATATATTTAATGTGCATTTAGTGCATTACGTATCCAGGCTCCAACCTGCAACGCAGGTAGCGTATAATAAAGGACTGCTGTATTTACAGTATTACCCTTCCGTACTATTGCGGAGCGGTCAAATCTGCAAGGCAGGTACCCGACTGGGGTTCGGAGTGGTACTAACCTGCTACTACTGAGCGGTACATACTGACGACCATACGTGCGGAGTAGTCCGTAAGCCATTTACATATATATATATATATATATATATATATATATATATATATATATATATATATATACTATATGTATATATATATATATATATATATATATATATATACTATATACTGTATATATATACTATATATATATATTGTTACGAATCTGGACCTCAGTTGCTTAGAGACAGTATATAAAAATAATTACTAATAGAAATGCACCTTGTCTCTCTACCAAACAACACCACGATGCAACAGGTAAGAGCACTATGAACGCTTCCAGGCTCTTCTCAGGGATTAAGGTGCATACTGCCCTGCTCCTATTCTGAATAATAAGTAGAACAGAAATAATCATGTAACTTACTAGCTACGAGAACTCGAAACCAACACTGGGATTAGCAATGCTGGGTTGGATAATCAAAACAGTTGAATACATAAGCTACCAGCAGACATCAACGAAAAAGAAAGAGTGCAGGTGTACTTCGAGCATAACAGGCTATGCGCGCCCTCGACAGTACTAAACCGTGGGCAACCCAGCCACCGGTAATCCACTCTCAACCCAAGAGAGTTGCACATAATATCTTATACATATAAGAATGGTCTAACAATACAAGGCAGTGTCCTAATATGACTACTAAAATCGGGGTGATATTAGTGGAAACAAGTTGCGCTGACCCCCTCTAATATCACACCAATATATCCTGCTTCAACCTGGGCCCCCCAGTGAGTTACCGCCCAAAACAATGAACTCTTAGAGTCCACCTCCCACACTCACTTAACTATGGGGGGGAGGGTCCAGACAAGCTGGATTCCTAATTAATATTAAACACTCCGTTGCCTCAGTTCGAAACCCGAGATAGGGAAAAAACAAATGCTGGGGCAGAACCGTCAAGATTGTTACCGGGTCCTAAGCACAAAACGGGGAAAAATATGTAGGGGTAATAATAATAATAATAATAATAATAATAATAAACGGTTTATTAAAGAATGGCAGCCTCATGAGCTGAAAATACACATTTTACAATTAGTGGATGAACATGAGATGTACAGATATGAAAATGGTAAGCTCAGTTTACAATGGGTGAGTATAATATACTTTACATTAAAACAAGAAATTAATACAATAATTATGCTACTGCAAAATACAAATTATCATAAATTAACCATGAGAGTAAGTGATTTACAGTGCATATACAGTACACATTTATTTTACTCATATATATACAGAACATACATATATACGCATACGTACACACACAAATACGCATATATATACATACATATATAAGAACATAAGAACATGCAGTAAGTGTGCACATGCCCATATACATAAACGCTCACGTATGCAAACAAACATACATACATACAAAAACTGTTCTGGTAGGGTCAGGTGAGGCTAATAATGGGAGTTAAATCCTTGGGAGAGATTAAATGAGGGAATTGGAAAAGGGTTAATGGGGCAACGGACTGTAGGTCAGGTAAAGCCAAATAGAATGGAATGTCAAACGTCGGAAGAGATCAAATGAGGAGTTTGAAAAGGGTTAAGGCGAAATGGCCTACGGGTCCGTACAGGTAGGGTCAGGTAAAGCCTACTACAATGGGAGGTAATCCTCGGTAGAGAACAAAAGAAGAATATAAAATAAGGAGAGACAGCTGGGGAGAATTATAGTATATGGGACATTCTTCAGTGTAGGTGTGTGTGTGTGTGTGTGTGTGTGTGTTTGTTTGTGTGTGTGTGCGTGTGTGTGTGTGTGTGTGATAGAATACTCTCAGCCGGGCTCGAGCCTCGAACCACAAACAGTATACACTATTGACACATACATATATAGATAATTAACGCATACATACATACACATATACGCACAGATACATACACATATACTGTACATACATAAATGCACATATACATATACACACATATACATAAACAAACTCAAGCAATTACATACATATATTCTAATACACACACGCACACACACTTATGCATACATTATTAATGGAGGGCGCGTATATATGGTGTGACAGGCCGGCATTACACATTATTAATAATATTTACAATGGTTGGGATAGGACTATTTTTGTATCTGTCAGTTCTTGTCCTTATTGGTTGGAGTGTGTTGAAGTGTCGAGCTGCACGTGTTGGTCTAGGGGCGTCTGGTGGAAGTAAGTTTCTGTGTCGTGGGTAAACAAGTAGCTTAGATGCAAACTGCTTGAGTGTGTTGTAGTGGTGGGTTGAAAGTGCAGGTATGCTAAGGATGGTGAGAGCTTCCTCGTACCCTGGGTATGTGCCACCCAGGATGATCCTGCATGCCCTCTTCTGCACTCTCTCCAATTGACGTTGTTGTGTGAGGGTTAGAGAGGAGGACCAGGCGGGAGAGGTGTAGGTGAGCTTAGGGAGTATGAAGATGTTATATATACTCTTCAGCTCATTCTCTGGCGCCCCCAGGGATCTCAGCCGCCTTAGCATAAACAACTTGTATGTGGTGGTCCTGACTGTGGTAGATACATGTTTCTTCCAGTTCAGCTTGTTGTCCACAGTGATTCCGAGGAGTTTGGTGGACTCAACAAGCTGAAGGGGATGAGGACCAATTGTGACAGTGGGTGGAGGAAGGTCGGTAACGGAGGTGTTGATGTGCATGACCACTGTCTTGTCATGATTGATGGTCACATGATTGACTGTGGTCCAGGGTTGAAGACGGTCGAGGATGTCTTGTAGGGGGTCATAGTTAGGGGAGGTGTTATCGACAGTAATGCCGACTGTCGAGTCGTCCACGTACTTCCAGTGGAATGGAGTGTCCTTTAGGGCATCATTAATCAAGATGAGGAACAATCTTTGTGCCCTGTGGGACTCCAAATGTGATGTCTAGGAAGGTGGAGATGAAGCCTTGATATCGCACTGCTTGCTGTCTGTCACTAAGGAAGTCAGTCAACCACGCAACCAGGGTAGGATGTAGCCCCAACTTTATGGCCTTGTTGATGATGATGGTGTGGTCAACAAGGTCAAATGCTTTCCTAAAGTCAATAAAGGCAAGAGCGAGGGAAGTCTTTCTCTTCTCAAGATTTGTGTATGGATGTGTGTGTGTATGGACTGTCTGTGGGATTAACAGTGCTTATTAGTGAGGACCCCAGCAAGCCTCCCAGCTCTTCCTATCACGGATTCCGAAGTTAGCCACCGGAGCTACAGAATATATAAAACAAAGGGAAATATAATAAAATGCTGATCAGAGGAAAAGGATAATTAAAAGAAGAAATGAATGTCTAGGATTCTCTGTTAATTACGTTACGTTACTATTATGCAAGCAAGGCCAAACAAAAGGGGCAGACTGATGGGTCACAAGAGAGAGGGGACACCAACTGTCTAGTCTGGCAGCCTATGAGAGAATGATGAGGCCTGGCCCTGGCAAAGCTGGCAGGAGCCAGGCTCAAACTAAGGGGGTTGCAATATATCACCACACGATATGATAACACTAAGACACTTCACAAGAATAACTTATACTAACGTATTCCTATGTTAACATATTGACTAAAACACCGTGGCAGATAAAATAAAGTACATCTTGATATTGCAACAGAAATAAACTTACAATGGTCACATAATTTAATTAAACACTTGGGGCTGGCAAACTCGCCGCCCCCTCCCCCCCTCCCGAGACGAGAGCAATGTTCCTCCCTCCCCAACTTACCACTAGCTTGCAAATTACAACGTTGCCACTAAAAAAACAACTTCATATACGAAACTAGTAACACTCTATGGGCTCATTCTACACAAATGTTTATTGAGACAAAAATGCTTAGAGGTACGGCAAAACTATTCATGTGTAATTGAAAGGGTATCGGAGTGAAACTCACAATACCAGGTCTTTCTAATAGACTTGGCACAGCGGCTTTAATAAATCTGGAGCCAGTCGAGTCTAGCTACTCATAAAAGACCCTATAGACCCTGGTCATTGTGACAATATATATATATATATATAGAATAAATAAGATGACGAGAGCAAACATCAACTCCATTTTCATTGTTTATTAATTAAGCTTTTGACAATATTTCGAACAACTCTGTTCATCATCAGGTGAAACACCAACGATCCTAGAAAACAAACATGATATCTGTTAAAACTTTGTATTTAATATATGGATCTATTTAAACAAGTTTGATGTGACAATTCTACATAATACTTTACTTAAAACTGCTAGACTATAAGTTAATAATTGAAAACAATAACAAGATTTACAAGAATATTACATAATCCTAACTTCATAAACCTGAACATGTAATACAAAATATAAAATAACATGCAACAAACCATTTCGACCTGCACCTTACGACTATTCCGGGAGAACTAACTAGATTAACTGACTATAGACATTATATATAGCAAGGGATCCTAAAGCCCCAAGCTATCAACCACCTGAGCACTGAGTTTAGGTTCGGTTTGAGTTTGTCTATGAAATATTTCTCCCCAATGAAAGTATCGTTCTTGTTTCTGAATTTAGCCAATATCTTAAAATCTTTTTCATTAAATCTGTGGTCCAATTGCCTGAGTACCAAGACTGGAGGGGGACATTCGTAACAATACCGTAACCTCAGAACAAAAATAAGCCGTATAACATTTTAAAGTTTTATTATATCGTGCTCTCCTATCATTCCTCAGAGGACTCACGGGACACACAGTCTGCCAGGACATTATCCACACCTCGAATGTGCCTAACATCGAGATGATATTCTTGCAACATCAAACTCCAGCGAGTAAGTCTCTGGTTCTTGTCCTTGAGCCTATTAACCTGACAAGCGCGATATAGACCTAGGTGCTAGGGTAGTTATTTGTGCATTTCTAGCCCTGGATTCTGACAGAATTCGTTATATTTACAATATAAAGCATTGTTTGTTTTCGGTATGCTTTTATTTTACATATATGATGTATATATGAACCTTCAAGAGTGCTAAAATAAGTGGGAAAAGCATTTGGGTGGTGAAAAACGAAGATATTGGCCACCCGGTCATAATCTCAGGCGAGAGCGAGCCACAGGCAGCCCTCCCCTCTCGCTGTCTGGGAGTCAACTGAGACGAGCGGGGCGGTGTGTGCCGGTGTCTGGGTGTTGCATAACGATCTTTTATGCAACCCACTTGTGCTACATTATCGCGGGAGAGAAAAATAACCGATAAATGATGATAATAAGAGGATAAATAGGTGATAATTGAGGAGGGGGGGAGGGGGGAATAAGGTGGGGAAGGAGGGGAGGGGGAGGGGTGAGAAACACATGGATGAGTACTAGAGGGGAATTATCTCACCTAGAGACAAAATCCTTTGTTTTGATAGGCCCTTTTTTTTTTTGGAAGGCTTTTTTTATGGTCTTGCTTCCGTGAGGCCTATCGCGTTCCCTATAGGAAGCCTTCCGTGAGGCCTATCTCGCTTGCCGGGTTAAGAAACTGCAGAGGATGATGGTCAGAGTAGATTCTGAGCACGGGCCCATATGGTGGCAAATAAACAGCGAAATGGTGTAAACTCAAAATAATAGCTACCAATTCCCTTTCGATCACAGAATAATTCTTTTGTGCTCGGTTAAATGTTTTCGAAAAGTAGGAAATGGGGTGCTCAACATCATCTCCGAACTCTTGCATCAACACAGAGCCGGCACCCACATCGCTTGCGTCTACTGCCAAGACGAAAGGCCTGTTGAAAACTGGGGCATGTAATATAGGATGGCAACAGAGGAGGCCTTTGACATCTTTGAAAGCCTGCTCACACTCTGTTGTCCATTTAAATGGTTTGTTCTTTTGTTGCAAATTTGTCAATGGGGCAAGCACGGTGGAATATCCTTGGATGAACCGGCGATAATAGCCTATCATGCCAAGGAAACTTTGCATGGCTTTCTTATTATGAGGTGCTCGGAAACTCTGGATAGCCTCCACCGTCGCCCGAGGGGGACAGACCTGGCTGTGGCCAACAACATAACCCAGATATTGCACTCGAGCCTGCACGAACTCGCACTTTGCCAGGTTGACCACTAAACCAGCCTCAGACAACTTCCGGAAAAGCTCACCCACATTGGCCAAATGGTCGGTCCAATTTGTGTCATAAACAACAACATCATCTATGTAGACTAAACAATTGGGGACATCATGCACAACCCTGCCCATTAACCGCTGAAATGTGGTGGGAGCATTCTTCAAGCTTTTTTTTTTTAAAAGACCTCCGTCTATGTATTGTGAAAAACCTGTTATCCTCCGGCAAATTGTGGGGTTGAGTGAGTGAAGTGGGGGGGACAGTGAATGAAGGAGGATGCATGTTTTTCATAATACGTGTTGCTAGCCCCAAACGCGCGAGCAACTGTGGCTTTCAACCATCCGACACATCCCCTTTTATTAATGTGCATCACACATGTTACATACAAATAAGGTTTATGTTTTGTTTTACCATACTGTGGAAAGACTACGGATACACCACTCCTGCCGGGGCCTCACGCAGTGGCATGACTCAGTCCTGTCGAACTGAGCTCATGACGCTGGTGGCATTGCCCCGGAGGATAGCCATCCCTAGTCTTTGCTTCAAGCCGTACGGCATTACCTGGCACTGATACACTCCTCCACCCACCACAAAACTAGCGATTTTCTTGGCACATTCAGTTAGTGGGACTTGCCAATAGCCTTTAACTAAGTCCACTTTTGTGATGAACGTGGCTGCCCCAATCTTGTCTACCAAGTCATCAACTCTCGGTAAAGGGTAGGTATATGTCTTGGAGAGTAAATATACTTTACGAAAATCGACACAGAAGCGGATCTTACAATCAGGCTTAGGCTGCAAAGTTACTGGGCTTGACCACTCACTCCAGCCTTTCTTGATGAGACCCTTGTCAACCATATACCTCAGCTCAGCGTCAAGAGCGAGCTGCTTCTGTGGATTAACTCTATAAGGTGGTAATTTTATAGGTTTATTCTCTCCCACATCGATGTCATGCACCGCCCAAGATGTCAAACCTGGTTCATCCCCGAACATGTGTGGATAAGCCCACAAGGTAGTAAACATCTCCTCAACCCTTTCCGGAGGTAAATGGGTCAATTTCTCCCGCAGGGCCAGGTACCCATTCTCGGCCCATGTCCCAGCCGACACAGCCTCACCTAGGAAAAACTCCCTCTCCTCCTCCTGCTCCTCCTTCATGCCTTCTACAACCAGGACTGGGCAACGAGGCACGGCATCCTGGTCCCTGGGACCGGAGAATTGGGGAGAATGCAGAGGGGGGTTGAGAGGCACTGCAGGAGCCTTGCCTGGCGTTCCCACAGTGCATGAACCGCTAGCCCCGGGACCCGGTTTATCCAACCACCATCCACCAGGCCCGGCCTCACCCTGCACCTCCGACTCCAACTCTCCAGTCAATAACATAGGCAAGAAATATCTGACTCAACTATCCCCACTGACCCGTTCTGAGCAGATACAGTAGCACAAACTGCCTCAGACAACTCCCCGTTAACTCCAGCAGGTGACTGATCGGCGCCCAGGCAACTCTCTCGGCTAGCCCCTTTAGGTGACGTAGCCTGTGTGCCCTCCGCACGATAGTATCTCTTCAACATGTTAAAATGGCAGGGCTGATGGGTCTTATGTCTGTCTGGAGTACTCTCATCGACCTTAGAAAACAAGTGTGTTAATGAAGCATCACTCTGCGGCGCCTAACCAATCTCCCCTGGTGCCACGGTGGTAAGATTAGGTATAGCCTCCAAGTCGGTCTGATTCGATGATACAGGATCAACCGGTCCTCCCGTAGGGACCCGATTGCTCCCTTCAGTATCACCTCTGGCACCGGGTGAAACGAGTGAGGAGCTTTCCGCTGAGCCTTCCTCCTCGTCCTGCACACCCTCGGCACCCTGCAGATCAGTTGAATCTATTGGTGATGCAGATTCAGTACTGTACATCCCCTCGATCAGATCTATCTCCTCCCCAAGCAATTCCTCCGGGCTGTGCAACCGGGGCCATAGATATCGTGCCCGCACACACCGGAAACAAATCGGGAGGCAGCTTCTTAGCCTCCTTGTTCCTCTCCTCCAGCTGTACCTGCTCCGACACCACTACCGGAGGTGGAAAGACTCTACTCCCTGCCATATCTGCTCCAAGCAGAAAATCAATCCCCAGGTAATGTGTCCACGACCGCTACCTTCGCCGTCACCGTGACTACAGGACACCTAAGATAAACAGGAACGAAGCTATAACAGGCCTCAGTGTTTACACCTCGACATAACACAAACTCGTCAGATTTTATAGGCTTCCCCGTCAAGTTCAAACACATGGACTGCTTAGCTCCCGAATCCCTAAGAACCTTGACTGGATACACCTTCCCACACAGCTCTACTTCACCCTCATGAACGAAAGCCCGGCACCAAGCGAGCGAGGCTTCGGGACCTGCATTGGTACTTAGTTGAGACACTTTGTCGGGGGCAGGCTGTGCCACGGCCGTTGGCACCCCATGCTTCACCCTTCGGTCTGCCTCCAACCTCGGTAACAAAGATTCATCCCCTCCTCCCTGGTTACCAACCACTAACGACACAGGCTTAGCAAGCGCTGCAGAAGACTTTGCCTGGGGACAGTTTGGTTTAATATGTCCGGTCTGTTTACACCCATAACACCTAACAACAATGGAATCAGGTCGGGCTGAATTTGGTGATTTTTGTTTGTCTCCACCGTTATTATTACGTGTGGGACCAGGGCCACAATTACTGTACCCTCCACTTCCACCTGCTTGGTACTTCTGGCACGATCAGTAAAACCCTTGGTTGCCAACACTCGATCATCAGCCCACACGGCAGCATCAGACAGCTTGCCGGGGCGCTTATCTTTTGGCAAATCTCTTTGTCGATATTGTTGGTAAAGTGTTCTAGTAGGAAAAGCTCAACTGCCTCATTTAAATTGGTTACAGTTTCACTCAAAAGCCATTAAGACAAACAATCACGGAGGTACTTAGAAAACTCAGCATGAGTATGATTAGGCTTCTTCCTTGCATTAGGCTTCTTCCTTGCATTAGGCTTCTTCCTTGCATTACGAAACTTAAGGCGATAGGCTTCTGGTCTGAGTTCATAAGCCTTAAGGATAGCCTGCTTTAAATTATCATACTCTGCTAAGTCCTCCACTGACATCCTATCATATGCCTCGAGCGCTTTTCCCTTGAGAACATAATTTTGCCACCAATGCCGCCCAGCGTTCCCGTGGCCACTCGAACTCCAGTGCTTTCTTTTCAAATCGCTGGAACCATTCAGTGACTTTTCCTCATCAAAAGCGGGAACGAGCTTCAGGCTACGAGACAACTTTAACTCACTAGATTCCTCCCTGTGTACCGTGCCCACTTGTCCCCTTGTGTACCTACCCCCGTCTACCTCAACTTAGGTTCTTTGTAACTCCATTGTCATTTTCTGTGTCTCTAACCTCTCCTGCATCTCTCTCTCTTTCTCTTCTCTTTTCTCCTGCATTTCTCTCTCTTTCTCTTCTCTTTTCTCCTGTATTTCTCTCTCCTTCTCTTCTCTTTTCTCCTGCATTTCCAAATTTCTTCAACTCTAGTTGTACTAGAGCATCACTCGATAGCCCTACCGGGGCAAAAGTAGGGGGTGGTGTAGGAACATAAACGGGACGGTAACGTGGCTGAATCGTAGAAAGTCCGGCTGGGATAAATAGGGGGAGGGGGGGGGGGGGGGAGGTGTAACCTGGTTCTGTGCCGCCCAGCCAGCGGCAGGAGTAGAGTGTAAAGGGTAAAAATGGGATTGAGTAAGTTGGGGCACACCAGGGGGCACGTCAGGCAACAACGGGGGAACAACAGTAGGACATGTAAACTGGGAAGACGTTATGCTCTCATTAAAAGGACTAGGTGTGCGCGGCGGAGAGCGTGCAGGTGTGATATAGCCTCCTGCCGGCACAGTTGTTGGCTCAGCCTCCTCTCGAACATCATAATAATACTGCCATATATACTGCTGACATGCTTCCCTCGTGGTAAGAAGAGACCCTCCTACTCCTAACACTGATGCTATCAACCTCAATTCCTCCACCCTTCTCAACTGCATCTGTGCCCATTCTGGAGAACTCCGAAGGAACACTCTCGCATCCTCCTCACTGGTGATATGCAACGGCACGACACTCTCCCCCTCCTCTCTTGCTTGTTGTTCAGACATAGTAACATAAAATGCTAGACACCTATTCAAAACAAAAATCCTCTGATCAAAATAAATGTTATTAGTACTGCTGGTACTATTCTGATTCCTAGGCAAGGTCGCCACTGTTACGAATCTGGACCTCAGTTGCTTAGAGACGGTATACGAAAATAATTACTAATAGAAATACACCTTGTCTCTCTACCAAACAACACCACGACGCAACCGTTAAGAACACTATGAACGCTTCCAGGCTCTTCTCAGGGCTTAACCCTTGTCTATCGGGGCCCGACTTAAGTCCGTATCTAAATATCTGGACTATGTGGCGGGGCCTGACTTAAGTCTGTGTGCAATTTTTGAGCAAGAATGGCTATGAGAGAGAGACGAACGACGGGAGGAGCGTAGGTTACCTCACGACCGCTCGGCACGGACCCCGCGCACCTACTGACATGTACTCCACACACATCCACCCTCCCTACCTCGCCACACAGGGAGTTATGTGAGGAAATTACCGTATTTTAGGGGTTTTTCACTCGTGTTGCACGATCGTTGCAAGAGAACGGGAGGATGGTTCTGGTGTTATTGGAAAGCTCAATTTACGCCATTTCAGGGATACATAATTGTATTAAGCTCTGGCTCTTGTTTATGCATGAAAAAGAGCACGGAAACAAGGCCATTTAGGGTAATAAAAAACCCGCTGGGCGGGTAGTGGAAAAAAACTGACGGGCCCGCTCGTAATGTGTTAAGGTGCATACTGCCCTGCTCCTATTCTGAATAATAAGTAGAACAGAAATAATCATGTAACTTACTAGCTACGAGAACTCGAAACCCACACCGGGATTAGCAATGCTGGGTTGGATAATCATAACAGTTAAATACATAAGCTACCAGCAGACATCAACGAAAAAGAAAGAGTGCAGGTGTACTTCGAGCATAACAGGCTATGCGCGCCCTCGACAGTACTAAACCGTGGGCAACCCAGCCACCGGTAATCCACTCTCAACCCAAGAGAGTTGCACATAATATCTTATACATATAAGAATGGTCTAACAATACAAGGCAGTGTCCTAATATGACTACTAACCTCGGGGTGATATTAGTGGAAACAAGTTGCCCTGACCCCCTCTAATATCACACCAATATATCCTGCTTCAACTTGGGCCCCCCAGTGAGTTACCGCCCAAAACAATGAACTCTTAGAGTCCACCTCCCACACTCACTTAACTATGGGGGGGAGGGTCTAGACAAGCTGGATTCCTAATTAATATTAAACACTCCGTTGCCTCAGTTCGAAACCCGAGATAGGGAAAAAACAATTGCTGGGGCAGAACCGTCAAGGTTGTTACCGGGTCCTAAGCACAAAACGGGGAAAAATATGTAGGGGTATGGATGTGTGTGTGTGTGGACTGTCTATGGGATTAACAGTGCTTATTAGTAAGGATCCCGGCATGCCTCCCAGCTCTTCCCTATCACGGATTCCTAAGTTAGCCACCGGAGCTACAGAATATATAAAACAAAGGGAAATATAATAAAATGCTGATCAGAGGAAAAGGATAATTAAAAGAAGAAATGAATGTCTAGGATTCTCTGTTAATTACGTTTCGTTACTATTATGCAAGCAAGGCCAAACAAAAGGGGCAGACTGATGGGTCACAAGAGAGAGGGGACACCAACTGTCTAGTCTGGCAGCCTATGAGAGAATGATGAGGCCTGGCCCTGGCAAAGCTGGCAGGAGCCAGGCTCAAACTAAAGGGGTTGCAATATATCACCACACGATATGATAACACTAAGACACTTCACAAGAATAACTTATACTAACGTATTCCTATGTTAACATATTGACTAAAACACCGTGGCAGATAAAATAAAGTACATCTTGATATTGCAACAGAAATAAACTTACAATGGTCACATAATTTAATTAAACACTTGGGGCTGGCAAACTCGCCGCCCCCTCCCCCCCTCCCGAGACGAGAGCAATGTTCCTCCCTCCCCAACTTACCACTAGCTTGCAAATTACAACGTTGCCACTAAAAAAACCTTCATATACGAAACTAGTAACACTCTATGGGCTCATTCTACACAAATGTTTATTGAGACAAAAATGCTTAGAGGTACGGCAAAACTATTCATGTGTAATTGAAAGGGTATCGGAGTGAAACTCACAATACCAGGTCTTTCTAATAGACTTGGCACAGCGGCTTTAATAAATCTGGAGCCAGTCGAGTCTAGCTACTCATAAAAGACCCTATAGACCCTGGTCATTGTGACAATATATATATATATATATAGAATAAATAAGATGACGAGAGCAAACATCAACTCCATTTTCATTGTTTATTAATTAAGCTTTTGACAATATTTCGAACAACTCTGTTCATCATCAGGTGAAACACCAACGATCCTAGAAAACAAACATGATATCTGTTAAAACTTTGTATTTAATATATGGATCTATTTAAACAAGTTTGATGTGACAATTCTACATAATACTTTACTTAAAACTGCTAGACTATAAGTTAATAATTGAAAACAATAACAAGATTTACAAGAATATTACATAATCCTAACTTCATAAACCTGAACATGTAATACAAAATATAAAATAACATGCAACAAACCATTTCGACCTGCACCTTACGACTATTCCGGGAGAACTAACTAGATTAACTGACTATAGACATTATATATAGCAAGGGATCCTAAAGCCCCAAGCTATCAACCACCTGAGCACTGAGTTTAGGTTCGGTTTGAGTTTGTCTATGAAATATTTCTCCCCAATGAAAGTATCGTTCTTGTTTCTGAATTTAGCCAATATCTTAAAATCTTTTTCATTAAATCTGTGGTCCAATTCGAAAGAGTGATTCCTTACTGCTGAAAAAGGCATTTTCGTTATATATTGACCTGTTCGGATACTTTTCCCCAAATGCTCCAATATTCTAGCGCGGAATGAACGAGACGAACATCCCACATACCCAGCAAGGCAGCTGGGACAGTTAAATGCATAAACAATATTGGAACATAAGTTATTGGGAACAGTGTCCTTTATTCTAAAAAATGAGCGAATATTAAAGTCATTTGTGAAAATTATGCGAAAGTTAACAGCTGGGAATCTAGAATGAAGCAATTTTTGGAGCTGTTTACGAAAGTCGTAACTGGACCATTAAGACCGATCATTTCAACTATAAACACGGCGGGTTACAACGTGGGTAAATTTCTAATCAAATTAATTTCACCTTTTACCAACAATGAATATACAGTTAATAATTCAGCAACATTGGTCAATGAACTCAAATAATTAAATCTTCCTCAAGACTGTGTAATGGATAGTTTCGACGTACAGTCCCTCTTCACAAATGTCCCTCTTCAAGAAACTACAAATATTATTCTGGACAAATACCATCCTGATGAATTTTATGGACTCGATAGAAAGACTTTGAATAAGCTGTTAACATTTGCCACTTCTGATAGTGTATTCATGTTTGATAATGCTCTATACAATCAGGTAGGCGGAATTGCCATGGGCTCCCCTCTGGGCCCTGTTTATGCTAATGCGTTCATGTGTAAACACGAAGTTGAATGACTAGATGAGTGCCCCTTAAGTTTTAAACCTGTTTTCTATAAGCGGTAGGTAGATGATAGCTTTTTAATTTTCAGGAAGGCTTAACATGTGAATATGTTTTTAGAGTATATGAATAGACAGCATACGAATAAAAAGTTCACTTGGGAAATAGAAAAAGAGTGCTGCCTACCTTTTTTGGATGTAAATGTAATGAAAACGGGTTCTGGATTAACAACTAGTGTATTTCGAAAATATACGTTCACAAACCTTGGACTTAATTGGTTCAGTTTTTCACCCGTAATTTATAAAATAAATTCAATCAAGACTCTAATTAACCGAGCTTATAGCATATGTTCCACCTACATGTTTTTACATATTGAATTTAAGACTTTGGAAAACTTCTTTGTTAAAAATAATTATACAGTTAATTTAGTCCAGAAGACCGTTAAGTCATTTTTAGCTAGTAAATATGTAACTAAAACCTGTGTTCACGAGGTCCCGAAACTTAAGAAATATATAAAACTTCCATTCTATGGTAAATCCAGTTACGACTTTCGTAAACAGCTCCAAAAATTGCTTCATTCTAGATTCCCAGCTGTTAACTTTCGTATAATTTTCACAAATGACTTTAACATTCGCTATTTTTTTAGAATAAAGGACACTGTTCCCAATAACTTATGTTCCAATATTGTTTATGAATTTAACTGTCCCAGCTGCCTTGCTGGGTATGTGGGATGTTCGTCTCGTTCATTCCGCGCTAGAATATTGGAGCATTTGGGGAAAAGTATCCGAACAGGTCAATATTTAACAAAAAAAGCCTTTTTCAGCAGTAAGGAATCACTCTTTCGAATTGGACCACCGATTTAATGAAAAAGATTTTAAGATATTGACTAAATTCAGAAACAAGAACGATACTTTCATTGGGGAGAAATATTTCATAGACAAACTCAAACCGAACCTAAACTCAGTGCTCAGGTAATTGATAGCTTGGGGCTTTAGGATCCCTTGCTATATACAGTATAATGTCTATAGTCAGTTAATCTAGTTAGTTCTCCCGGAATAGTCGTAAGGTGCAGGTTGAAATGGTTTGTTGCATGTTATTTTATATTTTGTATTACATGTTCAGGTTTATGAAGTTAGGATTATGTAATATTCTTGTAAATCTTGTTATTGTTTTCAATTATTAACTTATAGTCTAGCAGTTTTAAGTAAAGTATTATGTAGAATTGTCACATTAAACTTGTTTAAATAGATCCATATATTAAATACAAAATTTAACAGATATAATGTTTGTTTTCTAGGATCGTTGGTGTTTCACCTGATGATGAACAGAGTTGTTCGAAATATTGTCAAAAGCTTAATTAATAAACAATGAAAATGGAGTTGATGTTTGCTCTCGTCATCTTATTTATTCTGAAGATCCGGTACCATAGCGGCCAACCTACTACTGATATTGTATATATATATATATATATATATATATATATATATATATATATATCTGTACTGTATATACATATATATAAATACTGGTATATATATATATATATATATATATATATATATATATATATATATATATATATATAATATTATATATATATAATTACATATTTTAGGTTTGATTCCCGGAGGGAAGTAATGAAAACATAATATTTAGTAGGGCCCCGTAATCATTGACGATATTGCCTATTAATATAATAGTCGCCCTTCAACACCCGCGGCAGCAGTTTTGAATATCCCGCGCGGAAGGGTCAGGGAGTACTCTCATAAGTGCACGCTTAATTCTCTTATGGAATCGTCCTTATGATTGGGTACCCTACAGAAAAAAACTTGTAGATTTATTTTTATTTTTTTTAACTTAATATATGTTATATTATGGCTTTCCATGCGTGGATTTCTTGTGCGCAGCGCCAAGGCGTAGGCCCTCTGGCGGCCATATTTCCTCCTTCACTGATATATAAAGACTCACTAGAAAATCAACGAATGGGAAGGGGATGGATGGGAGAGCCATGCATCGTCAATGATTACGGAGCCCTACTAAATATTAGGTTTTCATTACTTCCCTACGGGAATCAAACCTATAATTTTGACGATATTGCCTGAGTACCAAGACTGGAGGGGGACATTCGTAACAATACCGTAACCTCAGAACAAAAATAAGCCGTATAACATTTTAAAGTTTTATTGTATACAAACAATAAATAGTTATAAAAAAATAAAAGATTGCAAGCAGGGCGTGACTTCGAAGAAAGTCTGCTTGCTCATGACCAGATCTTTTACCTTAAGATCTATACATGATAAATTGGGAACATCCTTGTGCCCCTACTTAGAACTATAAACTCTTTGGAATATTGTTCTAATCTTAATAATATGTGTACAGTGTATATATGTTTGTACATTCTCTTAATCCTATATAGTTGCAACTATGATAGATATCTTAAAATAAAATAAAAACTTTTGAACCGTCATATCAGTTCGATCACAGCTCGTGATATATCACAATCTCCGGCGAAAGGGTTCTGTGGGGCTTTGGGCTATTCACCACAGGCCCCCCCCCCACCCTTTTTCTCGCCTTAACATTAATACAAAATAGCACAGAGCCTACGAGACCTTCTGTCGTAGAGCTACATAGGTACGTTTTGGCTTGTTCAGAGCGACCGACAGGTATCGTGTAAGGAAAGTATGGTTTGATGCCCACAATTGAGTGTTGGCAATGTCGTCTATAGACATTTTTTGTAAAAATCTAAGAGAGACGGCCCCCTTCCTGATGTCGTGAGCCCTGCCCACTACGCCGGGATTACTTTCTTTAATAACATCTACTAACAGAGAAGCCAATTTTCTCCTAGTAACACAATTACCTGCTTGGGTCACCCACAGAAAACCTGGTTGTCGAGGGTGAGCTGCCCTCATTAACTTAACTAAGGCCTCTACTGGACATAAAATATGATGTGTGTGTCCGCGTTTTAACGCCGGAACAGAACATTCTGAAAAAATATGATCAGAGTGCTCATTCTTAGCTATAAAAGTGGGGGATGGCGCGATTTGGACTTTGTCGTGCAGTGTCCCAAACCTAAGGCAATTAGGTTCGTTGCTCATCGCCACCAGCTCAGAGACCCTATTACCGGTAGCTAAAGCCATCAAGAACACATCCTTTTTAAGTAATGAATCAAAATCCGGCGCAGTGTATTATTTGCGCGATTGAAGCAAAGATAAGGCTTTATCAAGCGACCAAGTGGGCATGAGGTGACGTGGTGGTGGACGGATCTTGAAACACGCCCTCATAAACCCTTTCTCCTCCGCCTGCGGTATCGAGAGACCAGTGAGATCAATGAAGAGGGTTCTGATAGCAGATAAGTGATTTTTTATCGTAACAACGGAAAAATGCTTTTGCTCAAATAAATAATCTAAGTATTTGAAGACTAGGGCTTCTGATGCACCGGATTGCCCTGACTCAACAATCCAGTTAGTGAAAGCTTTCCAATGTGATTGATATTGCCTCCTGGTAGATATAGTATATTGGTTCATAAGTTTACTAGTGACACTTTCCCCATACTGAGCTAGCCATTTGGCCTGGTAAATGTCCAGAAGGCAAAATTGAGCGAGGTCTGAAGGTTGCCAATTGTCTCAAAATGGAATGCGGAGACCAGGAGTGACACCGGGTCCTTGCACCATTTGTTCAACTGGTGGTACCATGCCTGAGCCGGCCATAACGGCGCGATCATCGAGACTAAGCCCTGGTAACCTCTTAGTTTGTGAATCACCCTGCACATTAGAACAGAATCTGGTGGAAGAAATAGATAGATTGAATTCCACTTGTTCCAGTCCTCCAGTAATGCATCTGGTCCGCCCGCCGGGGTCACCCCCTGGTGGGTTAGGAAGAGAGGTAGCTTGTGAGTCTCCTCGGATGCAAACAGATCCACTTGTGGACGGAAAGGCTTTGCAATCATCTTGTCGAAGATGGTTTGTTTGAGAGCCCATTCTACTAAGGTGCTCCGTCGCCGGGACAGAGCATCCACCCACACGTTCGACACGCCTGGGAGGTATGAAGCATGCAGATGAATGCTCAGCGATTCGGCTAGGGCAAAAATCTGTTCTGACACTATTAGCAATTAACTCTCGAGACCTCACTGAACCTTGTTTCTGAATGCAATGGACCGCTACTAAGATGTCCATCCGAAACGCTATTGATTTCCCTTGCAATGACGAGCCGTTGGCTTGGCGAAAATATAGAGGAACTAGAAGCTCTTGTTTGTTGATGTGCCATGAAATGCCCTGGTCCCAAGTGCCCTGCCCTTGATGGCCTAGATTGGATTGATACCCCCACCCCAGTGTTCCGGAAGCATCTGTATCTACCCATACCGAAGGGGGAGGAGAAACCCAAGTTGTCATAGAGTACAGTGTTTCGGTCTTTGCCTAGACCGACAGTAAGCTGTGAATTAATCGAGGAATCGGACATAGTTTTCCCTCCGGCAATAGTGGGAAAAATTTGTTGCCTTCCATGATTAATCTCTTTACTTTCAACCGGCCCAACTTCACAGATAATTGGATCCGGTTGAGAGAGCCGACCAGGGAGTTCCACGCCTTCCTTGTCATATTCAGACTGTGGAGAAAACGAAACAGTTTCTTGCGAAATCTGTGGCGATTATTCACACTCTGAGTAAGGGTCAGGTTGACGGTGTCCCAGACCAGGGCGCCCTATCAACTGAATTTCCTGTGTAGGAACAAGGAGCGACTTTGCCAAGTTCACCTTGAACTCTAAGGTTTGTACATGATTGATTACTTGGTTGACATGATTGTGACATAACTCTCTAGGCTCTGCCACCACTAGCCAGTCGTCTAGATACCACAACACCACGATCTATCTATCTATCTATTGCCTGATGCCGTGATCCCCGAAGGGGTGGCCACGAACGAACCGCCCCCATGCACCTCTGTCCCCAGTCAGTCAACGCCCCTCCCCCCAACCAGCTCTGCCTTCGTTCATATACTTCCTCACTCCATCCTTCCACCTCTCATTCGGTCTACCTCTCCCTCTCTGTCCCTCCACCTCGCTCTCGTACACCCTCTTAGTTATTCACTCGCTTTCCATACGTTCCATATGGCCGAACCATCTCAAGTTATTCCTTTTCACACTTTCCATCACATCTACCTCCACACCACACCTCCTTCTTACTTCCTCATTAGTCTGTCTATCCCTCCCTGTAACTCCGCACGCACTTCTTAAGTAATTCATTTCCACTGCTCTCACTCTTGGTCTGAGTCTCTCAACCGACGTCCATGCTTCGCTTCCGTAAGTCAGTGTCGGGATTACCACACTGTCATGCAAGGACTTCTTCACTTCCATACTGACTACCCTATTTCTTGTTACTGCTTTCAGCATTCCTACAACCCTCTTCCCATGTTGTACCCTCTCCCGCACTTCTTCATCCATAGTACCATCTTTACTCAACACACTGCCCAGATACTTAAAAGAGTTGACGATCTCCATAGCCTGACCGTTCACCTTCACCTCATACGCTGTGACTTCACCCCTTTCGAAGACCATAACCTTGCTCTTCCCCGCATTTACCTTCAAATTCCGTTTTTCGCACACTGTTCCAAACTCATTTACCAGACCCTGCAACTCCCATTCATTATCACTCATCAGAACTGTATCATCCGCAAACAGTAGTATAGGTAGCTTCCACTCAATTC
The DNA here is from genome assembly GCA_032716605.1 of Paralithodes platypus. Classification (NCBI taxonomy): domain Eukaryota; kingdom Metazoa; phylum Arthropoda; class Malacostraca; order Decapoda; family Lithodidae; genus Paralithodes; species Paralithodes platypus. Next base: position 27,041,794 of record CM064532.1, on the reverse strand, counting down.
CCTCCCTTTTCAGCGATACACCAACATCCACTGCTCTTGATAGTATTTCTTTCATGACTCCATCCATATATACAATAAACAACCACGGGGACATCACACACCCCTGTTTCAAACCAACATTCAGTTCAAAGAACTCGCTCTGCTCACTCTCCACACGTACTGCCGTCTTTGCACCCTCATACATGCTCTTCACTGCTTTCAGCAACTTGCCATCTACTCCGTATATTCTAAGTACTTTCCACAAACCTTCTCTATCCACTCTGTCATAGGCCTTCTCCAAGTCCATAAAGGCAACATTCACCTTTTGTTTCTTCTCCAGATATTTCTCCACAACACAATTCAGGGTAAAAATGTGATCTACACATCCTCTTCCCTTCCTAAAACATCCCTGCTCGTCGCCTATCCATTTCTACGTTCTCACTCTCACTCTCCCAATCACTACCCTACTGTATACCTTCCCTACTATGCTTAGAAGACATATTCCTCGGTGGTAAACACACACTTCTCTTTCCACTTTGCCCTTATATAGGTGACTATTATGCCAGTCTTCCAGTCATTGGGTGCACTCCCCTTCTCCCATGCTAGTTTGCACATTTTCCATACCCATTCGATCACTATCTCACCACCATACCTCAACATTTCCCCACTCACTCCATCTGTTCCTGGTGCTTTCCCCAACTTCACTCTTTTCATGGCTTCCCACACTTCTGACCTCCTGATCCCCACCTACTCCTCCGCTACTTCTCTTCTTCTCCCTCCCATACCATATCCAGCTATGTTTGCTGGCTCTTCATTCCTTACATTTAGCAACTCGTACACCCTCTTAGTCATTCTCTCGCTTTCCATACGTTCCATATGGCCGAACCATCTCAAGTTATTCCTTTTCACACTTTCCATCACATCTACCTCCACACCACACCTCCTTCTTACTTCCTCATTAGTCTGTCTATCCCTCCCTGTAACTCCGGACGCACTGCTAAGTAATTCATTTCCACTGCTCTCACTCTTGGTCTGAGTCTCTCAACCAACGTCCATGCTTCGCTTCCGTAAGTCAGTGTCGGGATTACCACACTGTCATGCATGGACTTCTTCACTTCCATACTGACCACCCTATTTCTTGTTACTGCTTTCAGCATTCCTACAACCCTCTTCCCATGCTGTACCCTCTCCCGCACGTCTTCATTCATAGTACCATCGTTACTCAACAGTGTCAACACACTGCCCAGATACTTAAAAGAGTTGATGATCTCCATAGCCTGACCGTTCAGCTTCACCTCACACGCTGTGACTTAACCCCTTTCGAAGATCATAACCTTGCTCTTCCCCTCATTTACCTTCAAATTCCGTTTTTCGCACACTGTTCCAAACTCATTTACCAGACCCTGCAACTCCCATTCATTATCACTCATCACAACTGTATCATCCGCAAACAGCAGTATAGGTAGCTTCCACTCAATTCCCTCCCTTTTCAGTGATACACCAACATCCACTGCTCTTGATAGTATTTCTTTCATGACTCCATCCATATATACAGTAAACAACCACGGGGACATCACACACCCCTGTTTCAAACCAACATTCAGGTCAAAGAACTCGCTCTGCTCACTCTCCACACGTACTGCCGCCTTTGCACCCTCATACATGCTCTTCACTGCTTTCAGCAACTTGCCATCTACTCCGTATATTCTAAGTACTTTCCACAAACCTTCTCTATCCACTCTGTCATAGGCCTTCTCCAAGTCCCTAAAGGCAACATACACCTTTTGTTTCTTCTCCAGATATTTCTCCACAATACAATTAACACCTTACGAGCGGCCTATGCGGTTTATTTATGTGTACCGCCCAGCGGGGTGTTTTTAGCCAAAATAGGGCTGTTTACGTGATCATTTTCATGCCTAAATAAGACCCAGAACGTAAAACAAGTACCTATCCCTGAAAGGGCATAAACAGAGCTTTCGAATGACACCATAACGATCCTTGTGTGATGGATAGTTTTCTTGCAATAACCGTGCAACGCGAGTGCAAAAAGCAGGTAATTCGGTACTTTCGGTACATAATTGAGTATGTAGCGAGTGAGAGAGGGAGGAGGGAGCTGAGATTTGTGTCAGTAGGTTCGCCGCGGTGGTCTGGAGCAGTCATACGCTCGCTAGTCTCCTGCCACCACTTGTCTCTCTCTCTCAGCCACATTACGTGCTGAAATTGCCACTCGAGTTATGTCGAGCGCCGCCACATAGTCCAGCTTTATTTAACTCGACTTAAGTGGTGGGCCGCTTTTTAAGGGTTAAGGGTAAAAATGTGATCTACACATCCTCTTCCCTTCCTAAAACCTCCCTGCTCGTCGCCTATCCATTTCTCCATTCTCACTCTCACTCTCTCAATCACTACCCTACTGTATACCTTCCCTACTACGCTTAGAAGACATATTCCTCGGTGGTAAACACACACTCCTCTTTCCCCTTTGCCCTTATATAGGGGGACTATTATGCCAGTCTTCCAGTCATCGGGTGCACTCCCCTTCTCCCATGCTAGTTTGCACATTTTCCATACCCATTCGATCACTATCTCACCACCATACCTCAACATTTCCCCACACACTCCATCTGTTCCTGGTGCTTTCCCCAACTTCACTTTTTTCATGGCTTCCCACACTTCTGACCTCCTGATCTCCACCTCCTCCTCCGCTACTTTTTTTTGTTTTCTCCCTCCCATACCATATCCAGCTATGTTTGCTGGCTCTTCATTCCCTACATTTAGCAACTCATTGAAGTTCCAGAACAGTTTCTTACTCTCCCTCCACCATGATGCCCTGGGCCAATAATGGCAGAAGGGCTTGCCGGACTAATTTTGTGAAAATTCTCGGTGCCACGTTCAACCCATACAGCATTTTGTGAAAAACTTAGGCTCTTGCCGTATCCTCAAGGCGAGGAACTTTTGGAACCGTCTGTTGATAGGGACATGCCAATAGGCGTTTTTGAGGTCTAAGGAGCACATCCATCCCAACGGCGGAAGGGTAAGCCTGATTTGATATACGGAAAGCATCCTGAAGGATGGATTTACGATGTAAGTGTTCAGATGCGAGAGATCTACTACTGGCCGCATCTGCACACTGTCCCACTTTGGCACTAAGAAAAGTCTGGAGGTGAATACTTTGCAAGGTGGTTTTACTAAGACAATGACCTTCTCTGATATCATTTCTTGAACTAGGGCCTCCACCCCCAGTGAAAGATGGGTGTCTTCGAGCGCCTGACGCAGTCGTTGCCGCCGGATCCACCGCCAGGTAAGGCCTTTGCGTACTACGGTTCTGGACCAGGTTCGCTTGAGCCAGGCTCTGTGGCATTACTGGAACGACCCCGTTTGCAAACTGGGCTCGATTAGTGGAGCAACTCTCCAGTCCGACGCGCCTAAGCATGGCCCCGGGAGACAGAGAGTATGGTTGGCTAGTTTTTTGAAGGGGAAGGTGGGTTGGTATCAGACGGCTGGCTAGTCTTGGCTGCCGGCTGTCCCTGATTTAATTTGGGGTGTGACTTACCTCTATAACCTGAGTTTTTACCTTGTTTGGGCTTGGGCTGATTACCTCCCTGCTGTGGAGGAGGCCTTGGGTCTCGAAAGAACTGTTTAGCATGAGGGGGTTGTGACTTACCGCCGTTTTTGAGCTTAGTGAAGGGTTTCTTAAACGGTTCCCTCTTAGCCTGGGAGGTAGTCGGCTTCCACCCATCCACCAAATTATAAACTGCATTCCACGTTTCTGAACTAAGGAGGGAGGCAGTTAAAACTGGGGAAAGGGTTACCCGGCGGCCAATATCTTCTGGTAACTTCTTCACTAAAAATACCCGGAGATCCTGGCGTGCCCTCACAGCTTCCATGATAGCTACCCTAATGTCACCCAAGGATTGTATAGAGTTTTGTAATAGAATCCTACGTGACAGCTCAGTGGCTTTCCTCACATTTTGGTCTGCAATGGCCGAAATCGTCCTAGCTAGGGATATGGAAACCTGGCGAGTGACAAGATATTGTGAGAACAATCGTAAAGCTTTGCTTCGCAGCTTAAAATCCCTATTCAGATGGGCTGGGGGAGGGGTACAAAAGGGGTCATCAAAATGGTGAAGAGCTATTTTGGGGGCCGCCAGTAAAGCGAACAAGGCTGGAGACAGCCCTTCTGCCTTATTAACCGGTAATGAGAACCAAGCATGCAACTCTTGAGGGACCTGATGTGAGGTTTTAGATGCAATAGTGGAAGTAAATACTTGTGCCTCTGCTTCCCAGTCTACCCATGGCCCCACACCTACCTGCGTCATCTGCAAGACTGGTGTGTGTGACTGATCAAGGACCGGAACTGTAGCCAGTTCCGGCGTGAGTGCATTCAAAGCTTTTATGTCATTAATGCCATCTGCTTTGGACCAGTCTGCAAAGAGTCGTGCAGATGAGGCCGGCGGTACTGCCGGGGCAGCTGAGAAGACAAAGAATTCAGCATTTTATGTACTGGGTATGGCTTTAACCTCTCCGCGGCGCACAGGGGGTTTCTACAGGGTAAGACTGTGCGCACCTATGATGATTTTGGGACCCATTGCCAATTTCGATAAAAAGTACATCATCGTGTAGGGAATATTTGCGTGCATCGGCCCATATATATTTCACCCCCAAAAAATGTCTGGGGGGGGGGGAACGGTCCGTAGTTGAAAAATGTGGAGCGAATGGCACCGCGCGGCTAGATTGTCATCGAGCGGCGAGATTTCCCTGCCGAATTTTCACGCGCCCAGGGGATAGAAGGAGAGGGAGGAGGGGGTGGGTTACCGTGTATTATCACGTATATCTCCTTTTTTGAGCCCTTTTAGGCTATGTAGAGTATGTATACGTGTGTTGGCCACCCATATAACAATGAATATGCCTCATAGTGACCAAAAATTGCAATATATAAGGGAATTATAAGAGAATTTTTAGGCGGGAATGAAGATGTGTTGGAGGTTTGGCGGCAATTTATGAGCTGAGAGTGTGGTTTACGCCATACATATCACTTATATCTTGTACGTAGAGCACTGTCATGCTATAATACAGACTTGTACGTATGTATACGTGCCATATATCAAAATATATACCGCATATAGACCAATTCATGCGATATTTACGCACATTACCAATGAGTTTCTATGCGTGAACCAAGGTGTGAGTGAGTTGTGCTGGGAATGAAAGGGGGAGAGGGTGTGTTACGCCATAAATATCACGTAAATCTTGTATTTAGAGCACTGTCATGCTATAATAAAGACGTGTACGTATGTAGGCGTCCCATATAACAAGGAATATACCGCATATAGACCAATTGATGCGATATTTACGCAAATTGTGATTGTGTTTCTAGCAGACGGAAGCCTGAAAGGGTGGGTGGGGGTGGGTGGGTGGGAGGGAGGCATGCAGGGAGGGAGTGAGTGAGTCGTGGAGAGAAGGAAGGCAGGCAGATCTCTAGATAGATAGCCAGCTTTGTGATAATTGTGGAGGCGCCCGAGGCGTATGGATGTCTTGGTATTTTGAACCTTATGTCTACCAGATGTCTGGTGTTCGTTGCCACCAAGAGGTCTACAATAACATGAGTCAGGAATGGAGAGAGAGAGAGAGAGAAACTGAGACATGCGTATGTCGTACGTATAAATGGACTTCAGAATTGCATTTTTATGCAAGCAGACATTGCATTTTAGACACATGTGAAGTACCACAGAAACATGTAGGCCATTGACTGTAAATAAAGTACTATATTATAGACCACCAATGAGGGTGGTCAGTAAACACAGGCAGATTGCCTTTTGTGATAAGAGGGCTAAATATTGTTACAATCGGGTCTCGTATAAATCAGTGGCTCTCATACATTGGACTAGACTGGCATAAATGCAACAACGAAAACGCTAGATCCAACCCCTGATATATAATCCCGTCGAACAAAGAACACATATACCCTCCAGAGTTATATCTGCGATAGCGGGGTATCTTAACTCTCAGTATCTATGTGCTTCTACTATAGGCTGATGTTCTCTGAAACAGCCTATTACCTATAACATATGGTTGCTTAGTTATGGTACACAAGGAAAAGATAGTTAACTTAATTAAATCACAAGAGTGATCTAATGCAAACAAGAAGAAGGTTTACTTAACGTTACTTTAATCAATAATATCTGTCACTCCTTTATGAAAGAAAGTGTTGTAAAGTCCTCAAGCACCGAACAAGGAATCTTCTGAATAATGTCGGATGCTACTAAGAAGAACGTATCGGAAATGGAACCACAAAATAGCAGGAGGCAGGACAATGCACGTGTAGGCTAAATACACAAAAAGGCTGGACCTATAATGTTATTGGACACAAGAATACTATAAGCGGTGCAACAATAATAATGCTCGCCACGAAAAACTAATACTCCTATTAACAAAACCGGTCTATGCTGGTTGTGTCTCTCTAAAGCAACCTAGACCTCAAAATGCTTATGTAGAAATAATGGGTATGCATAAAAGAGTATATGATCTAATCCAGGTAATGTCTACCCGGGTTAACAAAGTCTAGCTGGGATTCGCAAAGGTACAGAATTCTGGTGGAGCAAGGCAGCTCCTAGCCTAGTGTGGACCTTGGGTCTGTGTGGCCTGATTACGTTAATATGAAGGGGTGCTCTCTTGAGGATTCTCGATCACAAGTATCGAGTATCCTCCTGGCGACCCTCAAAAGTAAAAGCAAGAGTTAGAACAGTGTTGGGTAGATTAGGCAAGCAGCCCTCACGCACTACACAGTCTAAACTCCAAGGTACACAGACAAAAGATCCACCCAGGTAACCCACAGAATCCGTAGTGTCGTGCAGCTCAAAAGTAGCCTACACACAGTGAAAACACCAACAGCAAGGGACCTGATCCCTAGTCTAGCATTATTTAACCCTGTAGAAACATTAGTGATTGATGGAGACAGTCCGAGCAATACAATCTCCCAAAAAGACAATGACTATCTTCAACCTTAGCCTAGTACATAAGAAATGTGAGATCCAGCATATAATACAGTCTGGCCACCAATTCAAGGTGTGGATGCAGGGAACCAGAGGGGGATTGATATTAATAAAAGGTGAGGAAGTAGTGGATATGATAGAGGCAGTAGAAGAGAAAGATTCTAAGACAAGAGTGTGGAACAGTTCATGGGAGATGCTTAGAGTATGCTGTCTGGGACGGATCTGACCAGGATATTTCCAGGGACCGCATGGGTGGAGTCCCAGTTCGCAGGAATGGCACGAGGGCGCGCGACAGTCGCCCAGTAAGCAGCCGCCTAGTAGGCCGTGTTAGGCAGGAGGCAACGAATCCCACGAGGCCTATGTAAGGGGGCCAGCCACGCGCCACTCACCACCAAGTCACACCACCTGGTCTCTCTCTCTCTCTCTCTCTCTCTCCCGCTCGCCTTCCCATCATTCAACCACTTAACACAATACTTTCAATTGGCTAAATAAAATAGAAAGGATTGTGACAGACGAAAACAAAGAACAGTTCTGAACTGTCTGCAACACAAGCTTTCTTGAGAAGGAAAGTACACAATAATAGGTAGACTGTAGCCACATTCTCTGACCTGGCGAGTCCTAGCGAGTAAGCCATGCGGTTCTGGGGGAAGCGGTGAGCGTCACATCCCACCCAAGATTTTTAAGAGGCTCCAACTATGAGCTCTAAATCTGACATGCAGAACCCATACAAAATTCGCCACTCCTAGGCACCCAGCGACAATGAAATGTAAAGCACAGTTCTCTTCAAAATAACACATTATAAAAATGAACTACCCCTCCCAACACAATAGATTAAATTACATAGTTATGCTCATAAGAGCGAACTTCACTAGCCCAGCCTTCTGAGAGGAGTACAACTCAGAATTTCTGCTATAAAATACTTAAACAAAATTTTAACTATCAAAGAAAGAGCTTTTATAGGATTTTTATATTTTTAATATGTTTATGGCGGCTGCACTACAGGGGCAGCCTAGTTTTTTCTTCTATACCAACACAGCAACTCCTACTTTAAGACCCAATACGCTGGGCTACCCCCGCGAGCCAACAAGCACCAGACGTAAACATACTAATCAAACCAAAGTAGGAGGCTACCCTTGTGATGATCTACCCCGGGTCTTCCACCCTCGATAAGCAATCTGGAATCACATTCTCAGAACCGGCAATATGGCGTATGTCTAGGTTGTATTCCTGCAACATTAATGACCACCTGGTCAGCCTCATATTCCGGTTATGGAATTGATTCAGGAACTTGAGGGGGTGATGGTCGGTGTAGATCACCACCACTGGTCCATAGGCTGGAACATACACCTCAAAGTGCCTGAGCGCTAGCACAATCGCCAGCAGTTCCTTCTCAACTACTGAATAGTTCTTCTCCGCCGAGTTGAACTTTTTTGAGAAGAAACTGACTGGGTGCTCCAGCCCATCTTCGTCTGATTGCATCAGAATGGCACCAGCCCCCACACCACTGGCATCAGTTGCCAGCTGGAATGGTCGGCTAAAGTCCGGGGCCCTGAGGATTGGGTGAGTACACAACAGGTGTTTTACTAGCAAAAAAGCCCTCTCACACTCAGGCGCCCACTTAAACTTTCTATCTTTGGCCAATAGGTCCGTCAGAGGAGCCAGCACAGTAGAATAGCCCTTTATAAAGCGGCGGTAGTAACCAATCATGCCCAAAAACCTCATTATCTGCTTCTTGGTGGACGGCCTGGGGAAGTGGTTAATAGCCAATATCTTGTTCTGTGGGGGGCACACCTGGCCCAAACCCACCATGAACCCCAGATACTGCACGGTGGCCCGCACAAAATCACACTTTCCCAGGTTGACCACCAAGTTTGCCTTGCTTAATTTCTTAAATAGGGATTCTACATGTTCACAGTGGCTCTTGAAATCGTCATCGTAGATAATGACGTCGTCCAGGTACACGGTACAGTTCGGAATGTCAGCCACTAACTCGTTCATCAAGCTTTGGAAGGTCGCTGGTGCGTTCTTTAGACCGTACGGCATGACATTACAATGATATGTAGCACCATCCACCACAAAACCACACACCTCTTTCGCCCGTTCAGACAAAGGCACCTTCCAGTAACCTTTTACTAGGTCTACCTTGGTCGAGAACTTGGCCCTGCCAATCTTGTCTACACAGTCATCGACCCGGGGAAGAGGATATGGGTTGGTGGGAGTCAAGCTGATTAGCCTGCGGTAATCAACACAGAAGCGCACCTTGCCATCCGGCTTAGGTTGCAGCGTTACGGGAGATGTCCACTTTACCGCCCCCTTCTCGATCAGTCCCTGTTGCAACATATACTCCAACTCCGCCCAGAGGGCCGGAAGTTTAATAGGGGGCACCCTATAGGGCACTGATTTGAAGGGTGGGTGGTCTCCGACGTCAACGTCGTGCACCTCCTGAGTAGTGAAGCCTGGGTGTTTCCGCAAATACAGTAGGGTATAAACAAAATAGGCGCTCGACAGCCACACGCTGTTGCTCAGGTAGGTGTTGCAAAGCCTCATGAGCCACCTGTCTCGTGTTTCCCGCCCACTGATCTGCAGAAACATGATAATCCCAGTTGTCATCCACCTGCGCATGACTGTCCCGTTCTCCTTCTCCACCTTGACTGCTGAAAGTCATCACGGGGACAGTGAGAGGCTCAGGTGGGCGCCTCACATACTCCTTCATCAGGTTGACATGACATAACTGATTCCTCTTACGCCTGTCTGGAGTGGCCACCAGGTAATCTAAGTCCGAGAGCTTCTCTGCTACCCTATAAGGACCAGCGTACTTTGCGGATAAGGGGTGACCTACAAGAGGGAGTAGTATCAACACCTCCTGACCCCCGTGAAACTCCCTGAGTTTCACCTTGTGGTCGTACCTGTCCTTCATGAGGGCCTGAGAGCCTACCAGATTGCGGCCAGCCAACTCCAGACTACGCAACATTCGTTCTCTACTCTCAAGTTCGACAGCACCGTCACTACACTTTAGAACCTCCTGGTCTTCTAGCTGCAATTTGCGAATATCTGAGGGAGCTAGCCTGTCTAAGTGTTTGTGAAACAACTCATGCCCTCCCCCAACATCGAACTTTGCATCCTGTTGCTCTCTCCGTGTAACCGTTGCTGCCTCTGAGTCTCTTTAAGCCCTGCCTCTACACTCTCAGTGACAGGTGGTGGTGCTTCTCCAGACTCTAATAACGGTGCTAATACTGAGTGCCCGAGAAGCGCTGCTGGTACTAGACTCTCCACCGTATCAGCTTTCAGCACCTTCTCGTGACCGTTCCTCCGCTTATTTGAAGACTGTTGGTAAGGCTGTGACTCCCTGGATGCGAGAGATCTGGTTACAACACACGCCATTGGTTGCACCTGACACTTCTCAACCCACTCCTGTTCCTCCCTACTCACGTCGGCCGGCTCCTCGGCAACGACTAAGGGTGAAACCTTAGAAGCAGGCACCGCAAAGTCATTGCCGAGAAGGAGGTCGACGCCCCCAACAGGCAATTTCTCCACGATTCCCACATCCAGTTCGCGAGTCACAACCGTCAACTTCAAGCTCCATTCTAACAAGCGGGTATGTCCTAGTTGCATTAACTCCATGCACCACAACTACCCGCGCCGCGTTTATGGGTCTACCAGTGAAATTCTTCAACAGTGTCTGAGAGGCACATGTGTCACGCAAAAGCTGTACCCCGTGCTTCTTGCCCCCCAACTTCACGCAGCCATGCCCTCTATGGTCGCAAAAGGCATCGCGGACAGGGTTCGAGCCTTCCGGATCCTTCTTCGCTGGCGGTGCTCCATCCACTGATCTTATACCTCCAGCAAACACAGAAGACTTCTGGAACACCCCAATGCTGCAAGCCAATGACACAGCCACCGTGGGAGGCCTGCTCGGACAAGCTTTTGCCATGTGCCCCTCTTTGTGACAGTCATAACACTCAAATTTCCCCTTGGACTTATACTGAGGTGTAAAAGTCCCCTGACCCATCTTAAACGGGGCGGTGCTAGGTTTGTGATCAGTCTTGGTGTCATTGCTTTTAAATTTATGTGTGTCCATATTCCGGGGAGGGGGAGGGTAACGCTCCTTAACGCCTACATCGTTTCTCTGTGCAGAGCGGCACCCCCGAATTAGTGACAACCGACGATCAGCCATCTCTGCTGCTTCTACGAGAGTTCTTGGGTTCTTCTCTTTAAGGTTTAAAGTCAAGTCGCCGCCCGTACACTTATAAAACTGCTCTAGAAGCATCAACTGTTTCATCTCATCAAACGTAGTTGTCTTCTCTGATCTGAGCCAGTTTCCCATAGCGTCGGACAGGTCCCGGGCGTGCTCCAAGAAGGTAATGTCTCGCCTCTTAGTCACACCCCGGAACTTTAACCTATATGTCTCGGGTTGTAGCTCATATGCCCGCAGGACAGCCTCCTTGAGCTCCTCATAAACAACGCAGGACTCCAAAGACAGTGCATCATAAGCCTTGAGCCCCTTACCTACGAGTCTAGAGGACACAAGGGCCGCCCACTTAACTTCAGGCCACTGATGCTCCCGGCACTTCTTCTCAAATCTATTGAAAAACTCTGTGACACCAGACTCGTCAAATACAGGAACCAGTTTCAGAAGGTGCGACAGAGACTGATCATGCGCACGGTTTCCAGTACCGAGCCGCTGTCCCGTCGTCTCAACACGAGACTTCTCTAAATCCATGTCGGCACAGTATCTTGTTGATTCTAGTTCAGTCCTAAGCTCAGCTTCCCTCGTCTGTTGCTGCATCCTAGCCAGCTCTTTTCTCTCTTCTATCTTAGCTAGCTCATTTCTCTCTTCTATCTTAGCTAGCTCTGTCTGCTGTTGACTCTGATGTTGCATCTTTGCCATCTCGAGCTGAAAGAGCATCTTCGGGGTCAAACCTTGAGGAGGAGGAGGAGATGCAATGATGTTAGAAATACCCGGTGATCCCCCCAGGGGCAAACCACCCTGCCAGTCACTACCCCCCTGCGGAAGCGTGCTCAGGGTCGGTACTCCAGTAGGAGGACTGGGAGTCGAGTGAAGGGGAGGCTCGGCCAAAGGGCTCTGAGCACTAACCCTACCTCGTACGCCAGTCACCCCTCCCAGCACACACGTCATCAGGTCATCCTTGGTCATGCCACTAGTACATACATGACCGATAGCTGCGGCTAAGCACTGGAGACCGTATCGATTCACACCCACCAACCGGTCGGAAGTAACAGGCCATTGTAAAAAATTCCTTGCATCCTCCTCACTGTTCACCAAGTTAACAACCTGCCCATGCTGCTGCTCCTCAGCTTCTACATCACGTACTGTGTCTTCATCCTGCACTGATCCGCTATAAGACATGATGCTCACTGAAGATTTTTCACTTAGATACACAAAAAAGAAGTACCCCAAACTCTTATACCACAATATTCACAATAAAAAATTCTCGGAGACCGCTTAAGTGCTATATTACTTTGCTAACAAAATAATTCTTGCATGTCCTCAAAAAATATTCCACAAAATCAACAAATGTTCACTGCCTAAAATGTGAGAAAAATCTGCACAATAACCTGCAATTATATGTCAGTTCACCAAATCCTGAGCTAGGTCGCCATTTGTTACGATCGGGTCTCGTATAAATCAGTGGCTCTTATACATTGGACTAGACTGGCATAAATGCAACAACAGAAACGCTAGATCCAACCCCTGATATATAATCCCGTCGAACAAAGAACACACAATATACCCTCCAGAGTTATATCTGCGATAGTGGGGTATCTTAGCTCTCAGTATCTATGTGCTTCTACTATAGGCTGATGTTCTCTGAAACAGCCTATTACCTATAACATATGGTTGCTTAGTTATGGTACACAAGGAAAAGATAGTTAACTTAATTAAATCACAAGAGTGATCTAATGCAAACAAGAAGAAGGATTACTTAACGTTACTTTAATCAATAATATCTGTCACTCCTTTATGAAAGAAAGTGTTGTAAAGTCCTCAAGCACCGAACAAGGAATCTTCTGAATAATGTCGGATGCTACTAAGAAGAACGTATCGGAAATGGAACCACAAAATAGCAGGAGGCAGGACAATGCACGTGTAGGCTAAATACACAAAAAGGCTGGACCTATAATGTTATTGGACACAAGAATATTATAAGCGGTGCAACAGTAATAATGCTCGCCACGAAAAAGTAGTACTCCTATTAACAAAACCGGTCTATGCTGGTTGTGTCTCTCTACAGCAACCTAGACCTCAAAATGCTTGTGTAGAAATAATGGGTATGCATAAAAGAGTATATGATCTAATCCAGCTAATATCTACCCGGGTTAACAAAGTCTAGCTGGGATGCGCAAAGGTACAGAATTCTGGTGGAGCAAGGCAGCTCCTAGCCTAGTGTGGACCTTGGGTCTGTGCGGCCTGATTACGTTAATATGAAGGGGTGCTCTCTTGAGGATTCTCGATCACAAGTATCGAGTATCCTCCTGGCGACCCTCTAAAGTAAAAGCAAATAGAGTTAGAACAGTGTTGGGTGGATTAGGCAAGCAGCCCTCACGCACTACACAGTCTAAACTCCAAGGTACACAGACAAAAGATCCACCCAGGTAACCCACAGAATCCGTAGTGTCGTGCAGCTCAAAAGTAGCCTACACACAGTGAAAACACCAACAGCAAGGTACCTGATCCCTAGTCTAGCATTATTTAACCCTGTAGAAACATTAGTGATTGATGGAGACAGTCCGAGCAATACAATCTCCCAAAAAGACAATGACTATCTTCAACCTTAGCCTAGTACATAAGAAATGTGAGATCCAGCATGAACTATGAGCAATGATCTGTGCAATAGGTGTTAACCAACATTGAGCAATAGCCTTAGTTAGCCTATCTGTGTTATATTGTGACAAAATGTGATATGTGCTCTATTCTGTAAATAGGCCTACTGTATTTTTTATTTTATTGTGTCTTTATTAATATATCTTTGTGTATAATTATTATCTGTGCTCTGACGAGAAATGTATGTGATATTGACCATTAGGTCGTACTGTATTTATACTGTATCTATCTTATGTGTCTGGAATAAAGAATTATATTATTATTATTATTATTATTATTATAATACAGTCTGGCCACCAATTCAAGGTGTGTATGCAGGGAACCAGAGGGGGATTGATATTAATAAAAGGTGAGGAAGTAGTGGAAATGATAGAGGCAGTAGAAGAGAAAGATTCTAAGACAAGAGTGTGGAACAGTTCAAGGGAGATGCTTAGAGTATGCTGTCTGGGACGGATCTGACCAGGATATTTCCAGGGACCGCATGGGTGGAGTCCCAGTTTGCAGGAATCGCACGAGGGCGCGCGACAGTCGCCCAGTAAGCAGCCGCCTAGTAGGCCGTGTTAGGCAGGAGGCAACGAATCCCGCGAGGCCTATGTAAGGGGGCCAGCCACGCGCCACTCACCACCAAGTCACACCACCTGGTCTCTCTCTCTCTCTCTCTCTCCCGCTCGCCTTCCCATCATTCAACCACTTGACACAATACTTTCAATTGACTAAATCAAATAGAAAGGATTGTGACAGACGAAAACAAAGAACAGTTCTGAACTGTCTGTAACACAAGCTTTCTTGAGAAGGAAAGTACACAATGATAGGTAGACTGTAGCCACATTCTCTGCCCTGGCGAGTCCTAGCGAGTAAGCCATGCGGTTCTGGGGGAAGCGGTGAGCGTCACAATATAGACTGGTGTCTCCTTACACATGCGAAAGGGTAGATTGCCACCAGAGAATCTTATACTTATTTATTTCCAAGTAATATGCAATATAAATGTATATTCGAGACCTACTGCAATTATTTGTATGACAGTCATGACTATGTATAATCCAATATACGCGCGTAGGCGAGACATAAGAAAGCTGGTTGAGCAATTTTCGACACCCACACAGTTATTATTCATTTTTATTTACAATATTATACAATACAAATGTATTTGTGAAGAGTATTTTATCCATTATTGTATTTATACCAGTTTTGTTCCCAGACAGAGCTGCTGTAGCTGGAGCATCAAGGAGCGGCAAGGGTCACCGCTTGACCGTGTGAAAATGAGTGGAGTCACACTGAGAGGGGCAATTTTGCTGAGTGTTTGGGCAATTTTTGACAGAATAAAGTTATATAATTACTAATTCTTGACAGAGACAAACTTTTATAAACCTTGGCATGATATAATTGATAATCCCATCAATTTACAAACGTAAATTGGTGGGATAATTAATGTTTTTTGTATATTGTCATTTCGATTGTAGACACGAAGTTTTGAGTGATATTTGGTATGAGCTCCTGTGGCATGGTTGGTAAGGTCACGGACTGGAAAACTCAAAGTGTGGTAGGGTAGTGGGATCGAATCCAGGAGGGGGTTATGGGGAAGGTTTTATACTGTCTAGAAAAATTTTGATAAATTTTTTTTTTTACAAGATCATGCCATTGTATTCAAACAATATGAAACATTCATAGAATATATCATATTGTAAGAATACAATGACATGACCTTGTTTTTTTTTGTTTTTTTTTATTGTTTTTTTTTATTATCTTAGTAGGTTTGACAGGATTTATTGAAACATATTTATTTTTGTACAATTCATTTGAGGTAAGAAAATAATTATATACACATTACTTAGGCTAATAACAAACATATATATTGATATACTAAAAAAATAAGGCATATTACATGTAAATTTTTGAAACTTATAAACTAAATAATGAAACATACAATTATATAATGTAAAAGCTATATCACAGGGACATCTTTGGAACTTATACATTATATAATATATATGTTACATTATGAGGTAGCGTGATCAATTAGGTCAGGTCAGGTAAGGTAGGGCGCGAGTCCAGGACAGGGCAGGGCAGGGGTCGAGTCCAGGGCAGGGCACGGGGCGAGTCCAGGGCAGGGCAGGGCAGGGCAGGGGGCGACACTCAATAATTCTTGAAGGTGTGGTAGTCCCTGAAGCAGTCACCCAGGCAGAGTGGAACTTTGCACTCGGCGCACATTGAGGTGACTCTTTTGGTGACATGGGGTTTCCTGACACTGGAGCTGCAGACGGTGCACTGCGCCTGCCTGCGACGAGTGCCAAGCATCTCGGTGTTGATTGGGTAGTGTCTTTCGACACCCAGCTGGATGCGGTCAGGAACGTGATCCCCACGCCATGCCGTACGTCTGTGAGTGGTGGTGCCATACTTCTCCAGGAGTTGGTATGAGACGTTGTACACGAACTCCCGGAATTTCAGCTTCTGGTTTGGGGACATATCCTTCTTCACCAACCACAAGTTGTAGGCATTGAGCATCGTGATATCAACTAGGTGGAGGAAGAGCTTGTGATACCACTTCACAGTCTTCCTCAGACACTCAACGCCTGACAGCTGACAGTCAGACTTGCCCACCAGGCGCATGTTCTTAGTGTAGTCCACTACCATGTCGGGCTTGTAGATGGTCTTCCTGGTTCGGTAGTGGATTTTGCCAGAATCCATCTGGGCACCTGTGTGGATGGTGGAAAGCAGGTGGACGTCTCGCTTATCCTTCCACTTCAGGGCTATCACTTTCCCACACTTCTCGAGCTGCTTGAATTTCTGCCCCTTTCGTCGCCTTCTTCACACATGCCTCTCGCGGTGTTCCTGGGCCAGGTCGTCTTCTGAAGGTGTGTCACTGGAGGAGGCATCTGTGAGAGGAATGACATTACCTGTGAACTTTGGCATAAACTTTCTTGTCTTTCTGACAGTCCCACATGACCCCGTTTGGTTGTCATGAAGAAACTGGCAGAGAGCAGGAGAAGTATACCAGTTGTCAGTGTAGATGATGTGGCCTTTGCCCAGGTAAGGTGCCAACATTTTCCTGACGATGGCACCTGACATGCCCATGGGGTCATTGGCAGCGGCTTTCGGTATGTCAATGTCAGTGCCTGTTTACACGATCATGTCAAGCACTATTCCAGTTTCGCAGTCACACAAAACGAAGAGCTTGATTCCGAACCTATGCCTTTTCAAGGGGATATACTGCTTGAAAACAAGACGTCCTTTGAAGAGCACGAGCGACTCATCAATCACCAAATTGAGGAAGGGGTAAAAGTATTTCCTATACCTCTCCAACAACATGGTGAACACATCCCGAACTTTCCATATCCTGTCAATCCTGTTAAGATTTTCGTTGTCTGCAAAGTGCATAAATCTTAGCAGCAACAAAAATCTGTCACGAGTCATGAACTTATTGAAAGTTGGGGTGGCGATGAGAGGGTCGTGCTTCCAATAGTGTTGCAACACATGCTTCTTGATCAGAGGCATGAGGAACAACAAGGCAAAGAACGTCATAAATTCTTCCACAGTCGTATCCACCCAGCCTCGTATTCTCGCTTTTGGAGAAAGGACGTCCAATCTGCCAAACACCCACCTGTAGTAGGCGTTTGTTTGGGCAACGATGTACGTAATTACCTCCATATCGAAAAAAGCGAGGAAGAAGTCGCTTTCGTTCGCTTGATCGTCACAGGGCCAGTCGTCAGTTGTTCCTGACGTCCCAGGATTGAACTGGGGCACGTCAGGTACAAAATTGATCCCGTCAGACCAATCGAACGAATGCAGCCCAGGGATCGGAATGTCGTCTGCGTCTCCTTCATCGTCTGAAATATCGCTTCCATGGTCGCGATACAGCACTGCATCATCATCACCCTCCTCTTCACTTGACAGACGATGCCCTTCCTCATTTTCGTCACCGACGTCGGACTCACTCCCACTGTCCACTCCCAAATCCCCCCACCCTTGGTCCCGTGCTAGGGCTTCGTCGTCGAAACCCGGGCTGCCAATGCCCTGCGAATCACCATCAAACAGCAGGGCGGCATACTTTGATGGTGTCAGAGTTTTCCGGGTCAATCCAGCACGTGCGGGAGTCTTATGGACAGGGACAGCAGGGGCGGCGGCAGGGGCAGCAGTGGTGTGTGGTATTGATGGCAAGATGATGGTGGTGCCTGTCGCCCTTCTCTCTGTTCCTTGGGCAGGGGCGGCAGGGGTGGTAGGGGCGGCAGGGGCAGCAGGGCAGGAGGCAACGAATCCCGCGAGGCCTATGTAAGGGGGCCGGCCACGCGCCACACTCACCACCAAGTCACACCACCTGGTCTCTCTCTCTCTCTCTCTCCCGCTCGCCTTCCCATCATTCAATTACTTAACACAATACATTCAATTGACTAAATAAAATAGAAAGGATTGTGACAGACGAAAACAAAGAACAGTTCTGAACTGTCTGCAACACAAGCTTTCTCGAGAAGGAAAGTACACAATGATAGGTAGACTGTAGCTACATTCTCTGCCCTGGCGAGTCCTAGCGAGTAAGCCATGCGGTTCTGGGGGAAGCGGTGAGCGTCACGAGTGGTAGTCATAGTAGCCGGCACAGTAGTGACTGCCGCCGTGGACGTTGTTGGGGGTAAAACCAAGGCAGGTAATGAGGATTTAGGGGTGGGAAAACCAGAAGGCTCTAATGGTCTAATCGTGGAGCTACTCGGGGGAGCTACCAGTCGACTAGATGAAGGATCAATAGAGGGAGAAACATGATATTGTTGCATGACCCTACAGTATGCATAATGTTACTTATTTCCTCTGTGGTTACACACTTACTATGGGAATCCCTAGAAGATTGGGAACTAGCATCTGATTCTTCACACATTGAAACTTGAGCTGAGGGAACATTAACTCCCTCCGGCTCTTCATTAACCTCAAACTCTAGCATTTCTGGAATGTCCTGTTGTTCATTCGGCCTTTGTTCCACCGGCGGCCAAACCAAATCAGGGACAGATGTTGGTAACACTTCACTATGAATACTTTCCCTATTTGTTCCTTGGCCCACTCTCCAGCACCCACGTTCATTCACCGCGGGTGGCTGAGAGTCCTGAATAACCTGAGAGCTGTCAAAAGACTGAGAACTTGAAGGGAAACCTCTGTACTGGTCAGCTAACACTATACTCGGTCCAGCCGTAGGGGCCTTGCGTGGTACCTGAGTCAATTTTGGAATTGCAAAAACAAAGTCCTGTGGTACACTTATAGATTGTTCATGGTGAGGACTAGATTCAATGATCTCCACCCCCATCTCAGAGTCGCCGGATTGGACGGTTGGCGTACTGGAGGTAGGGGTCGAGGGCGGTGGCCTTACGGTAACTGTCCGGCTAGTACTGTGTCCTAAACTGGCCGGTGTCATCTTGTCGTCCTTCCGGCGTTTGGTCGACCTGGACGATTCCGCCGATGAATGCCTAGACTGCTTCCTGGGGGATCTCGACCGTGACCTTGACCGTTGCTGGGGGGAAGGCGACCGCCTCCGCATTGGTCGGTCAGGGGGGAGGGGGGGGTAGCCTCAGTGATGTCACTTTCATTACTACTTAAGCTACTCACTACCTCTTTGGAAAGGGATTTCTTAACTTTGGGTTTAGTAGATTTGCTGGAGACTGACTTGACCAAAGGTGGCTTTATAACTAGATTCTCCCACAAGATATCATCATCGCAGTGAAGTGCCTTATGGGCAGTATCTTTTGCATAGGAGTTGAAAATGGTCTTTATCTCTTTCAATGCCACTAGGCATGATAAGTCTTTCTTAGTGATGAGGGCCGCCTTTAACTCAGAACAGACCGGACACCGTTTTGACGCCCACAAGCCGCGAGAACGATCAAGACATTTAACGCATTTGATGCAAAGTTTGTGAGCAAATACAGGCAATAATGAGCAAATAGGGGTAGCGCATAGCTCAAAGCGAGGCATGATGGAAGAAAAGAGGGGCCCCCCCCGCCGGAATCAGCCACCCACCAGCCGCCGGGCGTGTTGCAACTGCAGCCCTGGGTCAATCTGGAATATAAAAATGTCCAGGAATCAATGCTCATAAGGATAACCTGCGAGGTTTTAAGACATCCTACCTCAAGTCCGCCGGAAAATTAGCTATAGCCACAGCTACTCTAACCTTCCGCTGGACTCGACCATGGAAAACACTGGGGTTTCTCCATTTTAAGCTGATTGGACTGCTTACCTGTGACAAAATGTCACTGGCCCTAGTGACCTTAAGTGTATAATTATTCCTGACTATTGAGAATAGAAAGATAAGTAACGTGCTTTCATGACGTATCATAACATTTGCACACAAGACTGGAACGCCGGGCGAAGGAAGTCTTGTCGTATGCCAACTCGGTCAGGGCGAGTCTCCTCGGCGGGCCAAGGTTGCTCCCGTAGGAATTAGCATATTCCGCCGGAAGGATTGTGGTTCAGCGCACCACGCCGGGACATTTGGTTGTTCCCTAACTCGTCAACTAGACGAGAAAAAGAGGGGCTCTGCACAGAAAACCGCCGGAGAAAACAACCACAAATTTTAGTGGAGGGGACTTATGTGAAAAAATTCCCCCCACCAAAACCCCACATATATATATATAAGGGACGTCTCCCAATGGCCCACAAAAAAAAACATGCAACGCTCACATGTAGCACAACAATGGGGCAGACATAGGCATAATCACAAATACATAGAATGTTCAATCCTAAATTACCTGTAGCCTACATTGGAGACCCTAGCGAAGCTGGACACGAGGCCCGAGGAACAACACAGGATGAACTGACGCTCCGACGAACCAGCAGCAGCAGCAAGCAGATGGGAGGCCTGAGAGTGGGGCCCAATAGCAAATACGGACTCCAGAGGGCTCCGCACCACGTGCAGCCACCCTTGAACTAGAGCATTTTCTAATAATAAACAAAATTAATATGAAACTGCCTCAAAGTGACGGCCTGAAGCATAATCTTGCAGAATGGTAGCCTCCTAGCTATAATATCAAAAGCTAAAGGCGCAAAACACAACACAATAATAACACATGTGGCGCGCGGATCTTGGGATACGAAGGTGCCTTGTTACAAAAGTACCCTAATTTACACCCTACTGCGGTCGTGCCAATGGGACAGCCCGTGCTAGCTAATCTAAACTCTGTTCAATACAACGCAGATGTATACAAATGAGTAAGGACTCACGAGAAGCGCAGGAACGATGAATGAAGCTGGAGCAGTAGGACACCTGCCCTCATTGCACGAGCGCGGAAGGGAGAAGGAGGAAATATGGCCACTAGAGGGCCTGCGCCTGGGTGCTGCGCACAAGAAATCCATGCATGGAAAGCTATAATATAACAGATATTAAGTTAAATTTTATTTTTTTAGTTTCTACAAAGTTTTTTTCTGTAGGGTACCCAATCATAAGGACGATTCCATAAGAGAATTAAGCGTGCACTTATGAGAGTACTCCCTGATCATTCCGCGCGGGAAATTCAAAACTGCTGCCGCGGTGTTGAAGGGAGACTATAATATTAATAGGCAATATCACCAATAATGAAGGGGCCACTATTAAATATACAGTATATATATATATATATATATATATATATTGCTACTCTCCCTCTTTGGTGAATGCTATCTTTCCCCTCGTGTTATATCAACACCATCACCAAAATACGAATTATATCTCCCCTCACATCTCATAATGTAAGTCTTGTTATATTTATCATGTTTTTCTCGCATTAATAAATTATTTGTATATTTCAGCAAGAGTGAATTAATTACACTAATCTAATTACACTATACAATTGAAAAATTTAGTTAAAATGTAATATAGTACACTTTGCTGTATTTCCTCAGGAAGACAAATCACGACTGCCACTGCTGATTTAAGACATATGGAAACAACAATGTGTAATAGGTGTTAGAATAAACCACTAGCCGACTGAAACTAAGTTTAATAATGCATTGTAGTGCGTACATTATATGTTTATGTACTGGCAGCTAAGATATTATAAGCATAATTATGCATAGTAGTGGGATTATCTTAGTGGTCATATATGCCGTGATTATTATTTTGAAACAACATCAGTAGCTTCATACGCTATATATGTGTTAAATTTAGTGCTTGTGTTTTCTATTTTTTCAATTATCTTTTCTTGAATTCTCCTTAACCTCTCCGCTGCGCAGGGGGGGGGGGGGAGTGACCACCTCTCCCTATGCGTAGGTATTTCACTGATTCCTGTCACTCAAATCGTTATCTTAACATAAATATCATTAATACTTATCCATATGCGCCTATTTTACGTTGATTATGAAGATATTAACCTGTTACAACAATAAAACAAGTGGAAACAGTGTTTGGCTGGTCAAAATCGGGAAATGAATGCGAGTTACATAACTAAAGTGTGAGCCAGCTTGACTAACATCCACCTCTCACGACGCCTGGAGCGACACGACGTGCAGTGCCGTCTCTCTTTCTCATTCACTCGCTTGGTAACAAATATAAGCACTGCCTGCTTATTACTCGCTATTGTTAGCACGAAACTATACCGACGAATAAAGGAATAACAGGGAAAATAGGTGATAATTGAAGGGGGGGGAGGGGAAAGGGGGGAAGGAGGGGATGTGGAGGAGTGATATTTGGCATGGCCAAGGGGCAAAAAAAAAAAAAAAAAAAAAAAAAAAAAAAAAAAATCAATTGATACTGGGCTGGTTTAAATGTTTTTTTTTTAGGCCTTGGATTATATAAGGCTTCCCGCAGCGCACCGGTAAAACTCATATTAGTCTTTCCGCACTTGCCGGGTTAATAAAAACAAACCCAATTGCTTATTACCCAAACCAAAATATATATGTTTTAATTACCAGAACAATGGCTCATAATTTACAACAGTGATTTGACCCGAATGATACTACAATTATGGTAGTATAAGCCTGCCCCACAACCTATTAAGGCTGGGCTCTCGCGTACAATTATCTGTTGGTCGACTGGTTTTTGGGCAATTATAATACACGAAGGTGCCTGCCAACGAAATTGTTGGCCAACTGGGCATTCCGCTCACTGCCAATTCATAGTTGGTCAATTTGATATCAGTTGTGGTATGGACGTCGTTGAAACAATTATATCATATGTGCTTGTCCATGGTCATAGGATAAATTAAACCTAAAAACCAGCACTGGGTTCATCGGACGACAAGTGAACGTTTATATACCAGATATTTCTACAAACTGCTGTTCTTTCTTGTGGTGTACAATCACTCCAATTCGGGATCATGCATACCATACATGGCTGGCCTAATTTGCAACGTACGAATTACGTTTTCAATCCAGTCTTATCCATATTCATTTTCCGTAATACAAACATATGTAAATATTGTTACGTATCTTGACTTAAAAGTGGTTAACTAAATAAATAAAGATAGAACAGTTAATATGAAAGTGTAGCAAACAGCTGAAGGCCAATAGAACATAAAATATTAAAGGTTGTTCTGTTGTTACTTGATTTCCTTTAGTTGTTGGGACAGTTATCCTTTATACTCTGATACACTTCAATTATATTTAATCAGGAAAATATTTAAAGTTACATTGAATGTTTAATATGAAATAGGCTATTGATTACGAATACAAAAAGTTTGGTATATACAGTAAGCAAGAGTTTTTAAGTCACTGGAATATATCAATTAATCTTGATTATCAGCAAAGTATTAAGATCTTTTTATATCATTAATTTAAGTTTGTTAACCCTTTAAAGATTATTTTACTCTTTCCATTATCTCGGTATTCTCTTAGTTTATTATTATACTCAGTTTTATATGTTATCTTATTTATTCTTATTACTGAAAGACATTTGACTAAATAAAAATGGTAAGGAAATACTATAAAGTCACATATAAAATGGAATTGTATTTATAAACGTAATTAAGGTATTTTACAATTAATCAAAATAATAAGCAATGAAAGATATAAATTTCAGGATCGTTTTGCATACGTTCTAATTTCACTAAAGTAAAAATTAAAGCTTAGTAGGTTTAAGTAGACAATACAATTGGTAGGACTTTACAAGGCCTATTACGAATAACAAATAGCTTTACATAAAGTCATGTAAGTATTAAACTTCTACAATGTTTAATTATTAATTATGAATGACAATAGCTTTACATCAAGTCAGTTAAGTATTAACAGGTAAAGTATTCAATATTCAATCACAAATTATCTCTAAATCAAACATTAATTCTAGTCACCAAAATAATCACCAATCCAAAATATATGTTTCTCCAATCACAAAATCTTAAATCAAATGAGTGTATGTTTCCGACAAACCTCTAGTTAATTAAGTCACGAATAATCCCTAACTAACGAGTAAGTGGTCGCTCCGGGACGCTTCTTAACATATAATAACATCTATTATACAAGCCTGTGAAGTCTGTCTCGTCTCCCCAACACACTGCTCGTCTCCCCAGCTAAGAATGTACTAGTTTGAACTATCAAATCTCAGGCTTATATATCTTTTCCCGGAACAAGCTAATCCAATCAGAGGTCGGGAAACAGGTGCCGGAACCAATGATTTACAGGCTGCTAGTGTCTGCCAATTACAGGTGAGAAGCAGGTGTGGTGGTCCAATGAGGGTAGGTGGGGGGAAGGGGGCTGCTCACTACGTCACAGCACCCCGCCCTTCACACGCAGTTTTGGCGGGAAGCGAGGGAAGAGCCGGGCCACTCTCTCCCTCTCTCTCTCTCTGGTCACGTAAGCAGGGTTGAGTCGTTGCCACGAGGTTCTAGTTGTAAAGTCACGTTCAACAGGTTGGTCTGGTCACATGACATCCGGTCGGTACGGATGTTACACCTCCCCCGCTAGAAAAGAGTTCAAGAGGAGGAAAGTATATGACAATATTTTCAGACTCTTGACAAACAATCTGCTAACACATTCTGGACACCCTTAATATGTTTGACATCTAAGGCGGACTCCTACAGCAACAAGCTCCACCGGGTCAGTCTTTGATTCTTGTTTTGGAACTTGTGCAAAAACTTTAACCTCTCCGCTGCGTAGGTGGGGTATTGGCCACCCCTCCCTGTACGGAGGTATTTAGACTGTTTCCTAAACTCAAATCGTCATCATACCATAAATATCATTAATACTTATCCATATGCGCCTATTTTACGTTGATTATAAAGGTATTAACCTGTTACAGCAATAAAACAAGTGGAAACAGCGTTTGGATGGTCAAAATCGGAGATAGAGGCCGGGAGTTACATAACTTATGGCTGAGGCAGCCTGCCAGCCAGCCAGCCGTGACGACGGCTGGAGAGACACTGTTGCGTGGTAGTCTCTCTCTCGCTCTTTCCCACTCTTGGTAACACAGATGACCACACCCTGCTAGCAACTCGCTAATGTTAGCACGAATATATACCTAAGAATAAGGGAATAATAGGGAGAATAGGAGATAATTGAAGGGGGAGGGGGGGGGGGGGGGAAGGGTAGAAGGAGGGGATGTGGAGGAGTGATATTTGGCATGGCCAAGGGGCAATACAAAAAAAAAAAAAAAAAATGATACTGGGCTGATTTAAATGTTTTTTTTTTAGGCCTTGGATTATATAAGGCTTCCCGCAGCCCACTGGTAGGCCTTATATAAGTCTTGCCGCACTTGCTGGGTTAATGGGTGATGGTCAGTATATACAGTAATGGAACCAGGGGTAGATTGAACATAAACACTAAAGTATTGGAGTGACAAAATCAATGCTAACAGCTCCTTTTCTATTACAGAGTAATTACGTTGAACAGAATTTTACTTTTTACTAAAATAGCAAACAGGATGCAATACATTACAGTCATCCTCCTGGAGTAACACGGCTCCGACCCCAGTATTAATTGCATCAACAGCTAGGGAGAAAGATCTGGTGAAATCAGGGGCACGGAGAACAGGATAGTTAGATAGAATGTATTTAGTAGCACTGAAAGCCTCCTCACAATCGGAGGACCACTCAAACTTCACATCCTTTCGGAGAAGATCTGTTAAAGGTGCTGTTAACCTTGAGAAATTTAAAATAAACCTCCTGTAGTATCCAATCATCCCTAAGTATCTTTGGATTTCTTTCTTATTGGTAGGCGTTGGGAAATTTGAAATTGACTCTACCTTAGCTTGAGGAGGTGCAACCTGACCCTGTCCTACTATATATCCAAGATATTGGACAGTACTCTTAATGAAAGTGCATTTTTTTAAGTTCACTACAAGATTTGCTTCAGCAAGGTTAGCAAAAAGCAATCTGATTTGTTGGATATGTTCTCCCCATGTATGGGACAAAAAGAAGGATATTATCAATGTACACCACACACCCAGGTACCCCTTCAGTCACCTGATTCATTAGGCGCTGAACGGTAGCTGGAGCGTTTTTCAGGCCATAAGGCATTACCTCAGAGCAGAAGGCTTGATTATTTACCACAAAACATGAAATCTCCCTTGCTCGGGGTGTAAGAGGTACTTGCCAATATCCTTTCATAAGGTCAATTTTACTTATATTATTATGTTCTCTCCACCAACCAACTCTACTCCTAAAATCGATTAATGAAATTAACAGACACATGTGGCAGTCCGGGGATTCGAACCCAGGATGCTCACACCGAAAATCAACACACTATGCACTACACCACGATACAGTTTATAACTGGCTGTGCCAATCTGGTCAATACAATCATCAATCCGTGGCAGTGGATAAGTATCATTCTTTGTTATGGCATTGACTTGTCTGTAGTCCATACAGAATCTATGACTCCCATCTGGCTAAGGCACAAGTGTGACCGGACTACTCCACTGGCTTAAGGCTCTAGTAATTATGGCATTGGAAAACATGAAATCTAATTCAACTTGCAGAATACTCCTGCACTGTGGTGAGACACGGTATGGGGATAATTTGATGAGTGCTGCATCCCCTACATCTATGTCATGTACGGCCAATGAGGTGAACCCTGGAGTATCACGGAACACACTGGGAGACTGTGATAAACATGGATTAGTTCGATGGCTTTCTCGGAGGGAAGATGACATAATTTAGTTGGTAATTCCCCCCATGCTACTGAATTATATTTAAAGTTGGATAGACCACAAGACAAGTCAAAATCGATACCTTTAGGATCTGGGACATCTGTGGGTATCTGCGGGATCTGTGGGTAAGGACTACAAACATCAACCGCACCAGGATGTCCACAGGTCCTTAGTACTGCCACAGCAGGAGAATCTGGAGGAGAGGAGTCAGGGGACCTATGATAGGGTTTTAACATATGTATGTGAAATACTTGCTTATGCTTCCTCCTGTCTGGGGTAGCCACTAAGTAGTCAGTAACACTCACCCTTTTTACTACATTCTATGGTCCTCTAAATTTTGCTGATAAAGGTTGGCCGAAAAGGGGAATGAGAACCAAGACCTCATCACTGGGCTGAAACTCCCTCACACGGGCTCTTTTATCGTACCATACTTTCATGGTGTCTTTAGCCACTCTTAGATTTTGTGCTGCAAACTCGCACGCGGATCTCAGCCGGGTTTTGAACTCTGACACATACCTGAGGAGATTTTGGTTCCCTTCCTGACCAACTAGGCTGTCCTGCAATAGCTGCAAAGGGCCACGTACCTGGTGACCGAAAACTAGTTCATTGGGTGAGAAGCCCAGAGATTCAGTTGGAACCTCACGGGTGGCAAACAACAGAAAAGGTACCCCCTTGTCCCAATAACCTCCAGTTTCCTCACAATATTTTCTTAACATAGATTTTAGAGTTTGATAGTATCGTTCGAGGACCACTTGACTCTCTGGGTGGTAGGAGCTGGACTTCACATGGTCGATACCCAATTCCTTCAGAGACTGCTGAAATATATTGGAAGTGAAATTAGTACTCTGATCACGCTGCACCTCATGGGGGAAACCCATTCTGGTGAAGAATTTAAGCAGTTCTTTAATTACTGTTTGGGCTGAAGTATTTCTTAACGGTATAGCTTCTGGGTATCGAGTTGCCATGTCCATGATAGTTAACAAATATGTATGTCCCTGGGATGTCTTTGGCAAAGGGCCAACGATATCCACTACCACCCGAGTGAAAGGGTTCTCGAACACTGGTAAGGGCACCAGAGGGTGTGCAGGCACCTTTTGATTAGGTTTTCCTGTCATCTGGCAGGTGTGACACACTCTACAGAACTCCACTACATTTGCACGCATTCCTGGCCAGTGAAAGTGGGCTCTAATGCGATCTAAGGTTTTCCTCACACCTAGGTGCCCTGCTAATGGTATACTATGGGCCATTTCTAGTATATCTCTACAAGGTTTAGGAACTACTACATGATGTACGTCCCATGCCCCTTCATCAATAGGTCCACGTGGCGGTCTCCACCTACGCCACAAAACTCCATTCTTCATATAAAAGCATTCACCCTTCTCCTTCTCACTCTCCTCTTCACTCACGGCACTGGCAGCTAACTCCTTACACTCACTGTCATCTCGCTGCAACTCTACCAGGCCACTAGGACAATTAGGAGGGGTTTCATGATCATTTGGCTCAAGGTTAGCCATAAAAGTGTCAGACAGATCTATTTCAGTCTCCGCATCAGGCACAGTTAGAGCATCATTCACTACTCTTTCATCCCTTTTATCTACCTTCACAGTTGGTACAATTATATCTGAATGAACTGCTACTTGGGCCATAGATCGAGTGACAGCACACACTGGGAAAACCTTTGGCTTCTCCTTCTCGAGCTCACCGGTCAGTGGCTCGTCAACAGGGGAAAGTGACAAAACTGGGTCTGGTCGGACCCTCTCACCAGCCACATCATTCCCCAAAAGGAGTGTTACCCCAGGCACAGGGATGTCCTGAGGCCTACACAAAGCTATACAGGCTTCACCCTTCAGCAAATCACACTCAATATCACCATTCACCAAGTTAGCAGAAAATTGACCTCCAGCACCTCTCATTACTACTGAATCGCCAGTTGGGCATTCAGAATAAGGATTCACCATGAGGGTGCTAGTAGAACCAGTATCTCTCAAGATTTTTACCTCATGTACACAACCATTATTTTCACACATCCAGATGAAATAAAGGGACGGTAGCTATCCTGAACTGATGGGGATACAAAGACAGACTTAACCCTTGCAGGTTGTACCACACACGCTACTACACCATTTCCTGTCTGATTTACGTTAGCTAGGTACTCCTGCGGTCGGGAGTCCTGCGTCAAAGGCACATTTGGGTGGTTTGGGTTATTTGGGGAGGCAGTTACTGCGGCTACTGTCGGCCCCGATCTCTCGGCTCTCTCCTTGGCCCAACATTGATAAGCTAAGCTCTTGCCACAATTGGTACACACTTTCTGAGATACATTCCCCTTGTAAGCATTATTATTATTGGTTTGGGCCCCACCTCTGTTACCATTACCAGGAGTCACATTCTTAGTTGGGGGAGCATTTTTAGTTTGGCTTGCATGGAGAGACGTTACAGGCTTTTGCGAGTGATTAGATTTATCAGATTTGTGATTGGAGAACTTATTATCATAGGGCTTTTTCCCACGAAAGTTGTTGTTTAGTACATACATATCAGCCATGTCTGCAGCTTCGGCAAGAGTTTCTACCTATTTCCCTCTCAAATGATAGGCTACTGATGAATCTACCTTCCATAGGAAGTTCTCAAGCAAGATTAACTCTTTCAGACCCCTAAAATCAGTGACATTTTTACTTGTTAGCCAGTTATTTAAAGCTTTGTTCATGGTCCTGGCAAACACTGTATGAGTTTCCTCGAATTTTGTATGAGTCTTTCTGAAAGTCTGTCTATATGCTTCAGGCAACAGTTTGTAGGTTTTTAGAATGGCTGCTTTGAGACGGTCATAGTCTTGCCGAACCTCAGACTCTATTGAAATGTAAGTTTCCCGACCTTGTCCTGTCTACACCGTTTGCAACATAAATGGCCGCCGATCTCTTGTCCACCCCATACCTGTAGCAACCTCCTCGAACAACACCAAAAAATCCTGAACATTGTCCTCGGTGAATGGGGGAATTACACTCGTCA
This sequence comes from Paralithodes platypus, assembly GCA_032716605.1. Lineage (NCBI taxonomy): Eukaryota > Metazoa > Arthropoda > Malacostraca > Decapoda > Lithodidae > Paralithodes > Paralithodes platypus. Next base: position 27,011,961 of record CM064532.1, on the reverse strand, counting down.
TGGTTAATCCCGGAGGGGGAGCAAGTACATGAGCATTCGGATTATTTTGAGCATTTAATTGAGCCATGCGGTACTGATGGTCTAGCTGTTGGGTCTTCAAATTTATTTGTGCCTGTTCTAGCAGAGTTGGTTCAAGGGATTGCTTTACCTGCAGCTGAGTTTGCTTTGCCTGCAGCTGAGTTTGTTTTGCCTGCAGCTGAGTTTGTTTTGCTTGCAGCTGAGTTTGTTTTGCCTGCAGCTGAGTTTGTTTTGCTTGAAGCTGAGTTTGTTCCAGAGCTTGCTGTGCCTGCCGCTGAGAGTCTGCCTGGGCAGCATTTAATCTAGCTAAATCCAAATATTGCTCAGGGGTAAATCCCTCTGGCAAATGCTCACCAAACCGCATCTGTATCTCATTACCGAGTCCTCCACCAACCGCTCCGTTTTGCTCACCGCCCTCGTCTCCGTTATGCTCACCGCCCTCGTCTCCGTTATGCTTACCGCCCTCATCTCCGTTATGCTCACCGCCCTCGTCTCCGTTATGCTCACCGCCCTCGTCTCCGTTATGCTTACCGCCCTCGTGAATCCCAAATAATTCTGACTTTATGATCTGTGCTATTTCAGGTTTTATCATGTCCGAGACTGTTAACCCCAGATACGAGGCTAGTACAATTAACTCTGCCTTGGACAAGAGATCGATGTCATCGGCAACGGGTGTCGATTCTAAGAAAATCTTAACATCTTCCTTATTAATAATTTCAGGCATGATTATGATATGATATGGACTTAGTGAAACTTATACAAAACGTATCCTGGCGAGGTCGTCAGTTAATCTGTTACGTATCTTGACTTAGAAGTGGTTAACTAAATAAATAAAGATAGAACAGTTAATATGAAAGTGAAGCAAACAGCTAAAGGCCAATAGAACGCAAAATATTAAAGGTTGTTCTGTTGTTACTTGCTTTCCTTTAGTTGTTGGGACAATTATCCTTTATACTCTGATACACTTCAATTATATTTAATCAGGAAACTATTTAAAGTTACATTGAATGTTTAACCCTTGTCTATCGGGCTAGGCGGTATATTTGACCGTGCCGCACAGTGGGTTTTTTTTTACCATAAATGGGGTTGTTTCGTGCTCTTTTTCATGCATAAACAAGACCCAGAGCATAATACAATTATGTATCCCTGAAACGGCGTAAATTGAGCTTTCCAATGACACCCGAACCATCCTTCTACGATCACTGGTTGTCTTGCAACGATCGTGCAACCGAAGGGCAAAATCGCTAAAATACGGTAATTTCTTTTTATAATTACGTATGTAGCGAGGGAGTGAGGGTGGATGTAAGTGGAGTAAATCTCAGTAGGTCCACGGCGGCCGTGGCGATCGGTCATTAGGTAACCCATGCTCCTCCAGTCACTCGTCTCTCTCTCAGAGCCAATATTGCGCCAAAATTGCACTCAGACTTAAGGCGGGCCCCGTCACATAGTCCAAATTTTTCGATTCGGACTTAAGTCGTGCCCCGATCTTTAAAGGTTAATATGAAATAGGCTATTAATTACGAATACAAAATGTTTGGTATGTAAGCAAGGGATTTTAAGTCACAAAAATATCTCGAGTAATCTTGATTATCAGCAAAGTATTAAGATTTGTTTATATAATTAATTTAAGTGTGTTAACCCTTTAAAAATTGTTTTACTCTTTCCATTATCTCGGTATTCTCTTAGTTTATTATTATACTCGGTTTTATAGGTTATCTTATTTATTCTTTTTACTGAAAGACATTTGACTAAATACAAATGTTAAGGAAATATTATAAAGTCACATATAAAATGGAATTGTATTTATAAACGTAATTAAGGTATTTTACAATTAATAAAAATAATAAGCAATGAAAGATATAAATTTCAGAATCGTTTTGCATACGTTCTGATTTCACTAAAGTAAGAATTAAAGCTTAGTAGGCTTAAGTAGACAATACAATTGATAGGACTTTTACAAGGCCTATTACGAATAACAAATAGCTTTACATTAAGTCAGGTAAGTATTACACTTCTACAATGCTTAATTATTAATTATGAATGACAATAGCTTTACATCAAGTCAGTTAAGCATTAACAGGTAAAGTATTCAATATTCAATCACTAATTATCTCTAAATCAAATATTAATTCTAATCACCAAAATAATCACCAATCCAAAATATATGTTTCTCCAACCACAAAATCTTAAATCAAATGAGTGTATGTTTCCGACATACCTCTGGTTAATTAACAGTCACGAATAATCCCTAACTAACGAGTAAGTGGTCGCTCCGGGACGCTTCTTAACATATAATAACACCTATTATACAAGCCTGTGAAGTCTGTCTCGTCTCCCCAACACACTGCTCGTCTCCCCAGCTAAGAATGTACTAGTTTGAACTATCAAATCTCAGGCTTATATATCTTTTCCCAGACAAAGCTAATCCAATCAGAAGTCAGGTAACAGGTGCCGGAACCAATGATTTACAGGCTGCTGGTGTCTGCTAATTACAGGTGAGAAGCAGGTGTGGTGGTCCAATGAGGGTAGGTGGGTGGAAGGGGGCTGCTCACTACGTCACAGTGCCCAGCCCTTCACAGGCAGTTTTGGTGGGAAGCGAGGGAAGAGCCGGGCCGCTCTCTCCCTCTCTCTCTCTCTTTCTTTATCTCTCTCTCTCTCTGGTCACGTAAGCAGGGTTGAGTCGTTGCCACGAGGTTGTAGTTGTAGTCACGTTCAACAGGTTGGTCTGGTCACATGACATCCGGTCGGTACGGATGTTACAATATGCTAAAGCCCTTTTCACACAGTCGTTCTGACACTCCCGACGAGCGAAATTGGATTGATGTTTAAATTTATGGAAGACAACCGGAGGACAATGGTGTGGGTCGACAGCCATCCATACGCGAAACGATTGCATACTCTAAGACAGTCATAAGAACCCCACCAATGGGCCGACACACACGTCAGCTAAATGAAAAACTAAAACTGTGAACAGACAGAACAAAAATGTCAACAGACCGTGACACAACAGCCAGAAAACAACCTCCCCACAGCACCCCCCAACACCTACGATTTATTCTCGACCACTTAACGACTGGGATTGTGTGTATGTGGGTGTGTGTGCATATGTTAGTGTTTGTGTGTGTATGTCTTGGAACATTTGTGTGTATCAGTGTATCTATGTGTGTGAGTGCCTGTCTCTGTATATGTGTGGGGGTGGGTTGGGGGGTCAGTGAGTGTCTGTATGTGTATATGCATGCCTCATGTGTGTGTGTGTGTGCGTCTGTGTGTGTCGGTATGATTGTGTGTTTGTGGGTGTCAGTGATTATCTGCCCGTGTAGGCCCATGTGTGTATGTGGGGGGTGAGGGGTTCAGTGAGTGTCTGCATGTGAATTTGTGTGCCTTGTTTGTGTTTAATAATAATAATAATAATAATAATAATAATAATAATAATTAAAGTTGCAAGCAACGTTGTGCGGGGTTCGAGCGGGGTTGCACGCAGGGAATTGTGTTGGATACAAGGGCTGTGCCACATATATCAAAATATCATGTATCTCATCGGGCATGGAGAAAGTACAGAAGGAATATAGTGTAGCCATTTTGGCTATGGCCACTTAGACCATTAAGGAGTGTGACCATTTTGGTTAAAGCTATTAATCCTGTACGAGTTGTTGTTGTTCCCTAAGCTGCCTGGCCGAACAGCCCCGAGTCCCTGAGGAAGGCCATGGCCACGATCGGGCTTTCCCACAGAGCTCTCATTGCGTGCAGATTGTGTTGTTGGCGTAAGTGGTTGTGTGAAATGCAGTCTTCTATTATGTGTTTAATGGTATGGGGTGCTGTGTTACATCCCGGGCAGGCATCGACAACGGAGTCATCCAGTCTCTTCTGATAGCTCAGGAGAGCTGGATGGTGTCCGCATCTCAGCCTGGCCAGGTGGACTCTGTCCTCGCGAGGAAGGGAGGATTCGGAAGGATGGATTTCGGGAGGTCGTGCTTGCAGCTGCGTGTTGTCTGTGAGTGAGTGGATGGATCGGCGAGAGATATGAGTATGGATGTGCTTCTGGAAGGTGGCTTGGGATGGGAGAGAGGACAGTAATTGTGTGTGATACCGTGTGCTGGGTGTTGTTTTGACATTTCTTGGTGTCTGTGGGTGTGTTGCCATGTAGTTTAGTGGGTGGTCTTGGTTCGTGGAGGCTACTGCCATGAATTGAGTGCCTCTCATGATCACTGATCTTATGTAATGTTTATATACTGTGGTGGTATTTTCTTTGTTGTGTCCAAATTTTGTGTGAGCAAGTGACCTGAGGGCGTTAAGTCTGGGTGTCATTTCTTTTTAATGTTTGTGGTGTGCTGTTTGAATGTCATATGAGTATCATATGTTACTCCTAGGATTTTGTGTGTGTGTGTATGTGTTAGGGGTGTGTTGTTTATGGTGAGTTGAGGGATGTATTTGTGTTCTCCTGTCCAGCTTGTGAGCAGGATTGCGGTGGATTTGGCTGGGGTAGATTAAGTCTGTTTGTAGTGCACCAGCCATGTAGTGTGTTGAGATAGGGTTGAAGGAGATCTGTTGCTCTTTTTGGGTCATGGTGTCTGCATGTGAGTGTTATGTCATCTGCATAGGAGGCTAAGTTTATTTGGGGCGTATTGGGTGTAGTTATATCGTGCATGTACAGATTGAAGAGTGCGGGCGATAGGACGGATCCTTGTGGGACTCCGTTTGGAAAGTTTCTGATTTTAGATGACTGACCGGCAAAAGATACGTGTGCACATCTGCCTGCTAGGAAGTTGGCCAGCCACCTTTTTGTGTTGTTGTGCATGTTTGTGTTGTAGATTTTGTTTGTTAGGTTGTGGCGGGGGATGGCATCGAAGGCTTTACTAATGTCGAGTGTGGCTAATAGTGATCTGTGTGGTGGTCTAGCTGAGTTGATGCCGTCAAAAGCTCTTTGTGTAAGGTCTGTGAGAAGAGTGTTTGTGGAGTGCAGTGGCCTAAAGCCATGTTGTGTTGGAGCTAGGGGTAGGTCGGGTGTAATTAGTTGTAACACTAGGCGTTCCATGACTTTGGAGGGGGAGCAAAGGAGTGTGATGGGGCGGTGCGAGGAGGGTAGCGTGGGGTCTTTGTTGGGTTTGGGGAATGTGGTGATGATACCATGCTTCCAAATGTCTGGTATTGTGTTGTGTGAATAACTGTAGTTTGATATGTTAGTGAGTGCTTGTATGCCTTGTGGTCCCAGGTGTCTGAGGTGTATGTTGCTTATGTTGTCTAGGCCACAAGCGGGTGAGTGCTTGAGATTGTTGATGATATGCTTTGTCTGGTGATTGGTGAAGGGTGTCTAGTCAGGGTCTGTGGGGAATTGTCTCTTACGTCGGATGATACGTCGGTCGTCTTTGTGAGGTTTTAGGTGACTGACATGTGAGAAGTGATTGATGAGAGTGTTTGCTTGTTGTTTACATGAAGGAGTAGAGTCTGTTGTTGTGATTGCAGCATGTGATTGTGTTGTGTTGCTGTTGGAAAGTGTGATGCTGTTTAGTGTTTTGTAGATTTTTTTTGGGTTTGTTTTGTGATCAAGTGTTTGTAGGAAGTTATTCCAATTTAGTTTTTGTTGTTCTTGTATTTTGTTGTTAGTTTGGGTGTTGAGTGCTTGGATTTGTTGTGTGATGTCTTGTGTGTGGGATGCTGGGGAGTGTTTCAGTATGTTGCGTTGTCTGATGAGGTTTTGAATTTCTGGTGTGAAGTTGGGGTTGTGTTTTCTGTTACCTCTTGGAATGTGTTTCTTGTCTGTGTTTTGGATAGTTTTATTGAGTATGTGTACAGCATTGTTGATGTTAGTGATGGGTGTACTGTTTAGAGTTGTGAAGTGTTGTTCTGTCTCATTTGTGAATGCTTCCCAGTTAGGTCTTTTATAATTGGTGTATGTGTGTTTGTGGTTAGCTGGGGTGAGTCTGGTTTTGGTGGTGATAATGATTGGGAGGTGGTCAGAGCCTAAGGTTCTGACCACCCTCCAGGATGTTGTGGGGGTGAGTTCTGGGGAGCAAAAGGTGATGTCTGGAGATGATGGGTTATAGAGGGCTTGGTAAGGAATATGGGTATGTTGATGGATGTCGTTAAGGATGATGAGGTTAACAGTTTGGTTTTGTAGTACCAGCCCTCTGTCTGTGTCGGGGTTGTCGACAAACCAGGCCGACGTCTTGGCGTTGAAGTCACCACCCAGGATGATGTGTTGGGTGTTTGTGATGTGTTGTAAGTGTGGTCTGTATTCATTTGGTACTGTAGGGGATGTATGTGTTTATGATGGTTATGTTGGAGTTGTTGCCAGTGCGTATTTTAATTGATTGTATTTCTGTTGTGATATCATTTGGGGGGAGGAGGGATTTGGTTTGTACACTGGTAACTATGTATGATATTTCTTTGTGTACCAGGGTGATGAGTCCACCGCCTCCGCCAACAGCCCGGTCTTGTCTGATGGTGGTGAAACCATGAAATGTGGGTGTTTTTTGTGTTGTGCGGAGTTTTGTTTCTTGTAAGATGGCAATGTGTATGTTGTGTTGTTGATGAAGTGTGAGAGTTTCTTTGTGTTGATGCCATCTATGTTCAATTGGAGAATGTTAATGTTATGTGCACGATGTATGTTGGGTGCTGCTGCACGAGGATGGGGTGGGGGTGAGGGAGGGGGTGGGGGGTGAGGGAGGGGCTGGGGGATGGGATGAGTGAGGTGGGGGTGGGGATTGGCGAGCAGATGGGGGTTGGAATGGTTTAGGATGGGGTGTGGTATGTTGAGTTGAGGATGTGGATGGTATGGGAAGGTTAGGTGGGTTAGGGAGGAGAGGTGGACAGGTTTTAGGGGGGGGAGTGGATGATATGGGAAGGTTAGGTGGGTTGGGGAGGAGAGGTGGGCGGGTTTTAGGCGAGGGATTTGACTGGGAGAGGGAGGGGCATGAGGAACAAGTCCAGGTGTTCATGTAGTGTTTCTTGGAGGCAAGTGTTGTGCAGGTGAAGTGGGTCCAGTTCCTGCATGAATTGCAGAGAACTGAACCATTAGTGTGGCAACTCGAAGCGATGGGTTTTGAGCAAGTTGGACATATGTATGTGTAGGTGGGTCCTGGGTTGCTCTCAATGTCTCCGGCTAGAAGAAGTCTTCGAGAAATGACAGCCGGAGAGTCATTTCTCGGTGTAGGAAAAACTGTGTGATGTGTGTGTGTGGTGTGAGGTGTGGAAATTCCCGGCTCGACCGAAGCCGCTCCAAGGACTCCTGTATGAGTAGGCATAATTGCCCGAAATTGCCTTCATTCCCTGCTCATTTTCATGCATAAGCAAAAGCCAGAGCGTAATACAATTATGTATTCGTGAAAGTACGGTAATAGCTTTCAAATTACTCCTGAATCATCCCTGTACGACGTCTGGTTTTCTTGTAAGGATCTTGCAAACGAAGGGCAACCATTGCTAAAAATTACCAAATCCGATAGGCCTAGGCGAAATCGCTAATAATTACCAATTATTTTCTGTTTTCGCTATGTGTGACGCTGCACAAAAGTGAACTCTCTCTCACACAAACCTCAGTGTCGTGGCGGGGCCTGTAGGCTCTGGCTGACGTCCATCCGTGCTGCTTGCAAAGCTGGCCTGGCTCACAGGCTACAAAATAGCCAGAAAATCGTCTCCGTCATATGAGGGGCCCCGCGGGAATTGGGTTAAGAAGTGTGGTTGTTTTGATTATTTGATAGGGTCACCATAAGGGTAATGGTGTGGCATTTGTTCTGTACAGAAGCTTGGCCTTTTTGGTTGGGGCTTCTTAGGAATGTGACCTTTTTCGTTAGCCATGGAGAAACTGCAGAGGTACAAATTATTATAAGCAACCTCATGTTAAAAATATTGTATTGATTGCATGCGTGTATGCCCCGACAGAGGATATACTTGAAAGAAAGAAAGAGGAGTTCTGGATGAATGTGGAGGCGTGCCTGGAGAAGTTTGACAAGAACGAAAGAATATTTCTGATTGGGGATATGAATGGTAAGGTGGGTGATAGGAAAGTTGAGGGAGTGGTGGGAGGGTGGGGGGTACCATCAGAGGTGAATGGGAATGGTAGTGCACTTGTGGACGTATGTGTGGGGAGGAGGCTGTGGATAGCCAACACCTTCTTCCGACACAGAATGATCCACAGGTACACATGGAAACGGATGTTGACGATGAAGGATAAGACAGTGGTGGAACGAAAGTCATTGATTGATTATGTATGTGTGGATGAACGAATGAAGAAATCTGTGATGGATGCTAGGGTGTATAGGGGTATTGGAGGGGGTCTGTCTGATCATTATGTAGTGGTAGCTAAGGTTAGGATACAAAAGAAGTGGGTGAGGAGAGCTGGAGGGAGGCGAGAGGAGGGTGGAATGATGAGCAGGGTGGAGAGGTTGCAGGAGGAGGAAGTCAGGGAGGAGTACAGGAGAGCAGTGGAAAGACGACTAGGTGGGTTCGACCTGGAAGTTATGGAGGAAGTGGAGGAGATGAGCAAGGTGTTTAAGGATGAGATCTGTGCAGCATGTGAGGAGGTGTGTGGAGTGAGGAGAAGAGGGAGGGGAGTGAAAGGTACAGCATGGTGGACAGAAGAGGTAAGAATAGCTGTGGAAGAAAAGAAGAAAGCATATAGAGAGTGGTTGGGTAGTAGAGGGAATGAAGATTCCGAGAGACAGAAACGAGCACCTGAGTGTAAAATGGAGGGAGAGTAAGAAACTGTTCTGGGAAGAAGTCAAGAAAGTTAGGGAAGGTAGCAAGGGAAACAGTAAGGGTGTGAAAGATAAGAATTGGAGAATGCTAGCCGAGAAGCAAGAGAGAGTCGAGATGGAGGGAGTACTTCAGTGAGTTGCTAAATGTAAGGAATGAAGAGCCAGCAAACATAGCTGGATATGGTATGGGAGGGAGAAAGAAGAGAAGTAGTGGAGGAGGAGGTGGGGATCAGGAGGTCAGAAGTGTGGGAAGCCATGAAAAGAGTGAAGTTGGGGAAAGCACCAGGAACAGATGGAGTGTGTGGGGAAATGTTGAGGTATGGTGGTGAGATAGTGATAGAATGGGTATGGAAAATGTGCAAACTAGCATGGTAGAAGGGGAGTGCACCCGATGACTGGAAGACTGGCATAATAGTCCCCTTATATAAGGGCAAAGGGGAAAGAGGAGTGTGTGGTAACCACCGAGGAATATGTCTTCAAAGCTTAGTAGGGAAGGTATACAGTAGGGTACCCATAGTGGTTGAGAGAGTGAGAGTGAGAACGTAGAAATGGAGAGGCGACGAGCAGGGAGGTTTTTAGGAAGGGAAGAGGATGTGTAGATCAGATTTTTACCCTGAATTGTGTTGTGGAGAAGTATCTGGAGAAGAAACAAAAGGTGTATGTTGCCTTTATGGACTTGGAGAAGGCCTATGACAGAGTGGATAGAGAAGGTTTGTGGAAAGTACTTAGAATATACGGAGTAGAGGGGAAGTTGCTGAAAGCAGTGAAGAGCATGTATGAGGGTGTAAAGGCGGCAGTACGTGTGGAGAGTGAGCAGAGCGAGTTCTTGACCTGAATGTTGGTTTGAAACAGGGGTGTGTGATGTACCCGTGGTTGTTTACTGTATATATGGATGGAGTCATAAAAGAAATACTATCAAGAGCAGTGGATGTTGGTGTATCGCTGAAAAGGGAGGGAATTTAGTTGGAAGCTACCTATACTGCTGTTTGTGGATGATACAGTTCTGATGAGTGATAATGAATGGGAGTTGCAGGGTCTGGTAAATGAGTTTGGAACAGTGTGCGAAAAACGGAATTTGAAGGTAAATGCGGGGAAGAGCAAGGTTATGGTCTTCGAAAGGAGTGAAGTCACAGAGTGTGAGGTGAAGCTGAACGGTCAGGCTATGGAGATCGTCAACTCTTTTAAGTATCTGGGCAGTGTGTTGAGTAAAGATGGGACTATGGATGAAGAAGTACGGGAGAGGGTACAACAGGGGAAGAGGGTTGTAGGAACGCTTAGTAACAAGAAATAGGGTGGTCAGTATGGAAGTGAAGAAGTCCTTGCATGACAGTGTGGTAATCCCGACACTGACTTACGGAAGCGAAGCATGGACGTTGGTTGAGAGACTCAGACCAAGAGTGAGAGCAGTGGAAATGAATTACTTAAGGAGTGTGTGGCGGAGTTACATGGAGGGATAGACAGACTAATGAGGGAAGTATGAAGGAAGTGTGGTGTGGAGGTAGATGTGCTGGAATGTGTGAAAAGGAACAACTTGAGATGGTTCGGCCATATGGAACGTATGGAAAGCGATGAGAATGACGAAGAGGGTGTATGAGAGCGAGGTGGAGGGACAGAGAGGGAGAGATAGACCGAATGAGAGGTGGAAGGATGGAGTGAGGAAGTACATGAAACGAAGGCGGTGCTGGTTGGGGGGAGGGGCGTCGACTGACTGGGGACAGACGGTGCATGGGGGCGGTCCGTTCTTGGCCACCCCTTCGGGGATCACGGCGTCAGGCAATAGATAGATAGATGTTAAAAATATCTTATATATTTTGTTTAGCTTTACTTGGGCATTCCTCTTCCTCTATGTATCTAGCAATTTAACCCCCTCAAACTCCTTATGACGCGATGGTGTGGTAATTACCCGGGCCAAAAAGCTCTAAAAGACGATCGAGTGATATCTCAAGGGAGCTTGAAATACGCAGGCGTTTCGTTCATGGTCACCCCTTCGGGGATCAAGGTGTCCGGCCAATATTGTTGTGTTGTTGTTGTTCCCCAAGCTGCCTGGCCGAACAGCCCCAAGGCCCCGAGCAAGGCCAAGGCCATAACCGAGCGCCCCCACAGAACCCTCCCTGCCGACCACAATAAAGCCTGGGTGACCGAAGCCACTCCATGGCGGGAGCTGAGGAGGGTGCGGAAACGCCCGGGAAACCAAAGTCACACCCAGGGCCCTGTGCCCCTCAGCAATTATGAAGAGAAAGTTCAGGGGCAAAGGAAAAAAATGTGACCCTTTGGCAGCCATTCTTGGTACTGTAGATTGGGAGGTCAATCCACGGATGAGACGCCGTCACTTGAGATCTAGAAAGTATATAAGTAAAAGGAACAGTCAGAGTAAGCTATGGGTATGGCAGAGATCGCTCAGTTCTCACTCTGATAGACCAGCCCATCACCACATGACTAGAACCCAATCCGGCAATATATACCGGTAGGCTATAGATAAATTCATTTTTGGGCTATTTCTTCCATTTTATTTATCCTGTTAAAGTGCTTGATTGATTTTGTGCTAATGTAGTTAGTATTTGGTTGTAATTTCACATATTTCAGCTAAATCTGGGGAGCACATGCAATTTATTTGGGCATGTTCAGTAAGTATTGCTGGGGAAAGGGTTCAACGTATTCATCTTTTGGGGTATTTATTCTATGTTTGTATCCTGTTTCTGTGATCGATTGAGTTTTGTGCTAATGTAGTTGGTATTTGGTATAATTTTACATATTTTAGATAAATCAAAATAGCACATGCAATATATTTGGGCATTTTCAGTTAATATTGCTGGGGAAAACGGTTAACATACAGTATTCCTCATAGGAAGTGAATAGGATGTGTAGCTCATATCTTTGCCCTGAAATATGTTGTGGAGAAATATCTTGAGGAAGGGACAAAATTTCTATGCTGCCTTCATGGACTTGGAGAAGGCCTATGACAGAGTTGGATAGAGAAGGTACCGGTATGTAGAAAGTACTTGGAATATACGGAGCAGATAGCAAGTTGCTGAAAGCAGTGAAAAAGCATGTATGAGGGTGCAAAGGTGTCAGTATGTGTTGAGAATGAACAGAGCGAGTTCTTTGATCTGAATTTTGGGTTAAAGAAAGGGTGTGTGATGTCCCCGTGGTTGTTCAATATATACTGAACTGTATATGGATGGAGTCATAAAAGTTATGCAAGGATGAGCAGTGGATGTTGGTGTACCACTACTAAGGGGAGGCAACGAGTGGAATGACAGAGTTGATAGAAGGTATGTGGAAAGTACTGTACTGAGAATATATGGATTAGATGGCAAGTTGCTGAAAGCAGTGAAGAGTATGTATGAGAGTGCAAAGGTATCAGTACGTGTGAAGAATGAACAGAGGGAGTTCTTTGATCTGAATGTTTGGTAAAGCAAGGGTGTGTGATGTCCAGATGGTTGTTCTATATATACCAGTATATGGATGGAGTCATAAAAGAAATACAAAGAAGAGCAGTGGATGTTTGTGTACTGCTGTTTGCTGATGATATGAATGGGAGTTGCAGGGTCTGGTAAATATTTTTGGAACAGTGTGCGAAAAATGGAATCTGAAGGTAAATGCGGGGAAGAGCAAGGTTATGGTCTTCGAAAGGGGTGAAGCCACAGAGTGTGAGGTGAAGTTGAACGGTCAGGCTATGGAGATTGTCAGCTCATTTAAGTATCTTGGCAGTGTACAGAGTAAAGATGGGAGTATGGATGAAGAAGTGTGGGAGAGGGTGTAACAGGGGAAGAGGGTTGTAGGAATGCTGAAAGCAGTAACATGAAATAGGGTGGTCAGCATGGAACTGAAGAAGTCATTGCGTGACAGTGTGGTAATCCCGACACTGACTTACGGAAGCGAAGCATGGACGTTGTTGGAGAGATTCAAAACCAAGAGTGAAAGGGATGGAAATGAGTTACTTGAGAAGTGTGTGCAGAGTTACATGGAGGGATAGACAGAAGAATGAGGATGTACGAGAGAGGTGTGGTGTGAATTGTACTGGAAAGTGCGAAAAAGAACCCCTTGAGATGGTTCGGCCAAGTGGAACTATGGGAAGCGAGAGAATGACTAAGAGCGTGTACGAGTGAGGTGGAAGGACAGAGGGCTATAGGCTATGCCTAGTCTAATATTACAATTTAAGGTAGAATCAAGTTGACTACAGCAGGACTTACCCTTGACAGGTATAGGGCTCCTAGTGTTTAATAGGCCTATACCCCTTTGAAAGGATATTAGCCTAGTCTAACCTAACAACCTTACCTAACCTATTATAGTAGGCTATGGGTGGGGGCTGCTGCCACCCCCAATTTTTGGTGTATTTGTCTATTTTGTCTGTGAAGTAATTTTTTCAATTTGTCGATAACGAAAATCCTCCATGCGGACTATAGTTGTAAAAATATGGCGAATCTATTGTTGCCTATTATCTCTAAATTGTTTCTCATAATGTTGCAGTAGTGTCGTTTAAAATACCAACTATATAATTGTGTGCCTTTAAAAATGACCTAAATTAGGCTATAGGCTACTGGAAGATTAGAAGAATCTTTAAGAAAAAGGTTAGGGTTATGTCGTGCCAAAGCTAGATTATAGCCTAAATATAAAGGAAGTGATAAAATGAAATATGCCGAAAAAATTGACGTCAAAATAGACGCGAAGTTAACCGCGACGATAGCCCTCTGTAAACACGACGGTAAGTACATCCATCCCATTAAAAGTTACTGTGAGACACCAAATATGTTGAGGGGGGTCTCTGCGGCTCTGCACGTCGGCCCGTCACGTATTATGATGTAGTCATCATCATCCTGTAATTCTAGGATCCCCAATTAAGGACAAAGTCAATCAACAGACGTGATAAGATCCCATATTAGAATAACATAGCGGTCAGCCGTTTATGGCGACTTTTTACACTCATTTTACATCATTCTGCCTGGTCTAGGCCTAATAGATTTTTCCAAAGAATCAAACTTAAATTAAAAGGAAGTAGCCTAGCCTTTTAAGGAAGGCTATCCAACATGCATTCCAGAACTTAGGCTAGCCTAGCCTAGGTTATTTAAAAAGTTGTGGGTGGTCAGCCAAAAAAGAATCACTAGGCCTATTAGGCTATGGGTAGGCTAGTATGGGGTGCATTTTGCAAATTTTCTGAACTCTTAGCGCTAGGCTAATTAAAACTCACAAAATCTGAGTCAAACAGCACTAGATTTTGTCTGTCTTGTCTGGGGCACCTCAGGCGAATACTCCCACTCCGGCCTACCGTAGTCGCAGATCCTATGTCACTATTAAATTAGTTTATAGAAGGTTAAAATTCACCACCGTGTCACTTTCTAGGTCCTCATAGAACGTAACACTGTAAAGAAACAAACCCAATAGCAGGTCATAAGGTGGTGAACCGAGACCTACAAACCACGGTACTAGGGCCAGAGCAATGTTTAAGCGAGGTGCCTTATCAAAAACCCCGACAATCCAGTAGGAGCGTCGAAGGAACCATCTTGAAGACAGAAAAGGGACGCCATATGCTCAGACACGAGGCTTACGAGGCATATGTAGGCACCAGATGTAGGATGGGAGGGGAGACGAGGTACCGTACGACTCACATAAGATCATCAAATTAAAAAAATTCAATCTGAGTCCTCACCAAATTGCCGTGAGGGCAATGGTTAGCCCCGTAGTTATATAAGTTCGCGGTCGCGGAGATCCTATTTCACAATAAATTAGTTTATAGTTAAGGTTAAAATTCACCACCGTGTCACTTTCATTCTAGGTCATTCGTTAGAACCGTAACACTGTAAAGGCAACAACCCAATAGCAGGTCATCAGGTGGTGAACAGAGACCTACAAACCACGGTAAAAGGCCAGAGCAATGTCTTGAAGCGAGGTGCCCTTATCAACCAACCCCAGACAATCCAGTAGGAGCTGTCGGAAGGAATCCATCTTTGATGACAGAAAGGGACGCCCATCCACATGATCAGTGACGGGGCACGAGGCGAGGGCTTAGGACCGGCATTATGTACGAACGACCAGATGTAGGTGTGGAGGGGAAGGGAGTACCGTACGACCGATACATGGGATGCGGAGAGGACAGCGGAGGGAAGAGCTTGTCAAA
>CM064532.1:26869660-26997038 GCA_032716605.1 Paralithodes platypus | reverse complement strand
AGGGCGTTAAGTCTGGGTGTCATTTCTTTTTAATGTTTGTGGTGTGCTGTTTGAATGTCATATGAGTATCATATGTTACTCCTAGGATTTTGTGTGTGTGTATGTGTTAGGGGTGTGTTGTTTATGGTGAGTTGAGGGATGTATTTGTGTTCTCCTGTCCAGCTTGTGAGCAGGATTGCGGTGGATTTGGCTGGGGTAGATAAGTCTGTTGTAGTGCACCAGCCATGTAGTGTGTTGAGATAGGGTTGAAGGAGATCTGTTGCTCTTTTTGGGTCATGGTGTCTGCATGTGAGTGTTATGTCATCTGCATAGGAGGCTAAGTTTATTTGGGGCGTATTGGGTGTAGTTATATCGTGCATGTACAGATTGAAGAGTGCGGGCGATAGGACGGATCCTTGTGGGACTCCGTTTGGAAAGTTTCTGATTTTAGATGACTGACCGGCAAAAGATACGTGTGCACATCTGCCTGCTAGGAAGTTGGCCAGCCACCTTTTTGTGTTGTTGTGCATGTTTGTGTTGTAGATTTTGTTTGTTAGGTTGTGGCGGGGGATGGCATCGAAGGCTTTACTAATGTCGAGTGTGGCTAATAGTGATCTGTGTGGTGGTCTAGCTGAGTTGATGCCGTCAAAAGCTCTTTGTGTAAGGTCTGTGAGAAGAGTGTTTGTGGAGTGCAGTGGCCTAAAGCCATGTTGTGTTGGAGCTAGGGGTAGGTCGGGTGTAATTAGTTGTAACACTAGGCGTTCCATGACTTTGGAGGGGGAGCAAAGGAGTGTGATGGGGCGGTGCGAGGAGGGTAGCGTGGGGTCTTTGTTGGGTTTGGGGAATGTGGTGATGATACCATGCTTCCAAATGTCTGGTATTGTGTTGTGTGAATAACTGTAGTTTGATATGTTAGTGAGTGCTTGTATGCCTTGTGGTCCCAGGTGTCTGAGGTGTATGTTGCTTATGTTGTCTAGGCCACAAGCGGGTGAGTGCTTGAGATTGTTGATGATATGCTTTGTCTGGTGATTGGTGAAGGGTGTCTAGTCAGGGTCTGTGGGGAATTGTCTCTTACGTCGGATGATACGTCGGTCGTCTTTGTGAGGTTTTAGGTGACTGACATGTGAGAAGTGATTGATGAGAGTGTTTGCTTGTTGTTTACATGAAGGAGTAGAGTCTGTTGTTGTGATTGCAGCATGTGATTGTGTTGTGTTGCTGTTGGAAAGTGTGATGCTGTTTAGTGTTTTGTAGATTTTTTTGGGGTTTGTTTTGTGATCAAGTGTTTGTAGGAAGTTATTCCAATTTAGTTTTTGTTGTTCTTGTATTTTGTTGTTAGTTTGGGTGTTGAGTGCTTGGATTTGTTGTGTGATGTCTTGTGTGTGGGATGCTGGGGAGTGTTTCAGTATGTTGCATTGTCTGATGAGGTTTTGAATTTCTGGTGTGAAGTTGGGGTTGTGTTTTCTGTTACCGTCTTGGAACGTGTTTCTTGTCTGTGTTTTGGATAGTTTTATTGAGTATGTGTACAGCATTGTTGATGTTAGTGATGGGTGTACTGTTTAGAGTTGTGAAGTGTTGTTCTGTCTCATTTGTGAATGCTTCCCAGTTAGGTCTTTTATAATTGGTGTATGTGTGTTTGTGGTTAGCTGGGGGGTGTCTGGTTTTGGTGGTGATAATGATTGGGAGGTGGTCAGAGCCTAAGGTTCTGACCACCCTCCAGGATGTTGTGGGGGTGAGTTCTGGGGAGCAAAAGGTGATGTCTGGAGATGATGGGTTATAGAGGGCTTGGTAAGGAATATGGGTATGTTGATGGATGTCGTTAAGGATGATGAGGTTAACAGTTTGGTTTTGTAGTACCAGCCCTCTGTCTGTGTCGGGGTTGTCGACAAACCAGGCCGACGTCTTGGCGTTGAAGTCACCACCCAGGATGATGTGTTGGGGTGTTTGTGATGTGTTGTAAGTGTGGTCTGTATTCATTTGGTACTGTAGGGGATGTATGTGTTTATGATGGTTATGTTGGAGTTGTTGCCAGTGCGTATTTTAATTGATTGTATTTCTGTTGTGATATCATTTGGGGGGAGGAGGGATTTGGTTTGTACACTGGTAACTATGTATGATATTTCTTTGTGTACCAGGGTGATGAGTCCACCGCCTCCGCCAACAGCCCGGTCTTGTCTGATGGTGGTGAAACCATGAAATGTGGGTGTTTTTTGTGTTGTGCGGAGTTTTGTTTCTTGTAAGATGGCAATGTGTATGTTGTGTTGTTTGATGAAGTGTGAGAGTTTCTTTGTGTTGATGCCATCTATGTTCAATTGGAGAATGTTAATGTTATGTGCACGATGTATGTTGGGTGCTGCTGCACGAGGATGGGGTGGGGAGGGGGTGAGGGAGGGGCTGGGGGATGGGATGAGTGAGGTGGGGGTGGGGATTGGGGAGCAGATGGGGGTTGGAATGGATTAGGATGGGGTGTGGTATGTTGAGTTGAGGATGTGGATGGTATGGGAAGGTTAGGTGGGTTAGGGAGGAGAGGTGGACAGGTTTTAGGGGGGGGAGTGGATGATATGGGAAGGTTAGGTGGGTTGGGGAGGAGAGGTGGGCGGGTTTTAGGCGAGGGATTTGACTGGGAGAGGGAGGGGCATGAGGAACAAGTCCAGGTGTTCATGTAGTGTTTCTTGGAGGCAAGTGTTGTGCAGGTGAAGTGGGTCCAGTTCCTGCATGAATTGCAGAGAACTGAACCATTAGTGTGGCAACTCGAAGCGATGGGTTTTGAGCAAGTTGGACATATGTATGTGTAGGTGGGTCCTGGGTTGCTCTCAATGTCTCCGGCTAGAAGAAGTCTTCGAGAAATGACAGCCGGAGAGTCATTTCTCGGTGTAGGAAAAACTGTGTGATGTGTGTGTGTGGTGTGAGGTGTGGAAATTCCCGGCTCGACCGAAGCCGCTCCAAGGACTCCTGTATGAGTAGGCATAATTGCCCGAAATTGCCTTCATTCCCTGCTCATTTTCATGCATAAGCAAAAGCCAGAGCGTAATACAATTATGTATTCGTGAAAGTACGGTAATAGCTTTCAAATTACTCCTGAATCATCCCTGTACGACGTCTGGTTTTCTTGTAAGGATCTTGCAAACGAAGGGCAACATTGCTAAAAATTACCAAATCCGATAGGCCTAGGCGAAATCGCTAATAATTACCAATTATTTTCTGTTTTCGCTATGTGTGACGCTGCACAAAAGTGAACTCTCTCTCACACAAACCTCAGTGTCGTGGCGGGGCCTGTAGGCTCTGGCTGACGTCCATCCGTGCTGCTTGCAAAAGCTGGCCTGGCTCACAGGCTACAAAATAGCCAGAAAATCGTCTCCGTCATATGAGGGGCCCCGCGGGAATTGGGTTAAGAAGTGTGGTTGTTTTGATTATTTGATAGGGTCACCATAAGGGTAATGGTGTGGCATTTGTTCTGTACAGAAGCTTGGCCTTTTTGGTTGGGGCTTCTTAGGAATGTGACCTTTTCGTTAGCCATGGAGAAACTGCAGAGGTACAAATTATTATAAGCAACCTCATGTTAAAAATATTGTATTGATTGCATGCGTGTATGCCCCGACAGAGGATATACTTGAAAGAAAGAAAGAGGAGTTCTGGATGAATGTGGAGGCGTGCCTGGAGAAGTTTGACAAGAACGAAAGAATATTTCTGATTGGGGATATGAATGGTAAGGTGGGTGATAGGAAAGTTGAGGGAGTGGTGGGAGGGTGGGGGGTACCATCAGAGGTGAATGGGAATGGTAGTGCACTTGTGGACGTATGTGTGGGGAGGAGGCTGTGGATAGCCAACACCTTCTTCCGACACAGAATGATCCACAGGTACACATGGAAACGGATGTTGACGATGAAGGATAAGACAGTGGTGGAACGAAAGTCATTGATTGATTATGTATGTGTGGATGAACGAATGAAGAAATCTGTGATGGATGCTAGGGTGTATAGGGGTATTGGAGGGGGTCTGTCTGATCATTATGTAGTGGTAGCTAAGGTTAGGATACAAAAGAGTGGGTGAGGAGAGCTGGAGGGAGGCGAGAGGAGGGTGGAATGATGAGCAGGGTGGAGAGGTTGCAGGAGGAGGAAGTCAGGGAGGAGTACAGGAGAGCAGTGGAAAGACGACTAGGTGGGTTCGACCTGGAAGTTATGGAGGAAGTGGAGGAGATGAGCAAGGTGTTTAAGGATGAGATCTGTGCAGCATGTGAGGAGGTGTGTGGAGTGAGGAGAAGAGGGAGGGGAGTGAAAGGTACAGCATGGTGGACAGAAGAGGTAAGAATAGCTGTGGAAGAAAAGAAGAAAGCATATAGAGAGTGGTTGGGTAGTAGAGGGAATGAAGATTCCGAGAGACAGAAACGAGCACCTGAGTGTAAAATGGAGGGAGAGTAAGAAACTGTTCTGGGAAGAAGTCAAGAAAGTTAGGGAAGGTAGCAAGGGAAACAGTAAGGGTGTGAAAGATAAGAATTGGAGAATGCTAGCCGAGAAGCAAGAGAGAGTCGAGATGGAGGGAGTACTTCAGTGAGTTGCTAAATGTAAGGAATGAAGAGCCAGCAAACATAGCTGGATATGGTATGGGAGGGAGAAGAAGAGAAGTAGTGGAGGAGGAGGTGGGGATCAGGAGGTCAGAAGTGTGGGAAGCCATGAAAAGAGTGAAGTTGGGGAAAGCACCAGGAACAGATGGAGTGTGTGGGGAAATGTTGAGGTATGGTGGTGAGATAGTGATAGAATGGGTATGGAAAATGTGCAAACTAGCATGGTAGAAGGGGAGTGCACCCGATGACTGGAAGACTGGCATAATAGTCCCCTTATATAAGGGCAAAGGGGAAAGAGGAGTGTGTGGTAACCACCGAGGAATATGTCTTCAAAGCTTAGTAGGGAAGGTATACAGTAGGGTACCGGTAGTGATTGAGAGAGTGAGAGTGAGAACGTAGAAATGGAGAGGCGACGAGCAGGGAGGTTTTTAGGAAGGGAAGAGGATGTGTAGATCAGATTTTTACCCTGAATTGTGTTGTGGAGAAGTATCTGGAGAAGAAACAAAAGGTGTATGTTGCCTTTATGGACTTGGAGAAGGCCTATGACAGAGTGGATAGAGAAGGTTTGTGGAAAGTACTTAGAATATACGGAGTAGAGGGGAAGTTGCTGAAAGCAGTGAAGAGCATGTATGAGGGTGTAAAGGCGGCAGTACGTGTGGAGAGTGAGCAGAGCGAGTTCTTTGACCTGAATGTTGGTTTGAAACAGGGGTGTGTGATGTACCCGTGGTTGTTTACTGTATATATGGATGGAGTCATAAAAGAAATACTATCAAGAGCAGTGGATGTTGGTGTATCGCTGAAAAGGGAGGGAATTGAGTGGAAGCTACCTATACTGCTGTTTGTGGATGATACAGTTCTGATGAGTGATAATGAATGGGAGTTGCAGGGTCTGGTAAATGAGTTTGGAACAGTGTGCGAAAAACGGAATTTGAAGGTAAATGCGGGGAAGAGCAAGGTTATGGTCTTCGAAAGGAGTGAAGTCACAGAGTGTGAGGTGAAGCTGAACGGTCAGGCTATGGAGATCGTCAACTCTTTTAAGTATCTGGGCAGTGTGTTGAGTAAAGATGGGACTATGGATGAAGAAGTACGGGAGAGGGTACAACAGGGGAAGAGGGTTGTAGGAACGCTAAAAGTAGTAACAAGAAATAGGGTGGTCAGTATGGAAGTGAAGAAGTCCTTGCATGACAGTGTGGTAATCCCGACACTGACTTACGGAAGCGAAGCATGGACGTTGGTTGAGAGACTCAGACCAAGAGTGAGAGCAGTGGAAATGAATTACTTAAGGAGTGTGTGCGGAGTTACATGGAGGGATAGACAGACTAATGAGGAAGTAAGAAGGAGGTGTGGTGTGGAGGTAGATGTGCTGGAAAGTGTGAAAAGGAACAACTTGAGATGGTTCGGCCATATGGAACGTATGGAAAGCGAGAGAATGACGAAGAGGGTGTATGAGAGCGAGGTGGAGGGACAGAGAGGGAGAGATAGACCGAATGAGAGGTGGAAGGATGGAGTGAGGAAGTACATGAACGAAGGCGGTGCTGGTTGGGGGGAGGGGCGTCGACTGACTGGGGACAGAGGTGCATGGGGGCGGTCCGTTCTTGGCCACCCCTTCGGGGATCACGGCGTCAGGCAATAGATGATAGATAGATGTTAAAAATATCTTATATTTTTGTTTAGCTTTACTTGGCATTCCTCTTCCTCTATGTATCTAGCAATTTAACCCCCTCAAACTCCTTATGACGCGATGGTGTGGTAATTACCCCGGGCCAAAAAGCTCTAAAAGACGATCGAGTGATATCTCAAGGGAGCTTGAAATACGCAGGCGTTTCGTTCATGGTCACCCCTTCGGGGATCAAGGTGTCCGGCAATATTGTTGTTGTTGTTGTTGTTCCCCAAGCTGCTTGGCCGAACAGCCCCAAGGCCCCGAGCAAGGCCAAGGCCATAACCGAGCGCCCCCACAGAACCCTCCCTGCCGACCACAATAAAGCCTGGGTGACCGAAGCCACTCCATGGCGGGGAGCTGAGGAGGGTGCGGAAACGCCCGGGAAACCAAAGTCCCACCCAGGGCCCTGTGCCCCTCAGCAATTATGAAGAGAAAGTTCAGGGGCAAAGGAAAAATGTGACGCTTTGGCTTCCAATCTTGGTACTGTAGATTGGGAGGTCAATCCACGGATGAGACGCCGTCACTTGAGATCTAGAAAATATATAAGTAAAAGGAACAGTCAGAGTAAGCTATGGGTATGGCAGAGATCGCTCAGTTCTCACTCTGATAGACCAGCCCATCACCACATGACTAGAACCCAATCCGGCAATATATACCGGTAGGCTATAGATAAATTCATTTTTGGGCTATTTCTTCCATTTTATTTATCCTGTTAAAGTGCTTGATTGATTTTTGTGCTAATGTAGTTAGTATTTGGTGTAATTTCACATATTTCAGCTAAATCTGGAGAGCACATGCAATTTATTTGTGCATGTTCAGTAAGTATTGCTGGGGAAAGGGTCAACGTATTCATCTTTTGGGGTATTTATTCTATGTTTGTATCCTGTTTCTGTGATCGATTGAGTTTTGTGCTAATGTAGTTGGTATTTGGTATAATTTTACATATTTTAGATAAATCAAAATAGCACATGCAATATATTTGGGCATTTTCAGTTAATATTGCTGGGGAAACGGTTAACATACAGTATTCATCATAGGAAGTGAATAGGATGTGTAGCTCATATCTTTGCCCTGAAATATGTTGTGGAGAAATATCTTGAGAAGGGACAAAATTTGTATGCTGCCTTCATGGACTTGGAGAAGGCCTATGACAGAGTTGATAGAGAAGGTACCGGTATGTAGAAAGTACTTGGAATATACGGAGCAGATAGCAAGTTGCTGAAAGCAGTGAAAAGCATGTATGAGGGTGCAAAGGTGTCAGTATGTGTTGAGAATGAACAGAGCGAGTTCTTTGATCTGAATTTGGGTTAAAGAAAGGGTGTGTGATGTCCCCGTGGTTGTTCAATATATACTGAACTGTATATGGATGGAGTCATAAAAGAAATGCAAGGATGAGCAGTGGATGTTGGTGTACCACTAATAAGGGAAGGCAACGAGTGGAATGACAGAGTTGATAGAGAAGGTATGTGGAAAGTACTGTACTGAGAATATATGGAGTAGATGGCAAGTTGCTGAAAGCAGTGAAGAGTATGTATGAGAGTGCAAAGGTATCAGTACGTGTGAAGAATGAACAGAGGGAGTTCTTTGATCTGAATGTTTGGTAAAGCAAGGGTGTGTGATGTCCAGATGGTTGTTCTATATATACAGTATATGGATGGAGTCATAAAAGAAATACAAAGAAGAGCAGTGGATGTTTGTGTACTGCTGTTTGCTGATGATATGAATGGGAGTTGCAGGGTCTGGTAAATATTTTTGGAACAGTGTGCGAAAAATGGAATCTGAAGGTAAATGCGGGGAAGAGCAAGGTTATGGTCTTCGAAAGGGGTGAAGCCACAGAGTGTGAGGTGAAGTTGAACGGTCAGGCTATGGAGATTGTCAGCTCATTTAAGTATCTTGGCAGTGTACAGAGTAAAGATGGGAGTATGGATGAAGAAGTGTGGGAGAGGGTGTAACAGGGGAAGAGGGTTGTAGGAATGCTGAAAGCAGTAACATGAAATAGGGTGGTCAGCATGGAACTGAAGAAGTCATTGCGTGACAGTGTGGTAATCCCGACACTGACTTACGGAAGCGAAGCATGGACGTTGTTGGAGAGATTCAAACCAAGAGTGAAAGGGATGGAAATGAGTTACTTGAGAAGTGTGTGCAGAGTTACATGGAGGGATAGACAGAAGAATGAGGATGTACGAGAGAGGTGTGGTGTGAATGTACTGGAAAGTGCGAAAAAGAACACCTTGAGATGGTTCGGCCATGTGGAACGTATGGGAAGCGAGAGAATGACTAAGAGCGTGTACGAGTGAGGTGGAAGGACAGAGGGAGGCTATAGGCTATGCCTAGTCTAATATTACAATTTAAGGTAGAATTCAAGTTGACTACAGCAGGACTTACCCTTGACCAGGTATAGGCTATCCTAGTGTTTAATAGGCCTATACCCCTTTGAAAGGATATTAGCCTAGTCTAACCTAACAACCTTACCTAACCTATTATAGTAGGCTATTATGGGTGGGGGCTGCTGCCCCCACACCCCAATTTTTGGTGTATTTGTCTATTTTGTCTGTGAAGTGGGAATTTTTTCAATTTGTCGATAACGAAAATCCTCCATGCGGACTATAGCTTATGGAGAAAAATATGGCGAATCTATTGTTGCCTATTATCTCTAATAAATTGTTTCTCATAATGTTGCAGTAGTGTCGTTTAAAATACCAACTATATAATTGTGTGCCTTTAAAAATGACCTAAATTAGGCTATAGGCTACTGGAAGATTAGAAGAATCTTTAAGAAAGACTAGGTTAGGGTTATTGTCGTGCCAAAGCTAGATTATAGCCTAAATATAAAAGGAAGTGAATAAAATGAAATATGCCGAAAAAAATTGACGTCAAAATAGACGCGAAGTTAACCGCGACGATCGCCCTCTGTAAACATGACGACGGTACACCCGGTAACTACATCCATCCCATTAAAAGTTACTGTGAGACACCAAATATGTTGAGGGGGTCTCTGCGGCTCTGCACCCCCACGTCGGCCCGTCACGTATTATGATGTACGGTAAGTCATCATCATCTGTGCTAATTCCTAGGATCCCCAATTAAGGACAAAGTCAATCAACAGACGAAATAAGCTCCCAAATTACAATAACATAGCGGCCCGCCGTTTATGGGCGACTTTTTACACGTCATTTTAAATGTTACTTTCCTGCCCTGGTCTAGGCCTAATAGATTTTTCCAAAGAATCAAACTTAAATTAAAAGGAAGTAGCCTAGCCTACAGTTTATAGGAAGGCTATTCCAACATGCATTCCAGAACTTAGGCTAGCCTAGGCCTAGGCTATATGAAAATTTGTGGGTGGTCTGCCAAAAAAGAATCACTAGGCCTATTAGGCTATGGGTAGGCTAGTATGGGGTGCATTTTGCAAATTTTCTGAACTCTTAGGCCTAGGCTAGGCTAAATTAAAACTCACAAAATCTGAGTAAAACCAGCACTAGAATTTTGTCTTGTCTTGTCTTGGGGCAACCTCAGGCGAATACTCGCCCACTCCGGCCCTACCGTAGTCGCGGAGATCCTATGTCACTATTAAATTAGTTTATAGTTAAGGTTAAAATTCACCACCGTGTCACTTTCATTCTAGGTCATTCATAGAACCGTAACACTGTAAAGGCAACAACCCAATAGCAGGTCATCAGGTGGTGAACCAGAGACCTACAAACCACGGTACTAGGGCCAGAGCAATGTCTTGAAGCGAGGTGCCCTTATCAACCAACCCCAGACAATCCAGTAGGAGCTGTCGGAAGGAACCCATCTTTGAAGACAGAAAGGGACGCCCATCCACATGCTCAGTGACGGGACGAGGCGAGGCTTAAGAGGCATATGTAGGACGACCAGATGTAGGATGTGGAGGGGAAGAGGTACCGTACGACGATACATGGGATGCGGAGACTGCGGAGGGAAGAGCTTGTCAAAGTCATACGGTTCCTGAGGACCTCAACAATAACCGGGGGACGGCCGGTGCGGGCAATGGTCGATCGCCGTAGTTAATATAAGTTCGCGGTCGCGGAGATCCTATTTCACAATTAAATTAGTTTATAGTTAAGGTTAAAATTCACCACCGTGTCACTTTCATTCTAGGTCATTCGTAGAACCGTAACACTGTAAAGGCAACAACCCAATAGCAGGTCATCAGGTGGTGAACCAGAGACCTACAAACCACGGTACAAGGGCCAGAGCAATGTCTTGAAGCGAGGTGCCCTTATCAACCAACCCCAGACAATCCAGTAGGAGCTGTCGGAAGGAATCCATCTTTGAAGCCAGAAAGGGACGCCCATCCACATGCTCAGTGACGGGACGAGGCGAGGCTTAGGAGGCATATGTAGAACGACCAGATGTAGGATGTGGAGGGGAAGGGATACCGTACGACGATACATGGGATGCGGAGACAGCGGAGGGAAGAGCTCGTCTACAGATATTTTCACAGCAATTGTTCCGAGGAACTTGCTTCAATTGTGCCGCCTCTCCACATCTTTCCCCGTAGAACTAGGGCAGCTGAGAGCACCCATGAATTTACACTTTCTCCTCCACAATGCAGAACTTCTGCTTATCAGAATTCATTTATCCCCAGAGCTACTACTCTTTGGAATTCACTTCCCTCGAATTGCTTTCCACAAACTTACAATCAACAAATGTTTAAATCCAGTTGTTACAAACATTTTATGAATGGAGGATGCCTTTAGGCACATGGACCTTTTTGTTTTATATGTGTTTTTCCTTCCTCCGTTCATTGTCTCTTAAAAAAAAAAAAAAAAAAAAAAGTCATACGGTTCCTCAGGACCTCAACAATAACCGGGGGACGGCCGGTGCGGGCAATGGTCGATCGCCGTAGTTATTATAAGTTCGCGTCTATTTTGACGGCGATTTTTGTTGTAGTTAGGCTAGGCCTAGGCTATTTGCCCCCTGCTGGCAATATATATGATGATGACAATATGTCATGGGGGGCGATTGACCCCCTCAACATATTATTGTATCCAACGATCTCTAACCTCTGTATCTCAAAAAGGGCTAGAGCAAATTGGCTGTAAATTTCCACATCTAGGCTATTCCTTGACAGATTTGCTCCCTCCAATTAATATTTATTAGCATAAATTCAGCCTAGTTTAGCATATCAAACAAAAACTAACATTTGTTTAGCCTAGGCCTACATATAAAAAGAAAAAACCCACTCATACTGCAATTATAAGCATAAATATGAGTATCTAAGTTACAAAGCAAATGTTTTTGTATAGCCTAAAATAAACCATAAAATTGTCATCTTTCAACTGTTGAGGTCATAAATATAAACAAATCTAATACATTAGGAAAAAATGCGTTAAGAGTTGTGTTAGCGGGTCTATCGTCCCCTTTATTTACGTAGTCGCACGCTCGCAGTTACATTCGCGTCTAATTTGACTGTGGTTATTTGCCCCTGCTGGTGATATAGATGATGATGACAATAAGTCATAGGGGGATAAAGCCCCTTCAACCCATTATTGTATCTCACGGCCAGGCGTTGGGTAAATTGTTTTGTTACCGGCCGGCGGATTGCGGGTGGCTTTACCAAGTTTACCCCAGCAGTTAAATTAGAAGCGAATGTAGGCCTAACTGTGAGCGTGCGACTAGGCTATATAAACAAAGCTCTTGGTATGCCCACAACTACAACTCTTACCAAAACTGCAATTAGCCTATTTTTGTTTTGTTTTTTCAGTCTAGGCTAAAAATTGGTGAGGCTAGGCTAAATTATTTAGCTGCAATTAGCCTAGCCTATGTTTTGTTGTTCTTTCAGTCTAGGCTAAATTGTGGTAGGCTAGGTTAAATTCTTTAACATGTGTACTATTGTGTAGGCCTGTGCTTTCCAATAGAAGTAAAAATATGTAGCATAGCCTATTGCAATTTTACTAAAACCCAAGCCTACCTGAATATAGCCCTATGCAGAGCTCAAAAGCAAAAAAAAAAAAAATATGTTGAGCAGTGAAATAAAATTAAGCTAGGCCTAGGCCTGGTTTCTCATAGGCCTAATAACCTAATGAAGTATACTATAGCCTAACCTAATTTAAGTTATTTCACAAAATACTAATAGGCCTACCCAGCCCTCCTCATGCATTATTTTCCAGTGTAAAATAAGTTTGTGATACACTACGAAAGATTATTCAACATGGAATTTGAATGGAATAGAGAAGCTTAGCAACGAAAAGCCAATACTCCCCCCTCCCTGTGATTGTGCCAGCTTTTGTAAGCAGTGCAATAACTTAATGAAGGACAGAAATGCTGCAGGATGCTCTGGCATTCTAGCCGAGATGATTAAGGCCTCAGGTGAGAAAGGAGTAGGTGTGTTCAATGAGCTAATTAACTTCATCATCAGAGAGGAAGTAATCTCTGATGAATGGCACAAAAGTATATTATATACTGTATACGAGCAAAGGGGACTCATTGGATAGGGAAAATTATAGGGGCCTGAAAATACTTGATCAAGTCATGAAGGTCTGTGAGAAAGTCTTTGAAGGTATGATATTGACGAAATGCAGTTTGGTTTCATGCTAGGACACGGCACAATCCAAGTCATGAAGGTATTTGTGTGATAATGAAGAAATGAGGACTCACAAACGGCAGTGAGGGTGAAAGATGTACCGGTACTGAGTGATGAGTTTTCAGTTCGCGTCGGAGTCCACCAGGGCTCTGTGTTAATGAAGCCCTTTCCTCTTTTTTTTTATGGTTCTGGAGGCACTATCTGGTGATTTCAGAGTTGGGCTCCCCTGGGAACTGCTATAAGGGTCCTGAAAATGCTTGACTAAGTCATGAAGGTCTGTGAGAGAGTCTTAGAATGTATGATAAGGGAAAGATACTGTATGTACTGTATGTACTTAAAAGATAGGGATCTGATGTTGTGTTTGCAGACCGGGAGAAGGCCTTTGATAAGGTGGCCAGAGAAGTTGTGCAGTAGGCTAGGAGAAAACTTGGCATTGAGGAGTGGCTGGTGCATGTGATAATGAAGATGTACGAGGACTCACGAACGGTAGTGAGGGTGAAAGGTGTACAGCTGAGTGAGGGACATATACAGTACTTCTTGTTGAGGATATAGGGTAGTGAAGCTGTGAAGCTTATGTCACCCTATCCGGGCGGAAAGGACCCCAGGGTGGAGAGGTTTCACAGGGAGGACGGGGACATCGTAGATTTCAGGGGAGGGCACCCATGCCCCGCAGTCGACGGATACGCCCCGCCAACCTCAGGAACTTCTTCGTTAGCAGGAGGACCTTGGATTGACATATACAGTACGGTACTAGATATTTGGTAAGGGTTAGCTTTATATCCCATGTACTGGTTACTAGGGACATATACTAGGTGTTAGGTGGAGGTTAGTTTTGTGTCCAAAGTACTGGGTACTAGGGACATATACTAGGTGTTACGTGAGGGTACTGAGTGATGAGTTTTCAGTTCGCGTCGGAGTCCAACAGGGAAGTGTGTTAATTAAGCCCTCTCCTCTTTTTTATGGTACTTGGAGGCACTATCTAGTGATTTCAGAGTTAGGCTCCCCTTGCAACTGCTATAAGAGGCCTGAAAATGCTTGGCCAAGTCATGAAGGTCTGTGAGTGTGAGAGAGTCTTTGAAGGTATGATAACTTCATAGTCAGGCAGCTGCAGGAAAGATATCTAAGAGGTGTTTTTCCGGTCCCGTCTCAAGACCATCGTCGCAAGATCTACCCGAAAAACTGTTTTTCTGGTCCCGTCGCAAGCCCACCTTTAGCAAGCGAGACACCAATATTCTCTTGCGACGGCAAAAGAGCTCCGGAGCTGGGTTGACGGCAAGCTGAAACATCTCACTCAACTTTCTGTTTCTCCATTCTAATTTATTTCGGTATATTTGTTTATCCAAACATTATGTTATAATTTACTTGCCTATTATTAGGAAGTAGAGTAATAAAAGCCCACAGTAACGTATATCCAATTGTTGATAATAAATTAATGTGGGACAGTACGCTTGGCTAAATTTTGTCCACGAAACAACAACAAACCCCAGCTTTGACTAGGCCTAGGCTATGCTATTTACAGACTGTTTTTTCATATCAGAATTGCATTTATATAATCCTTATGATAATTAAATTGGCGGTGAATGTTATTCCGATGAAATGGAAGTTGTATAGCCTAGCCTATATATTTGTAAGATGTGTGCTGGCTTGGAGCAAGCCTGTGTTGTTTTTCCTGTCCTGTGATGATCTTGCGACGGCTCGGTTGAGACGGTGGTCTTGCGACGGGCCCGGAAAATCACGTCGCTACTGAAAGTAAGAAGTTGTGCAGTAGGCTAGGAGAAAATTTGGCGTAGAGGAGTGGCTGGTGCGTGTGATAATGAAAATGTATGAAGACTCACGAACGGTAGTGAGGGTGAATGGTGTACTGAGTGAGGGACATATGCTAGGTGAAGGTTAGTTTTGTATCCCACGTACTGGGTACTAGGGACATATACTAGGTGTTATATAAGGGTTAGTATTGTATCCCAAATACTAGGTACTAGGGACATATACTAGGTGTTATGTGAGGGTTAGCTTGGTATCCCACGTACTGGGTACTAGGGACATATACTAGGTGTTACATGAGGGTTAGTTTTGTATCCAACGTACTGGGTCTAGGGGGCGGCAGCCTCCACCCATAATACTAGGATAGGTTAGGTAAGGTTGTTAGGTTAGGCTAATGGGGATGGATGTAGTTTCCGAGTGTACGGTCGTCATGTTTACATTTGTCGATCGCCGTTGTTAACCTGCCCTTCCCTACCTATCATGTGTTGATTGGTTGTCCATCTTGATCTAATTCTTCAGGCCAGCCCTATTAGAGTATTTTGGGGGAACTCAGTGGTGTGGTTAAACTATTTTTAATATATATTTGTTTAAATATGTAAGATATGCAATAAATTATGTAAAATATATTGCTTTTACTTTATACCTATACATATAATTGTCATTATTAAGGAAATTCCATTGACTATTTACATCGCTAGGCCTAGCTTCCTTATTTCTATTAATTTCCTCCAGTTCACAATGAAACCTATTGCTAATTTCCTTGTTCTTCAGCAGCCGCGGCGGTGTCGGCGTTGGACGCTTGGGATAATGTTCCTGTCTATTTTGAATGCCATTCGATACAATAATATGTTGAAAGCCCCCCCTCACCCCCCATGACATGTTATCATCATATATATTGCCAGTAGGGGGCAAACAACCAAAAAAATTGCCGCAAAGCCCTTCCCTCAACATATTATTGTATCCAATGGCAGTCAAAATAGACGGGAACATGATCGCAAGCGTCCACCGCCGCCGCCGCCGTCATGTTTACATGGTCGATCGCCGCAGTTTGGTTAGGCCTATTTTCCCCCCTCAACATATTATTGTATCCAATGGTATTCAAAATGGACGGGAACATGATGGTAAGCTTTCGTCGCCGCTCCACCGCCGTGTTTACATGTGTCGATCGCCGTGGTTAAGTTCGCGTCTATTTTGACGGCGATTTTTTTCGGTTAGGCCTATTTGCTCCCTGCTGGCAATATATAAGATGATGACAATATGTCATGAGGGGGGGGGGCCTCAACAATGACCTCTAACCTCTGTATATCAAATAGGGCTAGAGCAAATTGGCTGCAAATTTCCACATCTAGGCTATTCCTTGACTGACTCTTCCCAAATGGTCGACATATAATAATTCACATATTAGCTTGATCACTCTAGGCCTAGTTGTTTTTTAGTTACAGAGGTTATAGCCTAGGTCATGATTTCTTGCCTACTTACAGCAAATAGACTAGGCCTATTGTAGATTGGTAAAATATTTGCTTAATAGGCCTAGGCTGTGCAATTGTCTCGATTTGACTAATTTTACCTAATTAGGCCTAAAGCAGCCTCAGTCTATTCCCAAACCCCAAACAGTATCTCATGTTAAGCCCTTGGCTAGGCCTAGGGCTAATCCCACTCTCAATCAAAATTCGAACTGATAAATTAGTACCTACCGGTAGCGCTGCCTAGGCTAGGCCTATATTTTTCTTGAATAGATATAGAAAATGGTTTAAAGGAAAGAGCATCCTATATTATGTTCAAATAATATGTAATAGCACTGTGTATGGTTGTATTACATTTAAATAGTGATAGATGTGTATATTAATGGGATAAATACTCCGAAGTTCGCATACGTTCAGAAAATGTTGTGCAACACTGTTGCCAGCTACTAATCAATCCCATTATCATTATATCATAATGGATTTTACTCATTTGCATAATTTCAAATACCTAGGACATTAATATAATATTTTCCTATCTCTTTTGTAGTGATATTTTCTGATTTAGTGGTATATTGATGTCTGTCTAGGGTTATAATGCATTGTGAAAGTTACCTCTGCATCTCTGACTTGGCTTAATTACCCCTGCTTTCTTTGAGTACTACACGGCAAGAGAAGCTTTCGGTTCTGTCACAGACTGTCAATTACTGTTCAAGGTAAACACAACTGCTAAATTCGACCTCATGTTCAAATAATATGTAATAGCATTATCTATGGTTGTATTAGACAACAATCGTGATAGGTTTCTATTTTATGTGGATAAATTGTATTAAGCTGAATAAACTAAATACCGAAAGTTCACTAGAGTGGTTGTTGATACATATGAGGGAGGTAGAAGATAGGATGGAATGGCTAGGCAGTGTTGCCAGTTGTATCGCTAGATATTACCGCTAGATGTAGAGCTATTTACTTCAATTTAGCAGCCATTTTTTCATATCTAGAGAGATTTACTAGGGATAATTTAAAAATGTCAGACATTCTAGTCATATTACATTGTAAAATTTGCAAAACAAACAAACCAAAACTCTTTAGAAATTGCAGCATTATTCTAACATTGTTTGACTATGTAGCAACATGCTAGCGACTTTTGAGAAAGGATCTAGCGGTATTTTGTGGAGACACACTGGGTGGTGGTTGCAGTGGTGCCAGTTGTAAAGCTACATATTACCGCTAAATGTAGAGCTATTTACTTCAATCTAGCAGCCATTTCTTTTATATCTAGAGACATTTACTAGGGATAATTTGAAAATTTCAGACATTCTAGTCATACTACATTGTAAAATTTGCAAAACAAACAAACCAAAACTCTTTAGAAATTGCAGCATTATCCTAACATTGTTTGGCTATGTAGCAACATGCTAGCGACTTTTGAGAAAGGATCTAGCGGTATTTCGTGGTAACACTTTAGGAGGGTTAAAATAGGAGTCACACGGGCAATTGCCAAAACTTTAAAGGTCCATATCATTGTTATTAAACTAAGCATTTGGCAAAGGGAGGAATTGTTAAAAACCTTAGCCAATACTCTGTCATTTACCAAAAATAAATTTGAATTTATCATTATTATTTGGTAGGGTAGGTATGTATAGGTAGGTTGGCTAAATAATTGCTGGAATTCGTAGGGACTCGAACGGTTTTGAGAGAGTTCAATAAAAAAACAAAAGTTAGGACTGAAAAATAAAGAGATTATGTTATTAAGCAAAACTGGGGGATGCGTGGAAGCCTATAGACTGTAGACGGTAAACTTTGTGTGTGGTAGCGAATTCGGTTTTAAAGTAATTTAAGAATAGACAGTTTTCAATGCTGCGGCCAAACTATTCCACCCATTTATATTTTTTTGGTATCAAAACGTTCGGAATCGCGAGCCTCACCCAACTACGCAAGCATGGCTCTGATCATCGGCGTAGTTTTCAAGATGTGGAATTTTAAGTGGAATTCGAGGTTTTTTCAAGATTGCCGGAAAAAAACCCACGTGCAAAAGCAAAACCTTCTCTATAAAATTTGCGGAGCATTAGTAGGGGAGTGCGTATGCCAAAGCCCAGTCGTTTCCTGTGAGTGGGAGAGACGGTATTTAGGCGTCAAGTTTTTCGGGAAATCGGCTGCCACGGACCTGTTTGGCCACCATTCCGGATGTTTAGCATATCAAAAGTTGCCCAATACAAAAAGGCACCTCTTGTGAAAGTTTGATCCCGATCCAAAAAGCGGTTCTGGAGTTATTGCGTCGAAACCGGCGCGTAAGAAATATTTGGATGAAATTCCAGGTTTAATGATTACAATAGGGGTTCCCGTAGGGGACGAACCCCTAATAATAATAATTAAAGTTGCAAGCAACATTGTCCGGGATTTGAAAAGGGTTGCACTCAGGGTATTATTATTATTATTATTATATGAGATGCCGAAGTCTCCAACCAGGGTGCAGAAACACCATCAAGATCAATCCACACAAAACACCCGGAGGCACTGGGGAGAGACTATGGCAACTTAGGAAAAAATAAAAACATACACTGTATACTGTACTGTACATATACACATATTAAACACAGATAACATATTATGCAGTGGAGGATATCAAGCTTAAATATAATACAATAAAATAGAATAAAATAAGTTTAAAAATTCGAATTAATGCTGCAAAAAAGCATTAACTCTAGACTTAAAAATGGAGATATTAGCTGAATTGACTAGCTCATTTGGCAACTTATTCCACAAGTCAACCATGGCCGGCA
This sequence comes from Paralithodes platypus, assembly GCA_032716605.1. Lineage (NCBI taxonomy): Eukaryota > Metazoa > Arthropoda > Malacostraca > Decapoda > Lithodidae > Paralithodes > Paralithodes platypus. The sequence continues at coordinate 26,978,290 of CM064532.1, read as the reverse complement.
CAAAACACCGTGAAAACTGTGTAGTAGAAAAATTAACACAGCTCATGGCAAGATAATTAAGATTGCTTGTGAATCTAGTTGCACAAGCCCGGACATAGGGCCCAGGCAGAACCCCATGTAAGGGATGCTGAGGGTTGTTATCACCTTACGAGCGGCCTATGCGGTTTATTTATGTGTACCGCCCAGCGAGGTGTTTTTAGCCAAAATAGGGCTGTTTACGTGATCATTTTCATGCCTAAATAAGACCCAGAACGTAAAACAAGTACCTATCCCTGAAAGGGCATAAACAGAGCTTTCGAATGACACCATAACGATCCTTGTATGATGGATAGTTTTCTTGCAATAACCGTGCAACGCGAGTGCAAAAAGCAGGTAATTCGGTACTTTCGGTACATAATTGAGTATGTAGCGAGTGAGAGAGGGAGGAGGGAGCTGAGATTTGTGTCAGTAGGTTCGCCGCGGTGGTCTGGAGCAGTCATACGCTCGCTAGTCTCCTGCCACCACTTGTCTCTCTCTCTCAGCCACATTACGTGCTGAAATTGCCACTCGAGTTATGTCGAGCGCCGCCACATAGTCCAGCTTTATTTAACTCGACTTATGTTGCTCGCCGCTAATTAAGGGTTAAAAACTTTAAATAAAAGACTAAGGGCACCAACTTTACGTCGATGACACAGATCAAGAGACAAATTAGGTAGAATAAAACTGATGGAATTTAGCGACCTGTCAAGCAACTTGAGATGGCAGTCAGCTGCTGACAACCAGACAGGTGAGCAGTACTCGAAATGTGGCAAAATAAAAGCATAAAAAGACTTGATAACTGTGGCGTCACAAGCAAATGTTTTATAAACCTTGCGAAGCAGACCAATTTTTTGGGAAATGGAAGAGGAGAAAGAACGAATATGCTTTTCAAAAGTAAGTTTGGGATCAAGAGTAACTCCTAACAAACGCAGAGTATCCACATTCTCAATTTGCTCGACAGAAACTTGTAGATAAGGATGGGGAGGATCCAAGGTACGAGATCTGCTGATGATAATGGAGTGTGATTTACTAGCATTAAGTTTCATGCCCCAAAGTTCACACCATGATGTAATTTTGGCTAAATCCCTATTCAGAGCAGTAGCAATTACGTGTCGATCTATTGGTGATGCAATTGACGCATATAAAGTTGTATCATCAGCATAGGAGATTAGTTTATTTTCAAGCTCGGAACACAGGTCAGCAGTAAAAATAATAAAAAGCAAAGGCCCAAGGACACTGCCTTGTGGAACACCAGAAACAACAGTAACAGAAGGGGAATGACACCCATCAATGACCACAGACTGAGATCTTTTCGTCAAAAAATCTTGAAAGATCCTTAAAAAATTGCCACCAATACCAATGAGCTGTAACTTAAACAGAAGTGCTTTATGGTTGACTAAATCAAAAGCAGAACTAAAGTCAATAGCCACGACGCGAGACTCATGTCCCTGGTCCAATGAAGATTGCAAGTCATGGGTGAGTGTCAGAAGTGCATTACATGCACCCAGTCCCTTACGAAAACCAAACTGTGAGTTTGGTATCAAATTATGACTATTACAATAAGAGGAAAGGCATCTGGACAAAAGCCTCTCATAGAGCTTGGATAGGATAGGTGTAATGGAGATAGGGCGATAGTCATTAGGAGATGATGAGGCAGTATTTCCCTTTGGAATTGGAGTGATAATAGCCTTATGCCAGCAAAGAGGAAAACTACATGATTTCAAAAGCAACCTAAACACCACTGCCAATTTATGTGCCAAGACCACTGCAACCTTTTTAAAAAAGAGAGGGAAAAACCCATCCGGGTCTGTGCCACCATAGGTATCAAGATCCAGCAAGTACCTTTTCAGTTCAGCTGATTTGAATGCCATTGAATTGAGGTTGGGTCTAGGGAAACATGTCAATGGCAAAGACAATTCCTGATTACTCTGCTTATTAATAAAAATATTAGATAGAATATTGGCCTTCGATAATGGATAAAAAGAGATGGAGCCATCAGAATCACAAAGAGGAGGCATGGAGGAATCTATTCCAAATAAAGAGGATTTCAAAGCGGACCCCCATTTATGAGGCTGTGTAGCTCCTGCCAGAACATCCTGAAGATGGGAGTTATAATCCCTCTCAGCACTATCATAAACTCTCTGTGCCGCTGCCCTTTTCAAAACATAATTTTCCCAATGCAAGGGGGTTTGATTACGCCTCCATAGACGATATGCAGCCTGTTTGTCATCAAATGCACGCTTGCAGTCATCATTAACCCCTAAGTGTCGGCGCGCAACATAAGTCGAGTATAATAAATCTGGACTATCTGGCGGCGCGCGACATAGGTCGTGTGGCAATTTTAGCACGTAATGTTGCTGAGAGAGAGAGACAAGTGGTGGCAGGAGAGTAGCGAGCGTATGACTGCTCCAGACCACCGCGGCGAACCTACTGACACGAATCCCACCTCCTCCCTCCCTCTCTCACTCGCTACATACTGAATTGTATGGGGAAAGTACCGAATTACATGCTTTTTGCACTCGCATTGCGCGGTTGTTGCAAGAAAACTAGCCGTCATAAAAGGATCGTTATGGTGTTATTGGTAAGCTCTGTTTATGCCCTTTCAGGGATAGATACTTGTTTTACGCTCTGGGTCTTATTTAGGCATGAAAATTATCACGTAAACAGCCCTATTTTGGCTAAAAACACCCCGCTGGGCGGTACATATAAATAAACCACTAGCCCGCTAATCTAGTGTTAAACCATGCTTTATCCCTGATACGAGACTTAATTGTCTTTGATGGAACTCTTTTGCGAAGGATACCAAGAAGGGAATTGTTGAGAGCTGAAACCGGGTCATGAGATCTTAGTATGTGATTCCACTCAATATTACAAACATCATTACAAACGTTGTCCCAGTTAACCCGGGATTTAAGGTAGACTTTACGTGAGAGAGTAATATCAGGAACAGAAAAATCAAGATTAATTTTACACATGATGGCATTGTGGTCGGAAGTGCCAACAGGTACAAGAACGGAGGTTTCTACAACGCCAGGATACAAGGGTTGTGTCACATTATATCAAAATATCATGTATTTTATCGGGCATGGAGAAAGTACAGACGAAATATAGTGTAGCCATTTTGGCTGTGGCTACTTAGGCCATTAAGGAGTGTGGCCATTTTGGCTAAAGCTATTAACCCCGTACGAGTAGTCATAATTACTTTAATTCCCGTGCTCATTTTAATGTATAAGCAAAAGCCAGAGCAGCTGCTACAAAATAGCTGAAAAATCGTCTCCGAAATATGAGCGGCCCCGTGGGAATTGAGTTAAGGAGTGTGGTTGTTTTGATTGTGGCCTTTTAGGAGTGTGACCATAAGGGTTATGAAGTATATTTTTTTTTTTTTTTTCTGTTCAGAAGCTTGGCCTTTTTGGTTAGGGTGTTTTAAGAATGTGACCTTTTTGATAAGCCATGGAAAAACTACAGAAGATCAAAATTATTATAAGCAACCTCATGTGCAAAATATTTTTTATATTTTGTTTAGCTTTCCTTGCCATTCCTCTTCCTCTATGTATCTAGCAATTTAACTCCATCGAATTCCTTATGACGCGATGGTGTGGTAATTGCCCCAGGCCAAAAAGCTCTAAAACGCGATCGCATGATAACGCAGAATTATAGATATGTGGAATAGGCTACCGAGTGCTATAGTGGGATCAAGAACAATAGGGTTCCAACATAGAATTAGATAGGACGAGATGGGTTGCCTGTGAAAGGGATCTGCCGTGTGTGGGCCAACCGGCTCCCTGTAGGCTCCCGTCTCCTTATTTTTCTTATGTTCTCATTTGTTAGAGAGAGAGGGAGAAAGCATGGCGAGTGAGAATAGAATGTCGTAAACGTAAGGAAGACAGCGATAAATGAGAGAGAGAGAGAGAGCACAGGATGGGTTGGGTGTGAAAGGGATCTTCCGTGTGTGGGCTAATCGGCTTTCTGCAGACCCCCGTTTTTCTATATCCTCATTTGCTAGAGAAAGAGAGAGAGAGAGAGCCTAGGATGTCGTAATCGTAAGGAAGACAGCGCAAAATGAGAGAGCTGCCTAATTTGTACAGGGGTGCAAACAAAGAAGAGCAAAAGAGAGAATGATTGGCTGTGTAAGGGATTTGCCTATAATCGTTTGGTAACAGAGTTGTAGATATGTGGAATAGGCTACTGAGTGTCTTGTGTGGGCCAATTGGCTCTCTGCTGACTCCCATTTTCTTATGTTCCTATTTTTTACAATTATATCTTGGTTGCACGTATATGATAACATTGGTGTATAATAAGTAGTGTAAGTAACATTTTGTTTTTCTATGTGAATGAGGGAGACAAAAGGCATAACTGCCTGCAGCGAGTGCCTCCCCCAGATTTTAAAGAGTGACAGGGCCGAAATCAAGGGACATTCGAGCTAAAATGCCAAAAGCTTATGAGATGAGTTGGGTGTGAATGGGATCTGCCTGGTTTGGCCTCTTGGCTCTGCTGACCCCCATTTTCATCTTGGTTGCATGTGTAAGGGATTTGCCTAATTTGTACAGGTGTGCAAACAAACAAGAGCGAGAAAGAGATTGGCTGTGTAAGTGATCTGCCGTTATTCGTTTGGTAATAGTTGTAGATATGTGGAATAGGCTACAGAGTGCTATAATGGGATGAATAATATTAGAGCTTCAACATTAAATATTAGGACGAGATGGGTTGGGGTGAAAGCGATCTGCCGTGTGTGGGCCAATCGGCTCTCTGCAGACTCCAGTTTTCTTATGTTCTTATGTTCTCATTTGTGTGTGAGAGAGAGAGTATGGCGATAGATAAGAAGATGTCGTATATATAAGGAAGACAGAGAGAGAGAGAGAGCGAGCGGGATGGGTTGCGTGTGAAAGGGATTTGCCGTGTGTGGGTCAATCGACTCTGCAGACTCCTGTTTACTTATGTTCTCATTTTTGTGTGTGAGAGAGAGAAAGAGAGAGAGAGAGGAAGAGTTTATAAAATAGGTTGGGTGTGAAATGGATCTGTTTTGTATGGGCCAATTGGCTCTCTGTTGACTCCCATTTTCTTACGTTCCTATTTCTTACAATTATATCTTGGTTGCAGGTATATGATAACATTGGTGTATAGTAAGTAGTGTAAGTAACATATGTGTATGAGATGGGTTGGGTGTGAAAAGGATCTGCCTTATGTGGCCCACTGGCTCTCTACAGGCTCCCATTTTCATCTTGGTTGTATGTGTAAGGGATCTGCCTTATTTGTATACCGGTGTGCAAATGAGAGAGAGAGAGAGAGATTGGCTGTGTATGGGATCTGCCTCTCGTAAGAGATGGGTTGGGTGTGAAAGTGATCTGTTGTTTGTGGGCCAATCGGCTCTATGCAGACTCCTGTTTACTTATGTTCTCATTTGTGTGTGAGAGAGAGAAAGAGAGAGAGAAAAAGAGAGAGGAAGAGTGTATAAGATGGGTTGGGTGTGAAAGGGATCTGTTTGTTCTGCTGATTCCCATTTTCTTACGTTCCTATTTCTTACAATTATATCTTGGTTGCAGGTATATGATAACATTGGTGTATAGTACGTAGTGTAAGTAACATATGTGTATGAGATGGGTTGGGTGTGAAAGGGATCTGCCTTATGTGGCCCACTGGCTCTCTACAGGCTCCCATTTTCATCTTGGTTGCATGTGTAAGGGATCTGCCTCATTTGTATACCGGTATGTAAGTGAGAGAGAGAGAGAGATTGGCTGTGTATGGGATCTGCCTCACGTAAGAGATGGGTTGGGTGTGGAAGGGATCTGCCGTTTGTGGGCCAATCGGCTCTTTGCAAACTCCTGTTTACTTATGTTCTCATTTGTGTGTGTGAGAGAGAGAGAGAGATAACTAATACGTAGCCTATAGCGACACTCAAACAAGCACACACATACTGTAGCTACATAAGACCATCATACACACAGCCACACTAGAACAAGCACACACATAGCTACACAAGACCATCATACACAGCCACACTAAAACAAACACACACACGCCTATCTAGCGACAATTACTTAGGCTCCGTGAGTGGTCTCCTCCATGTTGGCTGCTCATTCATGTCATTCAGAGATGCGCATATATTATATTTCAGCTTTCCGAGGGTAAATAAATATTTCCGATATATATCTATCCTTGTATTTGAATCATGCATCTTCCTAGATGTCCGTACTTATTAGAGACACGTGGAAATGTTACAAATAAACACAAACAAATACAAGGAACAATGAATTTCACAACATACGTTTTTTGGGGTTCCATGGCACTTCAACCAGTAGCTCTCAACCAGTGCCAAATTAACCCAGACCAACCAAACCAGTGCCAAAATATAGTACTAACCTAACCTAACCTAACCTAACCTAACCGTATTGGTTGATTTGGTACTGGTTGAGAGCTACTGGTTGAAATGGTCAACTGGTTGAAGTGACCGGTCACCGTTTTTTGGCAAACTAAGCAACGAGATTAGAGGCATGATGGGCAAGTGAGAAAGAAGAGTGATAGCTGTAAGCAAGACCATGAGTGGTTTTGAATATCCCGATAGTGGATAAACATTTTCTAACTGATTTTAATGTTTCACTCATCTTACAGTCATAATTATAACCACAATAGCATGCGTGTGGCTGGCTTCCCTCAAGTGTCTTATTGCCTCAACTCGTAGGAGCTCGGTGAGTGGCCCACTACACTCTCTCTCTCGAACTGCACACACGCAAGAGGATGGGTGGGTCTGGGGAGGGGGAGGAGGAGGATGATTTTGCAGTGTTGCCAGTTTTGTCTACATTACCGCTAGATGTAAGAGGTATTGACTTCAATCTAGCAGATATTTTTGTTTTGTATCTAGAGACATTTACTAGGGATAATTTGAAAATTTCAGACATTCTATTCATAATATATTGTAAAATTACAAAAAAACAACCCCAAAAATTCTTTAGAGAATGCGTCATTATTCTAGCATTGTTTAACTATGTAGCAACATACTAACGACTTTGAGAAAGGATCTAGCGGTATTTTGTGGAAACACCTAAGTTAGGGTTGAGGGAGGAGGGTTAAAATACGAGTCACACAGGCAACTTCATTATAACCTTTTGTTATATTAGGATTTTTATTGGGTTTGACTGGCTATTTCGTGGACTCAATCTCAACTGGACAGGAAATTAATTTGCACATACAGACACACACACAAACATGCAGGGGTAAAATTACAAAACAGAAGGACATTTATAGTTATTATATATATTCGATATAGCATACAAATATTATATGGCTTATTTGGCTAATTTTTCCGCCCAACCACCACCAACGGACGTAAAGGGAGTTTGATCTTTTCTAGACATGGCACCCTACTATCGTTGTTTTGTCAAGAATTTTGGTGCCATCGCCAAGCCTTTACACAAGTTAAATAATAAAGACGAACCATTCCGATGGACTGCACAACGTCATCAAGCCTTTTAGACATTAAAAACAAAAATTAGTACAAGCCCCAAAAGCCGTTTTCCGTCTCTACACCGACGTCTTCCTCATAGCCATCGAACCGTCCTAAGCCAAGTTCATGACTGACGGGAACACATTATCATCTGTGAAAGCTCAACACTCAATGAGACACAGAAGAATTATGCTGTCACCAAACGTGAGTGCCTGGGAGCTGTATGGGCCCTCAACCATTTTCGTTCTTTCCTCTACAAACAGGGCAAACTACACACCACCACAGATGCCCTATCAAGATTGCCGAATTCTCTGGCCAGATTTGGACACATATATCTAACATCTTCGGGTACCAAATATCACACTCCTCAGCATTTTGGCCTCAAGGAAACGCTGTTTGCGAGCTCAGTCATAAAAGCATAGCAAACCAACTTCGGACCAGACTCCTTGCCTTCAACTCCAATGACTGGCCTGCACAAGTAAAGATCATACAGTGGGGTATGAATACTTGCCCGAAAGTCGACGGCATTACCCCCCATGAAAGAGTATTTGGAAAAGCGCCTCTATTGATGCCCCTCCGTCACCTTGCCCAACCACCAACGACTCTGCATATCTCTAAAGACTCTCTAAAACACCTCAAGAACCATCTACACCAGACTTGCCAAGATCTATAGAAGGATGCCTTACCACTAGAATACCTTTTGCAATCGGGGATCAAGTAATGATTGCCAAACTTCCCATTACAAATAAGCTAGAGCCCCATTACATCGATCCTTACACCATCACGAAAGTCCAGAACCCGTTCCAGGTCATAATAAACTATCATGGCATGTCAAGAATTTATCGTAACCGTTATGAAAGAATATACAAACTGTTTTCCTCTGAACCTGCTATTAATCCTGATAATCCAAAACACGATCAATCATGTCAAACTTACCACTTCAATGTTCAAACTGATCACGTCAAGAAAGCATCTCTAGTTCGCAAACAAAACTCCCAACCGCCACTATATTTTCTCATACGTCCCCCCTCTCCCAGCTTCACACTCACCCCCAGGCATTCACCTCGCCTCACTTCAGAAACAACAACCCCTCCTTCCTCGTCACCCCCCTCTGCTCCCGATCAGTCTCTTCCTTCCACTCTCTCCACCTCTACCAAACCCAAACTCGCTCGCTCCCCCTCTTCCCAAACGTTTATAATCTTTGCCTAAACCTTCTACCTCTAAGCCACCCTCACCATCTTACCGAACTAAAGCAAAAATACCTGTGCAACGCAAATCCCCCCAAATCAAACCTCTATCCAAATCCGTCAGCCAGCAAACATCCCCCCCATCCTCTACCCCCTCTACCTATAGATAAAGTAAACCCCTGTCATCTACCTCTTCTTCTGCCGCTTTATTGCCTAACCATTCCCCACCTTCCATTCTTGTCCAATTCCTACTATTCCTCTCTCTCTTTACCCCCTCTTCCTACTCACCTAGCCCCACCTCGATGTCCCTACCCCTCCAGTCAACCTAGCCCAACTATCACCAGAAAATATTCCACTACCATCCCCTTAACTATTCGCCCTTCCACCTCACCTGTCCCTCCTCGTGTTCTTACTCCTCCACCTATCCCTCCTCGACAGCTAACACCACAGCTTCCCTACCTCCTCCTATTCCACCCCTTCCTAACACGCACCTCCCAGCCCTGCATCACCTCACTCCTCTACATCTTCATCTCTTAGAAAACAGTATAAACCTATCCCCACACTCACTAAATCCGTCCATCTATCCAAACCCCAAGCTTATTTTACCCCACCTTCATCACCAAAACACCTGAAGTCCCCCTCTTCCATTAATTCTATCACTTTCCATCCCTCCCCTCATCAGATTATGCCACACTTCAAGTTAAAAGACGCTCAAACTAACTCAAATGTACCAACGTGTAGCACCAATTCTCACCGCTTGGGCCTCATTGATACTTTAGCATCCGCACCTCTCATTCACCTCAACACCATGAACATGGGCTAGATATAATACATGAGGTCCTCGTGTTCTTCCACAGCGACCCGAAGATGTTCAGGGGCCTGGAGAAGTGAAGGCTGCCCATTTTGACCTGGAAACGATTTAGAATCATAAGTTTGCCATAGATGGGAGTCGGAATGAGGGGATCCACACCCCAATGCTTTTGCATCGTCGACTTCACCAAGAATACGTAGAATTGTGCGAAGGGATGTAGGATACATCAGAAGGTACACCTCCTGGTACCCGCTGTGGTTGTTCGTTTCTGTGACTATCTGCTCGATGATAGCAATAGTCAGGAAATGGACAAATCATTCCTTGCGACTGGTATCCTTGTTGAATGGCAAAGTCGGGCTTGCATCCTCCTCACCCTGGAAATCGAACATGTGTTATTCAAAGTCCACCCATTCTCCCACTGCCAATATCTAGGGCTGTCATCATCGTCATTGTGAGGAGCAGCAGCCGTAACCTCCCCAATCAGACTCCCTGTCAGCCCACAGGCTCTGCCACAGGGCATTCCATGAGCACAGGCTCCTGCCCAGCCTCGAATGAATTGACCAGCCCGTCTTGAAGGTTGTGATGCAGGAAGGGGAGGAGGTAGGATTGGATCAGCAGAGGCAGGTTGGATAAGTGAGGTAGGTTGAGTAGGTGAGGCAGGTCGGGTAGGTGAGGCAAGTTGTGTAGGTGATGCAAGCAAGGGAGATAAGGCAGGGTGGGTAGGTGAGGAAGGCACCTACTCTCAAATCGTCAGTATGACTTCCTTAAGGGTTGCTACTGTATATTGGTGATTTCTTGCCTATCATACTAAAAATTCTTGGTCATCCTCCTTTCGAGACTTCAGTGAGATCTTTTCTATTGTGCTAGACATATCGAAGGCCTTCGATAGAGTCTGGCACAAATATCTGATTTCTAAACTACACTCCTTCGGTTTCTATCCCTCCATCTGCACCTTTATCTCTAATTTCCTTCTTGGCCGGTCCATAGCTGCAATTGTGGACAGCCATCTCTCTCTTCTTCAACCTATCAACTCAGGTGTTCCTCAGGGGTCTGTCCTATCTCCAGTTCTCTTTCTAATTTTCATTAATGATCTCCTTAACTGTGTCTCTAGTTTTATCCACTCATGTGCTGGTGACTACCTTATACTATGCAACTAGTTTCTCACAACAACTCGGCATGCAATCACTCCAAAAACTACGTAACAGGGCTTTGGCACGCCTCTGCGTGTTGGAATATTTTTGAGATATAATACACAAAAAGGTCACTTGAGTAAAGTCAAAAATAAATACAAACAATAGTAATACAAAGGAAGCCAAAATGGTGCATAACATGGATTCCAATGAAACACACACACATATTTGATCTTATGAAAGTTGTATATAATTGTCGAGTATTGAGTACAGGAGAAGACGTCAATGGATAGTAAAGCAATATTCTTTCAACATATTGTTAAGTTTCAATCGCCGTGAGAATTGTGAATAAATCAAATTTCTTGGTATATATATAACAGTTTTAGTATTTAGTAAATATTGACTTGAATTTTGGTGTAGAGAAAGAGAGAGGGTGTGTGTGTATGTGTGTAAGTGGGTCCAAGGTGAACCATTGTTCTGACTGCCCTATCCAACTCTTCCACACTGACACCAGATGTTCTATCTTTCTCTCTCTCTCTCTCTAGAGGGGCCACTAGATCTGTTGTTGCTTAATTTCCTTTGTACTTTGTACTCCCTCTCTCTCTCTCTCTCTGTAGTATTATTCACTTCACTGACAAATTACGACTAATAATATTAGTTTATAAATTACATTTATGTATAATAATAAGTGTGTGTGCATGTCCAGCTGTTTACCTGTTGATCCGGATATTACGGAGCAGTTTTAACCCGGCGGCTACGACGATCCTCACAAGATGTTTTACTGGTGGGCTGTTACGCTCCTCTCAGAAGACGACAATTTCAAAAACGTACCAAAACCATGCACATTGGCTCAGGCGGCTACAATTTGGTCCAGCAATAGGCCTACATATCACCTCTCGCCACCACCCACAGACATGATCCGCGTGCACCCACAGAGTTAGTTTACAAGCATTTGTCATGGAGCCCACACGACCCTCCCGCGCGGCCTGATGTCAGCCTGTTTATCGATCTTATGTACTAGTTGTGGTATATTGTTGAAAACTATTTATATAGGTCTACTGCCATGACATTATGCACAAATGAAATCATTAAGGGATCAAAAGGCACGATATAAGGAAAACTCTCTTATATATCTTCCCTCTTTCCCTCCTCCTTCTCCCTCTGTTCTTCAGTAACAAAAACAACATGTGTGACTGTTAGGGCTATAGGGGTGAACATTCAATGACATTTACAGGTACTTCCCTTGTGCACTTGTGTTGCGACACCCCATCACTCCCGCTCACCCCCTCCTTATATATTTTACGCATTTATCGGCTGTATTTTATATCTACATCTATTTTTTTGCCGTGTGAGAATAGAGATGGTATGGCTACACATGCACATGTACATTTGCAAGCATAAATATGTACAAACCGTGCAATATCAAGCAATGTTTACTATCATTTCCCCCATCCCTCCATCACCCTGCTCCTCCCTCCATCCGAGCAATACTCCCGTACGCAGAGCCGCTCGTAGCCGGTTTTGCGCCTCATTTTCAACTACGGACCAATGTAAAACCTCAATCATGCATCTTTGGGAATTCATATATATAAGCTTGCATTTACTACACGATAATCTGTTTTTTGTCGCCAAATCGGCCTAGGTCTAGCACAGGGCAATGGTGAGTCATAGGGGTGTCTGGAATTTCTTGGGTTAACTGTGAGTGAATGGTTGAAATATGTCGTGTGTGTCACTTACTGTGTGTCTATTATGTTAATGAACTGCGTGTCTATGTTGTGTTATGTTTGTGTATGTGTGTAGTTTCAGTGGTATACATAATTATACGTGTGGAATATATTTACGTGCTTGCGTGCTTGGTCCCACTATTGTCAATCAACGTAACAGGTTTACCCCAGGTAGGTATCAGCAACAACTTGATCACAGGGAAACACGGTGATGCTACATACTCTAACTCTTTATTATATAACAAGATAAACACGGGGCGTAATTGTATTAGCTAAACAGACTGGAAGGGAGCATGTTTGTTAATTTGTCGTGAAGTTCCAGTTCAGAGTCAACAGCCATAATTTTATCTGACCTTTATCCTTTTGTAACTTTGACCGCCTGAACAATATAATGTTACTGTGTTTTTATTTACAGAAATGAACACATGGTTTCTTGGCCTTATTCGATATTTGATACACATTATGTTCATACAAATTTAACCTCTACATTAACACACAAAGAGCGGGTGGTAGGGTATTTTACACTGTGCCGCCCAGCGTTTTCTTTTACCCTAAATAGGGTTGTTTCCGTGCTCATTTACATGCATAAACAAGACCCAGAGCGTAAAACAAGTATCTATCCCTGAAAGAGCGTAAACAGAGCTTTCCAATGACACCCAAACCATCCTTGTACAACCACTGGTTCTCTTGCAACGATCGTGCAACACGAGTGCAAAAAACCTAAAATAAGGTAATTTCCGTACATAATTCCCTGTGTAGCGAGTGAGAGAGGGAGGAGGAGGGGAGAATACAGCTCAGTACACCCACCGCGGTGGTGGGGAGTGGTCATAAGGTTACTACGCTCGTCCCACCGCTCAGCTCTCTCTCAGAGCAACATTACGTGCTGAAAATGGCACTCGACATATGTGGTGCACCGCCACATAGTCCATATTTATTCAACTCGACATATGTGGTGCGCCGTTGGTTAAAGGTTAAAGATGCGACATTCATAATAGTTTGGCTGACGTTAGATTGCCTTGGTCGGCAACCTGTCTAGGGGAGTAAATATTATACAAATCCGTACCGCTTACCTAAGGGTGAAGCAGGTTAGTGGATGGATGCCGCACAAATCTGTAGAAAAATAGTGATAAAAAGATACATAGAAGGCCTCGGAGTCGGACGGACCCTAAGTTGAGTGGTCAATCCTATAAGCAATCAATCAGTAAACTGGCGCGGGTTGTCCTCACAGGGTATGGGTCTGCTTGGGGGCAGTTTGTGTATGTCTACCCTTATAAAGGGGAGTAATTAGGCATCCGGCAATGGATACTGTAGATGGATATAGTGAAAACATTTTATAGTTGCACGGGCCCCTCAAAACTGCATACAATCATAGACTATATAAAACAGAAGCATTAAAAGGAAAAGAAAGCTTAAATACAAAACATAACTGGATCAGCATAAAAACAAAACCTTGGGAAGTGGAAATAGTTGATGTGTCCGTGTTTGTTGTTTGCAAAGAATTTATGGTAATGCGTTCCTTGGTTGTTAATTATGTTTCTTATTTGCATATACGGTACATGCGGAAGTTAGGAATATACCTGGTGTTCTAGTTGTTGTTGTTGTCGTTCCCTAAATAAACAAACAGCCCCGAGTCCCTAAGGAAGGCCATGGCCACGGTCGGACTTTCGCACAGAGCTCTCAAGGAGTGTAGATTGTGTTGTTGGCGTAAGTGATTGTGTGAAATGCAGTCTTCTATGATGTGTTTAATGGTATGGTGTGCTGTGTTACATCCCGGGCATGTGTCGACGACGGAGTCATCCTGTCTCTTCTGATAGCTCAGAAGAGCTGGATGGTGTCCGCATCTCAGCCTGGCCAGGTGGACTCTGTCCTCGCGAGGAAGGGACGATTCAGAAGGATGGATTTCGGGAGGTCGTGCCTGCAGCTGCGTGTTGTCTATGAGTGATTGAATGGAACGGCGATAGATATGAGTATGGATGTGCTTCTGGAAGCTGGTTTGGGGTGGGCAGGGAGGTATAGATGACACTATTTGTGTGTGATACCGTTTGCTGGGTGTTTTTTTTTTATTTCTTGGAGTCTGTGGGTGTGTTGCCATGTAGTGTAGTGGGTGGTGTTGGTTCGTGGAGGCTGCTTCCAGGAATTGAGTGCCTCTCATGTCCAGATGGTCTTTGACTTTGAGGACTTTGGTTTCTTGATGTAGGTGACCCGTAAGCTAGGTGTAGTATCTGTACAGCCTGTGATGACTTTTAGGTTTTTATTTTGAATACTCTGTAAGGTCTTATTATGTGTTTCAGCTAGGTTAGAAGCCCAGGCCGGGCTTGCGTATTCCATCACTGGTCTTATGTATTGTTTGTAAACTGTGGTGCTAGTTTCTTTGTTGTGTCCAAATGTTGTGTGGGCAAGTGACCTGAGGGCATTAAGTCTGGGTGTCAGTTTCTTTTTCATGTTTGTGGTGTGCTGTTTGAATGTCATTAGAGTATCATATGTTACTCCTAGGATTTTGGGTGAGTGTGTGTGTGTTAGTGGTGTGTTATTTATGGTGAGTTGCGGGGTGTATTTGTGTTGTCCTGTCTAGCTTGTGAGGAGGATTGCAGTGGACTTGGCTGGGGCTAAACAGAGTCTGTTTTTAGTGCACCAGTCATGTAGTGTGTTGAGATAGGGTTGAAGGAGATGTGTTGCTGTGTCTAGGTCTTGGTGTGTGCATGTGAGTGTTATGTCGTCTGCGTAGGAGGCTATGTTTATTTGGGGTGTATTGGGTGTATTTATATCATGCATGTACAGATTGAAGAGTGCAGGCGACAGGACGGATCCTTGCGGGACTCCGTTTGGGAAATTTCTGATGCTAGATGACTGACCGGCAAACGATATGTGTGCACTTCTGCCTGCTAGAAAGTTGGCCAGCCACCTTTTTGTGATGTTGAGCATGTTTGTGTCGTAGATTTTGTTTGTTAGGTTGTGGCGGGGGATTGCATCGAAGGCTTTACTAATGTCAAGTGTGGCAAGTAGTGATCTGTGTGGTGGTCTGGCTGAGTTGATGCCGTCAAAAGCTATTTGTGTAAGGTCTATAAGAAGAGTGTTTGTGGAGTGCAGTGGCCTGAAGCCATATTGTGTTGGAGCTAGGGGTAGGGTGTGTGTAATCAGTTGTAGTACAAGGCGTTCTATGACTTTGGATGGGGTGCAAAGGAGTGTGATAGGGCGGTGTGAGGAGGGTAGCGTGGGGTCTTCGTTGGGTTTGGGGAGTGATGATGATACCATGCTTCCAGATATCTGGTATTGTGTTGTGTGAATAACAGTAGTTTGATATATTAGTGAGTGCTTGTATGCCTTGTGGTCCCAGGTGTCTGAGGTGTATGTTGCTTATATGTTCTAGGCCACAGGCGGGTGAGTTCTTGAGATTGTTGATGATGTGCTTTGTCTGGTTGTTGGTGAAGGGTGCATAGTCAGGGTCTCTTACGTCGGATGACACGTCGGGCAAGAGTCCTGGTATTCTAGTTATCAAAATTTATGCAGTTTTATATATATACTAGCAGGGGTACCCGGCGTTGCCCGGGTTTAAATTCTACTACCATAATCACCATCATCAATCACTACTACCACAATCATCACAATGCTACTACTACCATTATCACCGGCCTCGACCTCTCTGTGCCTCATTAAACGGCGACCTTGATTTCGGCCGCTAAATGACCTCCGATTTTGGATCTGACCTCATCCGTACCCCCGTTTTGGGGGGCTGCAAACAAATTTCGTTCCATACACCTTTTCGATCGGAGGCCTCCTTCTGCCCCAAACGGCCATTCTTTTAATTTTTATTTTCAATTTCGGCCTCGAAACGACCTCCGATCGTGGCCTCGCCCCCTCTATGACCTGACCCAGGTCAATTGACACCCACATGCAAAGTTTCAGCTCCCCAGGTCCAAAACTGCGGCCGCCTATTAAGAACACACAGACAAACAGACACACGAACTGATTTAATAATATAGTAGATAGATAGATATATATATATATATATATATATATATATATATATATATATATATCTCACTGTATGTCTGATTTCATCATTCAAATGATATATTAAGTTTCCAAAGTTCATGATTATTTTCAATTAGGTGTTGAATAATACGTCAACTTTTATTATATTTGTCTTATTATTTATTAACTAAACGTTTCGTGCTTTCTTTGCACATCTTCAGTAGATTTATATCTGTAAAAGTAAAAAATATAAATTAATATATGTTTCTTCCAGATATGAAATAAATAGTTAACATTTATTTAAAAGAACAAGTGAGTGTTCTCAGGCATTAAAAGAAATATATAAATATCACTTACATATTGAACTACGCTAATTTAATTAAAACACACTAGTTGTATAACACTGCTCTATCTAACCGCAATAGAATACGTCTTACCGAATTCGCGAAAGGATGATCACCTATAGTTAGTAATATAAGAAAGAATATAATGTATTATATATTTACTTGACATCCTCCATTGCATAATATTTTATTATTTATTTTATTTGTGTTCAATATATATATATATTGAATTTATTTTTATGTTTTATTTTCCCCATTTTCTAAGTTGCCGTAGTCTCTCTCCAGTGCCTCTGGGTGTTTTGTGTGGATTCATCCTGATGGTGTTTCTGCACCCTGGTTGAAGGCTTCGGCATCTCATATAATAATAATAATAATAATAATAGTAGAACAACCCTTCAGGAAGACATACTACCGATCTGAGAGTAGATTATGAAATTGTGAAGCAAGAAGAGTGTCAAAAACTTTGGATATGCAAAAAATGAGACCAATTGGTCGATACTTAAACTGGAGGGTTGAGAGTGGTCACCCTTCTTTGGGACAGGTTGAATGAGAGCAAAGTTCCAGCAAAAAAGGAAGACATTACCGAAAGAATAATTAGTATATCCATATTCTGAGATTATAACGGCTGTTGAATATTATTTAAATGTATTGCTTTCTTAACCCTTAATTAGCGGCGAGCAACATAAGTCGAGTTAAATAAAGCTGGACTATGTGGCGGCGCTCGACATAACTCGAGTGGCAATTTCAGCACGTAATGTGGCTGAGAGAGAGAGACAAGTGGTGGCAGGAGACTAGCGAGCGTATGACTGCTCTAGACCACCGCGGCGAACCTACTGACACAAATCTCAGCTCCCTCCTCCCTCTCTCACTCGCTACATACTCAATTATGTACTGAAAGTACCGAATTACCTGCTTTTTGCACTCGCGTTGCACGGTTATTGCAAGAAAACTATCCATCATACAAGGATCGTTATGGTGTCATTCGAAAGCTCTGTTTATGCCCTTTCAGGGATAGGTACTTGTTTTACGTTCTGGGTCTTATTTAGGCATGAAAATGATCACGTAAACAGCCCTATTTTGGCTAAAAACACCCCGCTGTGCGGTACACATAAATAAACCGCATAGGCCGCTCGTAAGGTGTTAAAATCCTAGTTATTTAAACCTGGACATAATATATTCCGGTTCTATTATTCATGTTGAATACAAATAGATTTATACGTATTTAACTTTTAAACGTATTGAACATATCATCAAAGGGGCAGTATTGAGGTTCAAATGAAACGCAATATCTATTAATGTGGGGGAATTTCAAGGTATTCAATTTGCTTAATAGTATTTAGCTGTAAAAAAAAGAAAATCTATTTACTCGAATTCCAATTTGAATAATATGCTTTACATCAATTGTTCAAATGAACACGAAGGATACTGAAAATTCCAAAAAATGAAAATGCAATGACAATTATATTTCTGTACAAATAATTCATATTGTCTATAGAGATACTGTATACTCTAGGAAACCGTGCACACACACACACACACACACACAACGTGTCTCTGAGTTTATCTCCGTTTCAGATGGTGATTCATATAAACTATCCGTCGTCTGGTTCTTCACCCATACCCACCACATTTCATCCATCACACGTCAGCCATCCACCCGACTGAAGAGTGGAAAATATGTGTCAAGAGAGGTGAATGTGCGCCTTTTCTACGTAGGCTACTGTATATAGTAATGACAGTTCTTGAAACAGACTGTTTCACTGATCGACGGTCTGTTGATGTTTCTATTTGTTTTCACAGCAACCAGTATTTCTTCATATGTCTATATTATGTCACAAGCTACAATGGAGATTGGTGGGCAATAATATACAAACTAGAATGTCATTAAATGAATTACACTGAATGTAGAAATATATAATCAAATTAGATCATGGTTGTAGAATAACACACACTCTGTAATACATTCAGGTTTAAATTTATTTTATCTGCCTAACTCATCAGCAAATTTGACGGTGGTATTACTAGCATTGCTTAACCCTTTTGGTATGGAGGACTTCTATAGTAAAGTTTGAGCCACTGCGGGCTGTTTTGGTTATTTTTTGTTCATTATAACTTGCCCTATTGCACTAAGTATAGAAGTGAGTGCAATTTGAAACATTCATGACATAATATCCCTATGAACATTTAGTTGATTCACATAATGTACCCAGAACCCCATAAAGTGTCAGTGGCATTTTTGCTTGGTCGGCTAGGGTGGCCCCTGACCGAGCATAATTTTCTAGCCAGTATCATCAATAAGTCCATGAAATAAACAGTTAGGTTAACAAGCCATCTTGGAAAAACAATATGAGTTATGGCCTGTAACATGACATTAACCTATCATGTGTACACCGTATGTAGCTCTCACAAATACATGTGTAATGGACCTGTGTATACCTCTTGCTTGCACTCAAACCCTCTCAATATCGAGGCTTGTAGGACACTGATATTCCAATGGGAGTGAAGCCTAGAGGATTATCTTACGCCTGGCAACATGTGATGCCTGCTCAGTAATACCAACTTGTGTCGGTAATACCAAGACAATTAAGCTATGTCACCCAAAGCAAAGTTATTCTTTTTACATAGTGTTACGTCCTGGGATATATAAATACTGGGCTCTTTCTATTGGACTAGGTATGCGGCAACAAGCAACAACGGAAAACGCTAGATCCAACCCTTATCTGGAGAGTTCTAGGATTTTTTTCCTTTATATTTAATGTTAAGTCCCCGCCTGTGCACTTAAAGAACTGCTCCAAGAGAACCAGCTCACTCAACTCCTCAAAAGTAGCTGCCCTCTCAGAACACAGCCAATGTCGTAGTGCATCAGACAAGTCCCGGGCGTGTTCTAGGAAGGTACTATCCTTGCCCTTAGTAACACCCCGAAACTTCAAGCGGTAAGTTTCTGGTTGTAACTCATAGGCCCGTAGCACAGCCTTCTTTAGCTCATCATAAACTACACAGGACTCTAAAGGTAGTGCATCATACGCTTTTAGCCCCTTTCCTAGGAGTCTTGATGAAACTAATGCTGCCCACTTTTCCTGAGGCCACTGGTGTTCCTGACACTTCTTCTCAAATCGCATAAAAAACTCAGTCACACATAATTCATCGAACACAGGAACTAGTTTAAGCAAGTGCGACAATGATTGGTCCCGATGTCTGTTACCTCCCCCAATATTTCCCCCTGTTACCTCCACTCGAGATCTCTCCAGCTCCCTGTCAGCCCGATACCTAGTAGACTCTGCCTGCAGTTCAGCCTCTCGTATAGCTGTTCTCTCTGCGGCCTCAGCCTGAGCTCTAGCAACCTCAGCCTGCACACTAGCCTGTCTCTCGGCAGCCTCAACCTGAGCTCTAGCCTGTCTTTCGGTAGCCTCAACCTGAGCTCCAGCAACCTCAACCTTGGCCATCTCAAGCCGAAACAACAAATCTGGAGTCAACCCTTGAGGAGGGGAAGGTGCATTTAATGGAGAGGGTCCCTGTGATTGAATTCCACGCTGCCATTGACCATCAACTTGGGGGTATGTACTAAATTCAGGCACCCTGACGTTTGATATGGGGGTAGAGTGGAGGGGGGGCTGGGGACCGGGGCCCCCAGTCGCCTCTCCACCCAGGTCTCTCCCTTCTAAACCCAATATCAAAGTTCTCAGCTGATCTTTCCTCATGCCACTTAAACCCTGGTGACCCTGAAGACCTGCCACACACTTTAAGCCATACTTATTCAGCTTCAACACCCTGGCAGCGGTAAGGGGCACCTCTAAAAATCTTCTAGCACCCTCCTCGCTATCGACTAGCCACTCCACAGGTCTTTCTCCCTCCGAGCCCGTATCGTGACCTGACCCATCACTGTGTTCTGATGTATTAGACATGTTTGTATACTGCAGTAATTATCATGGTTATAGAATGTGCCTTATCTCCTATGCAAGTATGTATATACTAATGTTATTTAAAGTCTTTAATGTGTTATATTGGTTGCTCCAAAAAAAAAACTCTATGTCCACTGTATTCCTCTAATCATAAGGAATCTCAAAACAAATGACCACTATATTCCTCTGTTCAGTAAATCCTATGCAAGGTCGCCATTTGTTACGTCCTGGGATATATAAACACTGGGCTCTTTCTATTGGACTAGGTATGCGGCAACAAGCAACAACGGAAAACGCTAGATCCAACCCTTATCTATAAACCCAGGCAACAAACCACCCTAAACCGTCAAGAGTCCCGCCTGGACAACGAGGTATCCTATGACTCGGTTACAGGGTGCACGCACTATAGACTGCTGATAGACAAGCAGGCTATATAAAAGATCACACAATTAAGTTGACTTAAAGCTTCAAGGAAAAGATAGATAACGGAATAAAATTGCAGAATCAATTTAATAACAAACTAGAAGAAAGTACATTTAACGTTACGTTAAATAATACAACTAATCACCCCTGCGTGAAAGAAGGTGAAAGCAAACAGTCCTCAAAACATCGTACAGGTAGACAAGATGCAGGTTTCTAAACTGCATGCGGCTACTGTAGGATCTGATGCTTAGCAAAGAAAATACGTTACGGATTTAGAGAACTCTTAACTCATAAGCAGGAATAAATACTAGTGATAGGACCTACAGTGTATAATGGCATAGGTATAATTAAATAAAGGTAGCAACTCGCAACATAACCACATACAGGTGTGCTTCTCACTCTTAGTCAGGCAAGCCTGCTCGGACAGAGTCTCTAAGCCACACCCTGACTCACAATGCTCACAAAAAACGGTAAACTGTAGCACAATAACAAGCATACAGAGATGATAAACCCCTAGCTGTTAATCTGCCAGGTGGCAGAGGTCTAGCCGGAAGGATATAGGCTTCGGATACCCGGGCTGAGCCACCTGCTCTAGCCTAGGGACGTTCCCAAGTCTGTGCGCCAAATTACTCTAATTGAAAGGGTGCTCTCTTGAGAGACTCAGATCGCAAGTATCTGACTCTCTCCTGGCGACCCTAAAACAAAAGCAAGACGTGCTAGTGCAGTGCTGAGTGGACTAGGCAAGGGCCCTCACACAACACAACACTAGACACACAGGGACACAGACAAGAAAATGCCCCCAGACTCCCACGGGTATCCTAGTAAAGTCGTGCGGGTCCACAGGACTCGCACCAGCAGACTTTACTTAAAGGATCGCAAAAAGCCTCCCCTCCGGTCTAGCCCCTGCTAACCTGACACAAGAACACACTAGCAAGCATGAAACCACCAAATATGAGACAACAAAAAAGCTTCCTAGGTCTCATTAACAATTACGTCTCTGCATAAGGCCTAAAATCCTATCTAGTTATCTGAGAGATCGTCGTTAATACAATAATAGATATAAGGTCTATCAAGGGGATGGGATAATTAAATAGATTGGTGAAGTAGTGGAAGGAAGGTATACAAAGTAAGAGAGAAAGTTTCTAAGTGGGGTTGAGAGGGATAGATATCAAGGGGGTCCGAAGGGTACGACAGTGAGGTGAGCTCTGAGTCTTGAATCTGTCTGGACCCCGCCCTAGGCATGCAGAATACATCCCATGCTTGGCAACACTCAACACAGTTGCCGGGTCAAAATCCTTTACCCCGTGCGTGAGTCGAAACTAAGCCTAACGTTGCAATCAAATGCATATGGCAACGCTTCAGGCTCGTCCCAAACTGGCAAGCGAAGCAACGTCCCAAGCCGGTCTATCTCTCCCGCTCGTCTCCTCCCGCCCTCACTAGACTTACATCTTATATATTATAATGAAACAAGCAACTATCGAGAATAAAATATACTAAGATGCGTTGGTTAAGAATAAGGGCAGCTACAAGCTGTGAAACAACATAAGAATATCCCAGACATTAGTTACGTTGTCGTAGGATATATACTAAGGAAAAGCCTGCCGGCCGGCTGCCGCCAGCCGGTTTCTAAACGGCTGGGCAGCCGACGCGCGCGCATGCCCGCACGTGGCTACTATGCAGAAGCGTCACAATAGGACTTACCCGTACATCGCCTGCACTAAACGAGTTAGAGTTAATAATATAAAAGCTACTAAACTTTTAAAACAGATATCATGTAAGTCATCATAATTGTATTCCACCGAAGACCTAGCCAACTAATGGCCTGTTCATTTTCATGGTTCTTGCTGGTTTCATGATTCATCGACGATGTTACACATGAAAGGAACATAATACGTCTATTGTTTTATCTGGTAATTGTAGCTTGATCATTATACGTTGTTTAGTTACTTTTGTTATTAGGTGATTGTTGGTGTTTCTGATGTCTGCAAAACATATGTATAGATTAACCCAGTGGACTCCAAGCATTAATATAAAATAATGTCCACTCCAGGACCAGCCCCTTGTCATTTTGTTTTCCTAGAAACACAGGGGATGGGTTAGTAATGAAAAATAAAAACACAAAACTGCTCACCTACAGTAGGTCATTTAGGGGTCCTGAAGGGCGGCGGAAAGTCGCAATTAACATGGGGTGATGGGTAGGCAATATTCTGCAAAATCAATCATGGCTGCGCCCACACGCACGCGGCTGGACTTGGAGGGTTGCCAACCATCAGTACTGTTCCGTGGGTTCCTAAAGTAGTTCCCATACAAATCTGAACCCTTTAGGTGCCATAGGACGAGTAATTAATGCGACCGCAACCGTTGCATCACTGGGGTTTAGCGTTACATACATAGGCGACGCATAACATGCGTCGTTGGTACTCAAGGGGTTAAATATGATATTATGAACACATATGCACTCCTTGCACCTCTACTAATATATCATTCCCACTAACCAGAATGTATACAAATACCAATTATATAATAAGGAAATAATAATAATAACTTTGTGAAAACATAATAAATAGTGACATTACCATTGACAGCATCATGCCCCCCATCCGACTAATGCACACACATCAAATATTAATATTAACACCTGCATGTTTTATTTATTTCGCAACAAGTCTCATTATACTGTATATAGGTGAGTGACTACACTCTAAACCTGTAATCGACCCTCAATGCATCACAACATAATAATTAGCTTATATGGCATAAATACTGTATGCATGCTACAGTTCACATAACGTATGCCACAAAGCCTTTGTAGCAGATATATGAATTCTGTGTTTCGCTTAAATCCTCAAACCAGATAAGAAATGCAGCTGAATATCACTCAATATATCCAAATCAACACCTGATGAAGTTGTGTATTCTTGGTCTAGTTTTGCAGACAACTGTGGTCACTAACTGTTGACCCTGACTGCACACTGCCACCTATCATATTATAAGGTTAACGCCTTGACAATAATATGTTCGACCCAACCTGAAGAAAATCGTTTGAGTATTGCTAGAATATAACTATATACAGTCGTGGAGTATGTGGTCATAATTTTGAGTAAATATTATGATAATCTAACACAGTATACTGACATGACTGATTGTACCACAAACAATGAAATACTTGTTTTCAGTAATCAACGCAGAATGTCTTTTGTTTGTTATATGGATGTGTTCAAGTACTGTATTTATGACCACGACAGTACAACCGATCGCTAATTTCATTTCGACTTTTTGGGAAGTAATGCAGCTACGTATCTTGGTTTCATTATAAACGACGCATATATGTCAATTTGTGTATGTTTCATTTAGTTATAAAATACGTTTGAAATTTATACTCGTTGACTATGCATTTGGGACTTTCTGATATGGGTACGACTCCGAAAGGAACTTCAGTAGATTGAATAGTAGTGGACATTAACTACCATGCATGTGTGTACAGCACTGACCACCAACTTGCCACAGTGATTGCCAGTAGCCTAGCAATCACCCTGCGGCGCAAGTAATTGAATAGATACCAAAAAATATAAAATAATATTAATAATAATCGTGTCCATAAACTGCTTCGTTTGACAGAACTTCAGGTGTTCTTGTTTAACACTGACTTATAACAATGGTTGCCAGGACCTGTTTGTACAACACACTGCACAGTCACATATACTTATCGCTATCTTGACGTTTGTAATTATTCGATTACACCTGTACCTTTAACTAATTTGACTATGAAAGTATTTATATAAATGCAAATTATACAGTAGTGCCATTAAATATAGCATACTCTTTATTATTTCGCACCAATGAATGTCTTCAGTTAATTAATATGTAAGACAGCCGGTATAGCCCGACCGCATTTGTTTGGCTGCAGCTGATATTTTGTAAATTATTTCTATCCAATTCACTAAATAAGCAGCATTGATTGTTTTCGATGGTCTGTTTTCCATTTTTAATTGATAGCCTTCCAAAATGTATAACGTTTCTGGCGGTAGCTGATTATGAAATGAAGGCATCATCATGTTATTGGTAATATTTCGATAGTTAACGACTCATTGCATTAACAACGGTCTATCCAATGCTAAGTTAATTCTTTCAAAATCAACATCAATATAATAATGAGTCGTTATTGGCTTAAACGTGATTATAATTGTCTGATCAATACAGTGAAACGGTGTGTGTGTGTGTGTGTGTGTTAAGTTTTCTTTGAATGGAACACTGCTTTCCATGTTTATGAATCAACAATTCACTTCCATGCTCAGTAGATGGCAACACTAGTATCCAACAAGAGCCTTTTCTATTGCACTAGATATATCGAAGGCCTTCGATAGAGTCTGGCACAAATCTTTAATATCTAAACTACCCTCCTTCGAATTATATCCCTCCATCTGTGCCTTTGTCTCTAATTTCCCTTCCATAGCTGCGGTAGTGGACTGCCATCCCTCACTTCCTCATCCTATCAACTCTGGTGTTCCTCAGGGCTCTGTCCTATCTCCCATCCTCTTTCTAATTTTCACAAATGATCTTCTCAACTGTACCTCTAGTCCCATATCCATTCATACGCCAGACGACTCTACCTTACACTACTCAATTAGTTTTCCTGAACGCCCCAGCCAGAAATCCCTCAAAAACAAACGTAATGAAGCCATGCAACACCTAACTTATTATCTAACAACTATTTCCAATTGGGGCAGAGAAAACCTTGTTGCCTTTAATGCTTCCAAAACCTAATGTCTTCATCTTACTACCCATCCGGAATTCCCAGAGGACTATCCCTTTATTTTTCAACAATACAAAAATCAATCCTTCATCTTCTCTCAATATTCTCGGTGTCTCTTTTTCTTCTACTCTCACTTGGAAGGACCATATTACCAGTCTTGCTGAGGCAGCCTCCCAGAAGCTGGGTGTGCTCAACCGCCTCAAGGGGTTCTTTACCCCTGCACAGTTCTTGCTCTGTACAGGGACACAGTGCGTCCGTGTACTGAGTATTGTTCACATGTGTGGGGAGGATCCTCTCACACCGAACTCCTAGACAAAGTAAAAAGGAAAGCCTTTCGTATCATTAACTCCCATCCACTTAAAAACTCTCTGCAATCTCTCTCTTTTCGCCGGCCGCAATGTTGCATCTCTCTCGCTATTCTATTGCTACTACAATATTCAGTGTTCCTCAGAGCTTTCCCAGCGTATACCATTTTTTCTACGTACAGTACGTAGTACCCGTCTTGCAACACAATCCTCTGTGCAACTCTCCAATCCAAGAGTGAAACGTTATTCTCAGTCTCTCATCTATTCAACTGCTGAGCTCTGGAACTCTCTTCCAGAATCAGTCTTTCCCTCTTCCTATGACTTAAATTGCTTCAAACTCCATGTGTCCAGGCATTTTGGCTAGAACGTCCCTTAATTTTGGCCTTGTCACTCTTTCAACTCTAGGGCAGGCACTCGATACAGGCAGTTCTGCCTTTTGTCTCCCTCACTCATATAGACAAATTAAAAAAAAAATACATCCACATTCACTATGCCTGTAATTCGAAAAACAACCATATATTTAACAATTGTTTGGCATGATTTTATACAATTCAAATATCTAAGCATTCACCTTTCCAAATCATTAGCATATCACGCACATGTAAAATGATAAAACATCATCTTTGCTTCACCTCGTTTGTTTGTGACCGAGCACTGAAAGTGAATGAAATGTGAACTCCCACTGACCTCTGTCTCCTTAGTGTATGGAAAGTGAAGCTAGGTACATCTGTACATCAGATAATAAGGAACATACAGCAATGTTATAAAGACCATTGCCTTCTGGATGTATGTATCTACTTAACGCAAGTATTTTGAGCTGTAGAACATTTCGGAAAAAATAAATACCGTTCAAAATAAAATGGGAACACACTTTTAATATTGGCTGAATAAATGTATAGAAAGAGAGCGTTACCGATTTCTGCGCCATCCAATACCGTTCCCCTGTGATCCCTTCCCAATGATTGCGAATATAATCTTACTGATTTTACTTGTGTTTTGCGGCTATTCTATTTGCCATCCCATCCTTGCTATTTTACCCTGAGATATCAATAATCCCATGGCGGCGGAGGAGTACAAAGGAAATCAAGCAACAACAGATCTAGTGACCCTTCTAGGTTGCTTGTCCTCCAAAACACTGAGGATCAAGTGTCCAAACAGTGGTTTAGAGTGGGTAAGGGAACATTGGAAAGGGAATTACTGCCCTGGAACTAATGTCCGTGGCAGGATTAGGAAGTTAGTAGGGGACAGATGGGTTAGTAACTGAGGGGGGGATAAAATAAAGTTATTCATTTACAAACGCAGTCAGTCGCGGGTTTGATGCGAGATATTTGTCTAGGCGGAGTTTAAATTAATCAACGGTGATGCAGTCTATAACGTTTCGGGGAAGCCCATTCCACAAGTTGACAAATCGACGGAAGAAGAAATTCTTAGATTCGTGTGAGTTAAAAGATTTACCAATAATTTTGCAACCGTTTCCCCGCGTGTAATTAGATTGGTCGATAGTGAAGTACTTACTACAGTTCATATTGTCGATGCCTTTGATGATTTTGAACACTTGAATTAAGTCACCTCTTAATCTGCGCTGGGTTAAAGGAAATAGATTTAATTCTCTAAGACGCTCTTCGTATGGTTTGTTCTTTAGGCTAGGTATCATTTTGGTAACTCTACGTTGAACTCGTTCTAGCTTGTTTATATCTTTTTGGTAATAAGGGCACCAGGATTGAACGCAGTATTCCAGAAGAGGGCGGACTAAGGAATTGTAAAGGGTTAGGATAACTTCTTTGGATTTATGCTCAAATGACCTGCCTATAAAGCCAATTATTTTGTTTGCCTTCTTAACAACTTCTGAACATTGTTGACTCGGTTTTAGATTACTCGATATTGTTACTCCCAGATCGGTTTCTCTCTGTTACATTCTTAAGCTGAGTGCCATTCATCGAATAGTTTGCTTTCTCATTTAGGTATCCGATATGTAGTACTTTACATTTATCCGCATTGAAACTCATTTGCCAAATTTGGGCCCAACATGACAATTTATCTAGATTGTGTTGCATATCGTCAACTTGTTCTTTTGAGAGTACGCTATTTGCAATTTTTGTATCGTCAGCAAATTTTGAGATTGTACAGGTGAGACCCTCATCTATGTCGTTGATGTAAATTAGAAAGAGAATTGGTCCTAGTACCGATCCCTGGGGTACCCCGCTACTTACATTGGTTACATTGAGGAAGAGGGAGGAGAGGCAGAATAGGATAATGTCGGATGAAGAGGAGGTGAAGGTAGGAGGAGAAGCAGACGAGGATATTATTTACTCTTTGAGTACCAGCGACGCGTGTTATATATATATTTCTAGCTATATGTAGACGATATTATGCAACTTAAGAAGACTGTGGTAGCTAAAAGGGTTGGCTGAGATAGTTTGAAGCCTTATTAATTGCTAGAGTTCCTTCTTAAGCTGAATAAAAGCTTATATTAGTTGCAAGAATAATTATGCTCTGGTACTGAATGAATCAAGGCTCGTGAGAAGTAGGAGGAAAAAGAAAAGGCGAAATGTTTTATAATAATGGTGAGCTATTAGATATATTACGATTGCTAAATGACTAATTGGGTGAGTCTAAAGACCTAAGCGTACAAAGTTTTAGTTAGCATGCCTTGCCTTCACAGAATATTAAAGTCATCCGTTTGGAAGCAGGTTGCAATGTATGGTTGGAGAGATTACGTTGATTTGTGAAGTGTGTATTTTGGAAGATCTTGGTAGCTGATGAATAGATTAAACGACAAACACGTTCATACATTCACGGGCAGATGGATACCAACCCACACACACTCAAATGCACAAACACACACACACACACACACAAAGGATACAGAAACCCGACAGTTCTAAAAAACAGTATGTGAGATCCACACGTTCATAATCCCGCGTCCCCCACCTACATTATACCTTTACACGCTCACTTTCACTCTCACATACACCATATCTCTCTCTCTCTCTCTCTCTCTCTCTCTCTCTCTCTCTCCATAGTTGTTGACGACGTCATTATTTGTAAGGACACAGATCAATGGTCGGAGAGTGACCGAGCGTAACTTATGTTTGCCGCCACTACCTTCTCTATTGATCTTATAAGCCGGGGTAAGATATAGCTGTGGATTATTTTATTCCAGTTATTAGATGATGTAGTTGTAGGAACTGGAGTAGTATAGACTTTTATACTGGTGCGATTAAATATTTTATACTAACCCTTTCGGTATTAAAACGCATTTCTTGGTGCTGGATTATACTGAATTGATAAACTCTTATGGAACAGTAATGCAATGATTGGCAAAGTAGAAAGAATTGCAGAAATAAGATGTGGGGAGAAAAGAAATATATATTTTAATTATCCTTGCTATCTCCACTGATCCTTTCTCGACTTATTCATATCGTCCATTATTACCCTGATTTAACAACCATTTCCAATTGGGGCAGATACAATCTTGTTGCTTTCAATGTTTCCAAAACCCAATTTCTTAATTGATCTACCTGTCAAGAACTCCCAGAGGACTATTCCTTATACCTTAACAACACAAAAATCAACCCTTCATCTTCTCTCAATATTCTCGGTGTCTCTTTTTCTTCTGATCTCTCATGGAAAGACCATATAAACACTCTTGCTAATACGGTTTCCCAGAAGCTGGGTGTGCTCAACCGCCCCTACACAGATTCTTGCTCTGTACAGGGGCACAGTGCGTCCATGTATTGAGAATTGTTCGCAT
This sequence comes from Paralithodes platypus, assembly GCA_032716605.1. NCBI lineage: Eukaryota > Metazoa > Arthropoda > Malacostraca > Decapoda > Lithodidae > Paralithodes > Paralithodes platypus. The sequence continues at coordinate 26,948,532 of CM064532.1, read as the reverse complement.
GTGTTGGGAATATCCTCTCACACAGCCCTTCTAGACAAAGTAGAAAAGAAAGCCTTTGGTGTCACTAACTCACGTCCACTCACCGATTCTCTGCAATTTCTCTCTCTCTTTGCTGCAATGTTGCAGCTCTCTCGCTATTATAATAATCAGTGTTCCTCAGAGCTCTCTCAGTGTATACCACCTCCCTTACGTAGGGTACGTAGTACCCGTCTTGCAACACAATCTCATCCCTATTCTGCAACTCTCCAACCCAAGAGTGAAATGATACTCCCAGTCTTTCTTCTATTGAACAACTGAGCTCTCGAACTCTCTCCCTGAATCCATCTTTACATCATAGACATTTTGGCTCGAATATTAAATTATTTTGGCCCTGTCACTCTTTCAACTCTGGGATATTCACTCGTCACAAGCAGTTTTGCCTTTTGTATTCCACATCCACATATAAAAGAAATAATAACAGGATATAATTATTGATAACCCTATCATTCCTTCAACATTGGGAGGGGGGGTGGGGGGGGGGGGGGGGGGGGGGGGGGGGGGGGGTGGCGGGGGGGGGGGGGGGGGAGGACATTTGTTACAGGTAGCTTTGCCATTTGTCTTCTTCATACACATACACAAAAATACTCTGTTCATCTTAAGCAGGTGAATAATGTTAGAATTTCATCACAATGACTACGGTGTGACTCAATTTTCACAGTGCAATACTCCATCTTTAAGAATACAAAGCATTACTGTATTATTAAGTGAAGTTGCAATGATGTCCTATTTTGTTATTGTATGTCTCAGTAATCGAGTGCTAGAGGTTTACAAGGCAAACTATTGATTGGCTATTAAGTGTGTGTGTGTGTGTGTGTGTGTGTGTGTGTGTGTGTGTGTGTGTGTGTGAAAGAGACCAGTGTAGCTAAGGAAGTATTTGATATAACATTCAAGAGCTATTTCGAAAGAAATGGAGGGTATTTTTTGTTTTAGTTAAACACTGGCAATGGTAATTCGTAAGTTCTGGAGATCACAAATATTACTTACTAAAAATACTTGTAACAATATTCATGTCAGCATTGTATGCATGCTACAGTAATTTTAATTGATTGAAATTGACTAGCCCTTACCGCCACCTCAGAGTTGGTGATTAGGTGAGTGTTTGTGTATGTGCATTTGTAGCCGAGATAATGATGTACATATAATGTTCATAAATATAAAAGGTTATTTTCTGAGATGATTCAGGTCATTGGTTGTTGTTGTTAGGTTGAAGGTCTGTGAGGGCTGCTGGGCTCTATAAACCCAGGGTCATTGGTGTTCTGGTTCTGTCCACTACACGTTTTAGGAGTTAGAGAGCTGTTTTAATGGAGACACACTATCTTTTCTTAAAGAGTGTTGTCATTATGAAGTGTATTATATAAATGTCTTCACCATTTATCACCACTAAATTCTGTAAGCTTCGTTCACAATTGGATCGACATGACCACGATGGTTATTACACGATTTTCCTCGGTTGAGGATTTACGTCCTAAAATGAAGGGAGTACACAATATAAACAATAACCCTCTGCTCACTCCAACAGGCTTTCATCAACTGAATACAAATGTCAACTGATATCCTAAAGGAAGACGTTATTGTACTGAAACGGTTAACAGGAATATGGTACAGGTTTACGTCTCTATAGTTCCTCTTGTTTACACATAATTTTAGCCAATATTAGTTGTTGCCATTTTCATTCCAAAACGTTATACCTGTTTCTTGTCGTATTTTCTTTTGTTCATCTATTGTCATCTCTCTCTCTCTCTCTCTCTCTCATTTTCTATGTTCTTGGCCACAATGACGCAGCTGATGCGAGCGTGCCTTCCTTCCTTGAGTGTTGCATGTTTTTTTGTTTTTTTTATAATATGAGTTTTGTTGCCAGTGTTCTTGTCATTTGTGTCATTGTATATAATATATGTTTCCTTGTATTTGTGTCATTGTATATAATATATGTTTCCTTGTATTTGTGTCATTGTATATAATATATGTTTCCTTGTATTTGTGTCATTGTATATAATATATGTTTCCTTGTATTTGTGTCATTGTATATAATATATGTTTCCTTGTATTTGTGTCGTTGTATATAATATATGTTTCCTTGTATTTGTGTCATTGTATATAATATATGTTTCCTTGTATTTGTGTCATTGTATATAATATATGTTTCCTTGTATTTGTGTCATTGTATATAATATATGTTTCCTTGTATTTTCCTTTAGTTCCATACTTCCCTTCCTTTAATTTCTGTAGTTTGTTTTTCTCATGTCTTTCCTCATGTTATTTATGTTTATGTGTTTGTGTAGATTTCCCTTTCTTTCCTCATGTTATTTATGTTTATGTGTTTGTATAGATTTCCCTTTCTTTCCTCATGTTATTTATGTTTATGTGTTTGTGTAGATTTCCCTTTCTTTCCTCATGTTATTTATGTGTATGTGTTTGTGTAGATTTCCCTTTCTTTCCTCATGTTATTTATGTTTATGTGTTTGTATAGATTTCCCTTTCTTTCCTCATGTTATTTATGTTTATGTGTTTGTGTAGATTTCCCTTTCTTTCCTCATGTTATTTATGTTTATGTGTTTGTGTAGATTTCCCTTTCTTTCCTCATGTTATTTATGTTTATGTGTTTGTATAGATTTCCCTTTCTTTCCTCATGTTATTTATGTTTATGTGTTTGTGTAGATTTCCCTTTCTTTCCTCATGTTATTTGTTTATGTGTTTGTGTAGATTTCCCTTTCTTTCCTCATGTTATTTATGTTTATGTGTTTGTGTAGATTTCCCTTTCTTTCCTCATGTTATTTATGTTTATGTGTTTGTGTAGATTTCCCTTTCTTTCCTCATGTTATTTATGTTTATGTGTTTGTGTAGATTTCCCTTTCTTTCCTCATGTTATTTATGTTTATGTGTTTGTGTAGATTTCCCTTTCTTTCCTCATGTTATTTATGTTTTTGTTTGTGTAGATTTCCCTTTCTTTCCTCATGTTATTTATGTTTATGTGTTTGTGTAGATTTCCCTTTCTTTCCTCATGTTATTTATGTTTATGTGTTTGTGTAGATTTCCCTTTCTTTCCTCATGTTATTTATGTTTATGTGTTTGTGTAGATTTCCCTTTCTTTCCTCATGTTATTTATGTGTATGTGTTTGTGTAGATTTCCCTTTCTTTCCTCATGTTATGTATGTTTATGTGTTTGTATAGATTTCCCTTTCTTTCCTCATGTTATTTATGTTTATGTGTTTGTATATATTTCCCTTTCTTTCCTCATGTTATTTATGTTTATGTGTTTGTATAGATTTCCCTTTCTTTCCTCATGTTATTTATGTTTATGTGTTTGTATAGATTTCCCTTTCTTTCCTCATGTTATTTATGTTTATGTGTTTGTGTAGATTTCCCTTTCTTTCCTCATGTTATTTATGTTTATGTGTTTTGTATAGATTTCCCTTTCTTTCCTCATGTTATTTATGTTATGTGTTTGTGTAGATTTCCCTTTCTTTCCTCATGTTATTTATGTTTATGTGTTTGTGTAGATTTCCCTTTCTTTCCTCATGTTATTTATGTTTATGTGTTTGTGTAGATTTCCCTTTCTTTTCCTCATGTTATTTATGTTTATGTGTTTGTGTAGATTTCCCTTTCTTTCCTCATGTTATTTATGTTTATGTTTTGTGTAGATTTCCCTTTCTTTCCTCATGTTATTTATGTTTATGTGTTTGTATAGATTCCCTTTCTTTCCTCATGTTATTTATGTTTATGTGTTTGTATAGATTTCCCTTTCTTTCCTCATGTTATTTATGTTTATGTGTTTGTATAGATTTCCCTTTCTTTCCTCATGTTATTTATGTTTATGTGTTTGTATAGATTTCCCTTTCTTTCCTCATGTTATTTATGTTTATGTGTTTGTGTAGATTTCCCTTCTTTCCTCATGTTATTTATGTTTATGTGTTTGTATAGATTTCCCTTTCTTTCCTCATGTTATTTATGTTTATGTGTTTGTATAGATTTCCCTTTCTTTCCTCATGTTATTTATGTTTATGTGTTTGTGTAGATTTCCCTTTCTTTCCTCATGTTATTTATGTTTATGTGTTTGTATAGATTTCCCTTTCTTTCCTCATGTTATTTATGTTTAGTGTTTGTATAGATTTCCCTTTCTTTCCTCATGTTATTTATGTTTATGTGTTTGTGTAGATTTCCCTTTCTTTCCTCATGTTATTTATGTTTATGTGTTTGTATAGATTTCCCTTTCTTTCCTCATGTTATTTATGTTTATGTGTTTGTATAGATTTCCCTTTCTTTCCTCATGTTATTTATGTTTATGTGTTTGTATAGATTTCCCTTTCTTTCCTCATGTTATTTATGTTTATGTGTTTGTATAAATTTCCCTTTCTTTCCTCATGTTATTATGTTTATGTGTTTGTATAGATTTCCCTTTCTTTCCTCATGTTATTTATGTTTATGTGTTTGTATAGATTTCCCTTTCTTTCCTCATGTTATTTATGTTTATGTGTTTTGTAGATTTCCCTTTCTTTCCTCATGTTATTTATGTTTATGTGTTTGTATAGATTTCCCTTCTTTCCTCATGTTATTTATGTTTATGTGTTTGTATAGATTTCCCTTTCTTTCCTCATGTTATTTATGTTTATGTGTTTGTATAGATTTCCCTTTCTTTCCTCATGTTATTTATGTTTATGTGTTTGTAGATTTCCCTTTCTTTCCTCATGTTATTTATGTTTTATGTGTTTGTGTAGATTTCCCTTTCTTTCCTCATGTATTTATGTTTATGGGTTTGAATAGATTTCCCTTTCTTTCCTCATGGTATTTATGTTTATGTGTTTGTATAGATTTCCCTTCTTTCCTCATGTTATTTATGTTTATGTTTTTGTGTAGATTTCCCTTTCTTTCCTTATGTTATTTATGTTTATCTGTTTGTGTAGATTTCCCTTTCTTTCCTCATGTTATTTATGTTTATGTGTTTGTATAGATTTCCCTTTCTTTCCTCATGTTATTTATGTTTATGTGTTTGTATAGATTTCCCTTTCTTTCCTCATGTTATTATGTTTATGTGTTTGTATAGATTCCCTTTCTTTCCTCATGTTATGTTTATGTGTTTGTATAGATTTCCCTTTCTTTCCTCATGTTATTTATGTTTATGTGTTTGTGTAGATTCCCTTTCTTTCCTCATGTTATTTATGTTTATGTGTTTGTATAGATTTCCCTTTCTTTCCTCATGTTATTTATGTTTATGTATTTGTGTAGATTTCCCTTTCTTTCCTCATGTTATTTATGTTTATGTGTTTGTATAGATTTCCCTTTCTTTCCTCATGTTATTTATGTTTATGTGTTTGTATAGATTTCCCTTTCTTTCCTCATGTTATTTATGTTTATGTTTGTATAGATTTCCCTTTCTTTCCTTATGGATTTATGTTTATGTGTTTGTATAGATTTCCCTTTCTTTCCTCATGTTATTTATGTTTATGTGTTTGTATAGATTTCCCTTCTTTTCCTCATGTTATTTATGTTTATGTGTTTGTATAGATTTCCCTTTCTTTCCTCATGTTATTTATGTTTATGTGTTTGTATAGATTTCCCTTTCTTTCCTCATGTTATTTATGTTGTATAGATTTCCCTTTCTTCATGTTATTTATGTTTATGTGTTTGTATAGATTTCCCTTTCTTTCCTCATGTTATTTATGTTTATGTGTTTGTATAGATTTCCCTTTCTTTTCCTAAATGTTATCAAAATTGTTTCCCCATTTTTGTATTGCTCTTTCTCTTCTATTAATCTAGCTATCTTCCTTTCCTTACCTTGTTTTTTAAATGTGTAATTAATTCTGCATTGCTTGATTTTAATTATGTGTGTTAGGAGATTAGTTAGGAGTTTGAACATTATGCAATGAGTATACTGCATTACACAGTTCCTCTCCCAGCAATGGACTGCAATGTCTTTCACATGCTAACTAGTCCATGTAACTCAGAGTAACTCATTAGCCCTCCTCTTGACACTTGACAGAGTCCAGGAAGTCGCTAATGACGGAGGATTCTTCACTCTTGACGCCTACTGTAAGTGCCTCGGATTATTAGACACACACTTCCATTCATTGTGCACGGTCAAATAGTAAGGTAGAAGGTTCGTGCCTTATATTGTAAACAAATATTTAAAATCTTACCAATATTTACTTAATATATTGTCAATTTTGTCACTTACTGAAGCTAATTGTCCAGTTTTATGAAATTACAAGCAAGACCAACGTAAACCCATATACAGCAAACACTGTTTATTGCTAAGAATTCACAGGATGCGAGAACGATCAATATTATTGTTTTACAAAACAAGTAATAATGCAAATATCATTAATACCACCACAATAATTATTATGTCCAAAGCTAAACTATATTTCTCGTATCATAGTGTGTTGGTACTTTCATCAATATAGTCAATAGAATGTCGTGTGTACAATTGCAAAGGTTACTGCCACATTTTGATATACTTGAGACAGTTAACAGTGACTAAGAGAAATTATGACTAGGATATGTTATTTTTTGTTTTTATTTTCGTAAGGGCGACAGCATTGTTGAAGGACATTTTATACCACCTTTCTGTTCAAGTGGCTGCGTACTATTGATTTAATATTTTCCAAACTATTCCATTTTGAAGTTATTAACTCTATATTGAGTATTCTACGGGGAAAATGAATCGTACAAAATTGTTCCACCACCGACTATATTGCTCGCAGGTACCGGAAACGAATGGGGATTAAAGGTAAATGATTTTACTGGAATATATACACAAAATCCTCGTTCACTGTGCAGTCGAACTTTACTGAGTTTAAGCGTTACTTAGTGCAAATATTTTTGTTTCTGACTAGCATAAAATCATATCATTCAAACTACAATTTAACCCTTTCACTTGCACTTCATTTCCTGGGTAGGTAATTATCACTGTTGTTTGCTCTCAAACGCTACTACCACTACCCCAAGATGATAGGCTATACATATGCCACTCTCTGTCGTAACTCACAATAATTGCCTCTACATGCAATGTATTATTCATAAAAAATGTAGAGCAAGACCCATATTATTATAAAACCGGAAAAATATTCCATAGGATAAATTTATCGCATATAAAATGACTATATAAGTAATATTCAATGTTTTTTCCAAGTTTACACCATCATAATTTCGTTATAAGCTGAGTAACAATAATATTATGTCTTTATTATTGAAATAAGAAGCATTGTTCACTCAGTCCAAATACGTCATAATAATATATTTATCAGCAATTGTTGTTTTACATGAATAAAATAAAAATCATTACTCGACAAGTAAAATATTTCCATGCATAACCAAATATTTGTTCTACATCAAGTTTGTGCCATAATAATTATGTTTACTGCAATATATTATATCTCAATGAAAAGAGGAATGGCCGATCTACAGTACTACAGTAGCAAAACCCACAACAAATTAAGTACTCATTGATGAAAGTGATGCAGACTGAATGATTTTTCTAACCTCATCCAACTTTGCATCGTCGTAAATTATTTGTTTGAGCAATAACAATAGTTTTGTTTTATATGGAATAACAAGTACTGTTATCGCACTTCCGTAAATTCCAATCATAATTTAATATAATGACAATAGTATATTATATATACATACAATTAACAGAAGAGTATATCATTGCGGTCTCGCAATCTTTTCTCATTAAGATACCGTAAATCATTCTCAGTTTACTTGGTTCTAACGTGCTTTAGAGCTATTAATTTTACTGATAAGTATAGCTTATTTTATGAGAAAGAGAATACAATATACCTGAAGTCCCTACTACGACTATTATACAGTATGTTATATAAATATTTAAATATACATATTCTTTAGGATTATTTTGTAACACTCATAACAGTTTAAATTCAAAACAAGTGATATTGGACACTAACAATAGCTTACATTATAGGCTATACTGTATATACAGTAGCCCAACTAAATTTTGCGACAAAATATTAGGTACGTAGCACCTGTCTAGTTTGCACTCCCGTCCCAAGCCCGTGTGGTCGTTTCTAGCAGGGGCCGTGGTGTCTAGGCAGGCGCCACCGCCACGTGCGCTACCACAGCCAGGGCACACAGAGTACAAAGGAGTACAAAGGAAATCAAGCAACAACAGATCTAGTGACCCTTCTAGGTTGCTTGTCCTCCAAAACACTGAGGATCAAGTGTCCAAACAGTGGTTTAGAGTGGGTAAGGGAACATTGGAAAGGGAATTACTGCCCTGGAACTAATGTCCGTGGCAGGATTAGGAAGTTAGTAGGGGACAGATGGGTTAGTAACTGAGGGGGGGATAAAATAAAGTTATTCATTTACAAACGCAGTCAGTCGCGGGTTTGATGCGAGATATTTGTCTAGGCGGACTTTAAATGAATCAACGGTGATGCAGTCTATAACGTTTCGGGGAAGCCCATTCCACAAGTTGACAACTCGATTGAAGAAGAAATTCTTAGATTCGTGTGAGTTAAAAGATTTACCAATAATTTTGCAAACCGTTTCCCCGCGTGTAATTAGATTGGTCGATAGTGAAGTACTTACTAGAGTTCATATTGTCGATGCCTTTGATGATTTTGAACACTTGAATTAAGTCACCTCTTAATCTGCGCTGGGTTAAAGGAAATAGATTTAATTCTCTAAGACGCTCTTCGTATGGTTTGTTCTTTAGGCTAGGTATCATTTTGGTAACTCTACGTTGAACTCGTTCTAGCTTGTTTATATCTTTTTGGTAATAAGGGCACCAGGATTGAACGCAGTATTCCAGAAGAGGGCGGACTAAGGAATTGTAAAGGGTTAGGATAACTTCTTTGGATTTATGCTCAAATGACCTGCCTATAAAGCCAATTATTTTGTTTGCCTTCTTAACAACTTCTGAACATTGTTGACTCGGTTTTAGGTTACTCGATATTGTTACTCCCAGATCGGTTTCTCTGTTTACATTCTTAAGCTGAGTGCCATTCATCGAATAGTTTGCTTTCTCATTTAGGTATCCGATATGTAGTACTTTACATTTATCCGCATTGAAACTCATTTGCCAAATTTGGGCCCAACATGACAATTTATCTAGATTGTGTTGTATATCGTCAACTTGTTCTTTTGAGAGTACGCTATTTGCAATTTTTGTATCGTCAGCAAATTTTGAGATTGTACAGGTGAGACCCTCATCTATGTCGTTGATGTAAATTAGAAAGAGAATTGGTCCTAGTACCGATCCCTGGGGTACCCCGCTACTTACATTGGTCCATTTTGATGCCTTACCGTTTATGACTACTCTTTGCTTTCTGTCGCTGAGCCAATTTTCTATCCATTTCAACACACCGTCTTGTATTCCATGCGCTTTTAGTTTTAGCAGTAAACGTTTGTGGGGAACTTTGTCAAAGGCCTTTTGAAAATCAAGGTATATAATATCTACAGCTTTACTCTCATCGTAGAGGTTGAGGATATCGTGGAAGAAGTCTAAGAGGTTTGTTAAACAGGAACGTTTTTTACGAAAGCCGTGTTGAGTATCTTTAAGTATGTTATTTTCCTCTAAGTGATTTACGAGTCTGTCTCGTATGACCGTTTCTAGCATTTTACATACAACTGAGGTTAAGCTAATTGGACGATAGTTACTGGGTAGGGATTTGCTGCCTTTTTTGAATATCGGTGTTACGTTGGCTAGCTTCCACTGATCGGGCATAGTTCCAGACTGCAAGGATTTATTGAATAGTAATGTCAGTGGTTTGGAGAGCTCATCCTTAGCTTCCTTTAGAACTCTAGGCGAGATTGTATCAGGTCCAGGCGTTTTATTTACCTTGAGTTTATCTAAACAATTCAATACTTCTCTCTCTGTAACGGTGATATTGCTTAGAACATCTGAATTATCAATCTGAATCGGCGATGGTGTAGGGATATCACTGAGGTCTTCTGTTGTAAAAACTGATGCAAAGAAGGTATTGAGGGCATTACTCATTTGTACTTCGTCTTTGGTGTATTCTCCATTTTCATCGACTAACGGTCCAACAGTTGAAGTAACTACTTTTTTCTTTCTGATATAACTATAGAATTCTTTCGGGTTTGTTTTACTTTGATTCGCAATATGTAACTCTAAGGTCTTTTTACTTTGCTTAATTAACTTTTTGGCTTTGCGTCGTAGCTCTACAAATTTCAGCCGTTCTTCGTCATTTTGTGAGGATTTTAATTTATCATTAGCAAATTTTTTAGCAAGCAGGCAGTTTGAAATATCTTTATTCCACCATTTGGGCTTATTATTATGGCCTGGACGCCGTATTTTCGATGGTATGCAGTCTTGCACTGCTTTTAGGTAAGTGGTTTCGAATAACTTCCAAGATGTATTTATGTCGTTATTGTGAATTAAAAAGCTCCAGTCAGTTTCTTTAAACATAGCTCTAAGTTTATGGAAGTTTGCTTTCTTGAAATTAGGGACTTTTTCGATGCTACTATTTGGTTCGTTACTAGTAAACTTTAAAGTGAAAGTTATCGTACGATGGTCGCTGTTACTGAATTCATCACCAACATTCAAATTCTCTATTAATTCTTCTTTTGTTGCAAGTACAATGTCAAGAACGTTATTACCACGGGTTGGCGTTCGAACAAATTGATAAAGCGAACTCTCTTGCAAGTTCGTATACAAGTCATGTCCGGAGTGTGAAGTAAGAGTATCGCCCCACTTGGTCACAGGTAAATTAAAGTCGCCAAAAATTACGGTATCTTGTGAGTTACTTACATCTGCAATTTGTTCGTAAATTTCTCGGTCAGTTTGCACTGATTGAGCTGGAGGTCTGTATATTAATGCAAGTATTATTTTTGTACCTTTATTATTCTTTATTAGCACAAAAGATGCGTCGACGTTCACAATTTGAGGTTTTGACAAGAGGGTAGGGTTAAGACTTTCTTTGATATATAGTAAAACGCCACCTCCATTTCGATTTATTCGGCTTTTCTCAAACATTACATAACCGGGAAGTGAATACTCTGCTAAAAAGTCTCTATCTTCTGTATTGAGCCAAGATTCTGTTATGCCAATCACATCATAATTTTCTGTAAACACTAGCTCCTCTAAATCTGAAAATTTATTGCGTATGCTACGAGCGTTTGCATAGAAAACCTTTAAATTTGTTATTTTAGAACTCACGGAACGCTCTTTAATAATATTTTTGGTTCTTGTCGGATCTACATTTATGTTCATGGCTGTCCTCGGTCCTCGCTGTCTTCGGTCCTTATCGCTGGTGGTCCTCGGTTGCCTCTGTTTTTTTCTTGGCGTTGGATGATTTATGTCACTGCTGCTTCTTCTCGGATGGCGTTTTTTGATCCATGGCTGCGGACTGCTTCGTGTAGGAGACGACCCATGCGTGCTGAACCCACAGGGTTTAGATGAGTGCCATCCTTGCGGAACAGAGTAGGCTGGTTGTAGAAGTTGTCCCAGAGGTTGATGAATTCAACTTCTTCCCTCAGACACAAATATTTTAGTCGGCTATTTGTGCTGAAGGCCTTGTCGTAGAATTTGTCAGGTGCGTCGATCTTGGGGAGAATGCCTGAGATGATGATATTCCTTGACTTGTTTTTGTAGTGCTGGATCATCTTGCGATATTTCTCCATCAACTCTTCGGATCTGGTGCGCATGACGTCATTTGAACCAGCATGGATGACAAAAAGGGTATTTTCATTTGCATCCTTTGTGGTATCTTCGAAGGCTTCCACAATGTCGTCCAGTCCAGCTCCTGGGATGCAAAATCTTTTTCGTTTATTTGGGACTCTGTCGCAGAACTCTTCGACCTGTCCTCGTAGGATGGAATCCCCAACAAGCCTGGTCTCCTCTGGTTCGTCTTCCATCTCTACCAATATCTCAAATCTGTTTGACATTGTGACTGGTAGATGAGACCTTTTCTGCGTTGGCCGTGCACCGTTCCTCACTGGTGTAAATCCGGAAACCTGTGGTGGCGGGACTCTACGTACAGGTCGGGGAGAGGAGTGGTTAGAACGGGGGCGAGGGGTTGGTACTGTTTGTGCTAGCAGGCTTCTTGCACGAGGAGTGGGGGAGAGACTAAGGTGAACAGGGCGGCTGTCCTGGTTTGATGTCGGCTCAGGTTCGTCAGAAGCATCTGCTGCAGTGTCTACTGCAGGTGTTGGATTGTTGGCAGATGACGTTGGGGCGGTGGTGGATGCTGGAGTTGAAACAATTGGAGTTAGTGATACTCCAACGTTGAGTGTTACAAACTCTTGGAGTGATTCCAGCTTCCTGGTGAGGGCGTTGATCTTGTTGTGGGCTTCATCCAATTTTGCTGTCAAATCCTCTCGTTGCTGGCGGAGTCGGCAGACTTGTGGATCGACAGGAGCAAACATGGAAGCACCAAACCTACCGGCGCAGTTCGTACAGGCACGAGGCATGGTGACGATCACTTTCTTCAGATCACTTCACTCACTTAAAAACACTTAACTCACTTTAAAAACACTAAACTCACTTTAAAAACACTTCACTCCCTTCAGGTCGCTTCACTTACTTAAATAGGCCTAACCGAAAACAAAAATGTTGAAATACACACAAATAGGTTATCAGCGGTGATAGCCTAACCAAAAATTAAAACAAAACTGAATTAAATTTGAATACGCAGTGATAGCTGAACCGAAAACAATTTTATGTTTATTTAAACAGAAATAGGCCACCAGGGGTTATAGCCTATCCTAACCGAAAACAAAAATTATGAAATAACGGTAAGCAGAAATTGGCCACCAGCGGTGATAGCCTAACTGAAAATTTAAAAATTGAAGTACGCAGAAATAGGCCACCAGGGATGATAGCCTAGACTAACCGAAAGCAAAAATAACTGAAAACCAAAATTATGAAATACCGGTACGCAGAAATAGGCCACCAGCGGTGATAGCCTAGACTAACCGAAAACAAAAATAACCGAAAACAAAAATTATGAAATACCGGTACGCAGAAATAGGCCACCAGCGGTGATAGCCTAACTGAAAATTTAAAAATTTAAGTACGCAGAAATAGGCCACCAGGGATGATAGCCTAGACTAACCGAAAACAAAAATAACCGAAAACAAAAATTATGAAATACCGGTACGCAGAAATAGGCCACCAGCGGTGATAGCCTAACTGAAAATTTAAAAATTGAAGTACCGTATGCAGAAATAGGCCACCAGGGATGATAGCCTAGACTAACCGAAAACAAAAATAACCATAAACAAAAAAGTATGAAATATGCAGAAGTAGGCTACCAGGGGTGATAACCTACCTAAAAAAGCAAAACAAATATATATATATATAATAGAATATGTGACTAAATATACAATTCACCAAATAGAGATTATATAAAAATAAAGTGTAACTGCACACAAGGGGTTAATATACTGTATCAACAGATGGCGCTGGTGTCACTGTAGGCTAGTCAAGCAGGATTATATTTAGATAAACAAAGTTATCAGTCAAAGGTTACTACAAGATCATGCAAGCAACAACTAAAATTACAGATTATAGCTACAGTAGGATACTGAATACGATACCTACTAGAGTTAATAAGAAAATACAAAGCTAGGTCGATTAGAGGTGCGCGTGCGTCGTCTGCTACAAGCTAGGATAACAAATGTAAACAACAATGTTTATCAGTCAGAAAAGCAATAAAATAACATGCACGGCAACTACAGAACTATGTGGAGGTTAAACAAGCACTTAACTACTGTTCATGCAATGAATAAAGGGAATTGGGATATGAAATACTCAAATTAGGATCGAGTTTTCTCAGTGGCGATGCGGAGCTGTTGGCGATGCTAAAGCCGGCGGGTGAATGAAGGTACAGTACCCGCACATGCAGGGCGCTACATATGACAATATTGCTATCATTATTTGTTTGTATCATAATAGAAGGCTATCTCTCTCTCTCTCTCTCTCTCTCTCTCTCTCTCTCTCTCTCTCTCTCTCTCTCTCTCTCTCAATCTCTCTCTCTCTCTCTCTCTCTCTCTCCGTTAAATACAAATATATTTACGCGCGACAAACTAGTTTATAGATCCATTTCTATACATAAGTTAAAATGAATACATTGAGTTGCATAGATTGTGTTATATAATCTATTATACACTTGTTAGTGATTGTTCTAATCAGAACCCGTATTAAACACTATACTTGGTGTTGGTGTAGAAAGTATTCGAGAAACTGGTAGTCAATCTCTACATATATTTCCTGATCTACTCATAGTTATGTAATTATATATATATATATTTTTTTTTTTGGTAGTTATAAGATGTTATGCGGTCAGGATTAGCGCCAAGTTCGCTGGCACCGGGTATATATTGTATGAGTTATCCTAAACGTTTATATGTATTCGATGTTACTAAATAAATTGTAATTTTATACAGCTAAATGACTAAGAGACTTAATTTGTCTGGACGTCAATAGCATCTGAGGTGAAGCCAATGATCTTAGATCTAATAAGTGATTGAGGTTTCCGAATGTTTGTGTGCGAACTGTTGTATGGATTCTTCCCCTGCCACCTCTTTTTTTTGTTTCCTCCTTTCATGTGTTTCTTGTTGATAATCCCTACCCCTTGTGGGAATAAGGGCTGGCTACTGACTAAATTACAAACGTCAAATTAAGAGGAGTATGCTGCTGTCACATTTGTTAAATGCTTAATCATCAATCTGGTAATGTAATTTATCCGTGTTGGCTGCGAGTGTCTCGCTATCTATTAACCTTTCTTTTCCCAAGCATACGAATCGATAAACAAAGACAAAAAATACCTTCAAAGATATTGACATGTCAGTAAAGTTTTCGATAAATATCCACATCCAAGATTGCTGATTAAAGAAGCAGCTCTTGGAATAGGACGAAATATATTTCGTGAATTAGACCATGGCTAATTAGTAGGAAACAAAACATTAACATTAACAGTAGCCTATACAATCATATTGGGTGTAGTGAAGGTTGGGATCTTACACGATTGTCATTTTTAGTTCCTAAATTGTTCATTTTTTACATTAACGACCTAGCTTGATTTAGGCCTAACTAAAAAGTTTGTTAATTTTTCAAATGACACTAAAAATAGGTTGAATTATTGATCCTGATTCATGCCCTCCAAAAATAATGTGATACACTACCCGAATGGGCAATAGGCTACATGCAGTTTAGTGAAAATTGGGAAATCGACAGAAATCTCAGGATATAAATTGAACAATATTTACTTCGTCAATAAATACGCGCCATATATCTCCCGTATGAAGAGATGCAATAGCTCAATGCATACTTGTGGTGTCCGATTACATTACCCATCTCCCTTACTCAAGGCCAGGGTAGACAGTAACTACCAGCTATATCTCAGAAAAAATATATATAATTTGTTCAACAATCTGAGTGGTGACAGGGGCAAGACGCAATATCAGTGATATCTAGATGGCTAAATGACATGGAATTAAGTAACTCAATTATTACAAAAGATTTGGAAGTCATCGTCAGTCGTGATATTGTTACGCTGGCCAGCTTGCCAGAATGTATTCGTGACTCGCTAGCACTCGCCACGGCAGTGAAATGGGCTATAATAATCGTAGAACGATATTCTTTCTTTCTTAGTATTCATGTTGTCACAGACATATCAGTGTTTGCCTTTATTCTTGTCTGTGACACTTAGAAGTATTTTATATCCATGGTAGTGATTATAACATGCAGCGCGTGAGAGAGAGAGAGAGAGTCGGAGGGGAGAGCGAAGAGACAGTGTGTGTGCGTATGTATGTGTGCATTCCTCGTCGGTGGGCCCGCCCGTTCGCTATTGGACGGCGGGCCTGGCATGGCATATGACGTCTGCTTGTCATGTGATGTAGCGGTCTGTGATTGGTCGCAGAGCCATCTGGTGGCCAGACTCAGTACTTCTCTCCTTCTCTCTCGTCAGAACATGGTATCGCGCGCTCGGCCCTACAAGTCCCTCGCATTCTGTCCCACATCTAACCCCCTTTACTGCTGTGCCTCTCTCTGAACTCCTTCTTTCCAATACTTCTTATCTTTATTCAATTACCCATCCCTTCTGGTTCTCGCTTACGACTTCCATAGTCGGCCAGTCGTATTACCAGCGCCTGTTCTCACATATATGTTTTGCACTAGCTTTAGAGTTTAATAGAATCATGTCACATGGATTCATATTGTTAGGTGCTTCTAATTATTTGGTTGTTCTTTATTACTATTTAATGCTAGACAGTGGAGGGTATCTTTGGTCGTTGTCTGTGTTATGTATATGGCAAGTCAGAGCCTGTACGACTTCGACGGAGCTAGGTAGCCTGTAGTACACCCTTGTGCATATTTTCCTTTGCGAGCTTAGCAGTATACAAGCGAAGGGCTTTTGCCTACTCTTGCTTGTATACTTGCTAACTCATTTTGTTGACCTTTGAGGAGCGCCAGGGTAAGACCAGATACTTGAGATCTGGACTTATCAAGAGAGCCTCCGAGTCACTTAACGTAAGATAAGGGAAATCTGTTCAGGGGAGACAGTAGGCTGCGAGCATGCTTGAGCTCTGCCTAGGCTCCCTGTACCTTTATGCTGCTGCTAGACTTTATTAGTAAGAAAGACAGCATTTTGTTTCTTAACTTTAACTGCGTATGCTTTAGCAATTATTCACGTATTGTTTTAGCCTAGGTTGATGCATAGTGCACAACCCAGTATGGCTGTTACTTTGGCTAAGGAAGTACTGTTTTTGAGTTGCTGTTGTTAGTGCTGTCACAGAGTTGTTGCACTCTCTTGATTTCCATATATATGTATCCTACATTTTGGTGTATTTAAGATACACGCTTTGGTGTCCTGCCCCTGCATTATTCCTGTTCTATATTCGACGAGCATCTTAGAGCATCAGACGTTTTCAGAAGATTCCATATCTGTTTGCTGTAGGACTAGACTTCAAGTGTTTTCATAGAGCATTGAAGAGTTTTAGTGTTGAGTTCAGACTCACACTAAAGATAACGTAAGCATATAATCTTTTATTAAATCTTGTCATAGTTTATTTAAGCATTGTTATTACTTGAGAGCTTTTTATTAACGTAATTACTCTTGTTGTGAGTAGGCTTTGCCGTCACCGGAAAGCCTTTGTAGAAGTACACTTAACCCAGTTAATTGATACCCCGTTATCCAGTAGATTAACTCTGGAGGGTTTAAGTGTTTTGTTCACCGGCTTAATAGTTCGAGGGTTTGGAATTAGCGTACCGTTGTTGCATATCTAGCCTTTCTTGTAGTCCAATATTAAGTGCCCTTGTTTATTTCGTTGTGCCGATCGTAACAAATGGCGACCTTAGTCCAGGATATAGTGAACTGAGTTTTGCAGGATTTTTTTTGGGAGAAATCTTATTCGCCATTTTTGGGTTCGATTTTATTTCTCGCAGTGTTGGCAGTGGACATTGTTTTTGAGGATATATGGAACTTGTTGGAGTTTATTGGTGACCTAGTATTGCACTTAAAAACATCTTCGAATATTTTTTGTGAATAAAGCTACGCGAGAGTTTGGCTACTTTTGTCTTGACTTGGGATTTTTTTTATTGACTCCATCATGTCGTCACTGGACGGGTTTGAGCATAGTGAGGGCACAGTGCGAGAGACAGGCGAGAAGGTGGAGAAGGTGGAGTTGTTTGACGGCGTTCGGGTGGTGAACGGTGAGGAGGATGCTCGGAGGTTTTTGGAGGAGCCTGTGTCGGCGGACCGGGTGTCGGGGCTGGACCGGTACGGACTGCAGTGTATAGCCACGGTCATAGGGTTATCTTGCGTTAGCGGTTGGTCAAGAAGTGAGCTGGTTACCTGTGTGCTGGGTGGGGTGCATGAGGCTTCGGGTGGAGCGGGAGCTGGGGCACCTTCGTCCCAGCCCCCATTCCACTCAACTCCTATCATGGCGCCTCCTCGGGTTCCGGAGCCGAGTACGTTCCTGCAGGCCGATGTCCGCTGGCGGATGGGTATGCCTCTAGGTGACTCACTGGGTGGGTCCCCAGTAGTAGCACCCCCTCCTCAAGGTTTGTCTCCCGAGATGTTGTTTCAGCTCGAGCTCGCCAAACTTAAGCAGCAGGAGCGACAGGCTGAGCTCAAGCAGCGAAAGCATAAGGCTGAGCTCAGGCAGCAGCAGCAGAAGCATGAGGCTGAGCTCAAGCAGCGAGAGGCTGAGCCCAAGTATGAGTCTGCAAGGTATTGTGCCAATGTTGACCTAGAGAGAACTCGTGAAGAGGTGACGGGGAACCGTTTCGTCCAGGGGGATCGACCCCATGACCAGTCCCTGTCGCATCTACTAAAGTTGGTTCCAGTGTTTGATGAGTCAGGAGTTACAGAATTCTTTCTCCGTTTTGAGAAAAACTGACGGGAGCACCAATGGCCCGAGGAGAAGTGGGCAGCCCTTGTTTCTTCACGATTGACGGGGAAAGCACTCAAGGCGTACGATGCTTTGCCCCTAGATTCCTGTGTGAATTATGAGGCGTTGAAAGAGGCTGGCCTGAGGGTGTATGAGTTGCAGCCAGAGACCTATAGGCTGAAGTTTAGGGCTGTTCCTAAGCGAAAGGAGAGTACTTTCCAGGAACACGCTAGAGAACTATCAGATGCGTTTGAGAATTGGTTGAGGTCCTGGTGCGAGCCTTGGGTTCAGTCCCAACGATTTGGTTTTCGGGCATCAGGTTAGAGGTCCTCTAAGCATGGTGAGAGAGATCTGGGAAGGGACTGTGCCGCCATGTTCTCTACTCAAGTATGTCCTCGAGAGTAGAGACAGGATGCTGAAAAGCCTGGAGTTGGCAGGGAGAAATTTGGTGGGTACTCAGGCCTTGATGAAGGATCGATATGACTTAAAAGCAAAGCTCCAGGAGTTTGTGGTAGGACAGGAGGTTTCGGTCTTGTTGCCCTTAGTAGGCCATCTCCTGTCTGCCAAGTATGTTAGTCCTTACAAGGTCGTGAAGAAGTTATCCGACCTAGATTACCTTGTGGCTACTTCTGATAGGCGCAAGAAGAATCAGCTCTGTCATGTGAACCTGTTGAAAGAGTTTGTGAGGCGCCCACCTGAGCAACCTACTGTCCCCGTACTGGTCTGCAGCAGCCAAGGTGGAGAAGGAGAGGGGGGCAGTGAGGCACAGATGGAGGAAAGTTGGGATTGTCATGTCCCGGCGGATCAGTGGGCAGGGAACACGAGTCAGGTGGCTGTGGAAGCGCTTGAGCACCTGCCTGAGCAACAGCGTGCAGCGATCCAGCAGCTGTTCGGTTTATACCCCACTGTTTTTGCCGAGCACCCAGGCCTCACAACTCATGCGGTGCACGATGTCGACGTTGGAGACCACCTCCCCTTTAAATCAGTGCCCTATCGTGTACCTCCCATTAAACTTCCGGCTCTCCGAGCGGAATTAGGCTACATGTTGGAGAGGGGGCTGATAGAGAAATGGGCGGTTAGGTGGACATCTCCCGTCACTCTGCAGCCTAAACCAGACGGCAAGGTCAGGTTTTGCATTGACTTCAGGCGGTTGAACGGCTTAACCCCCACTAATGCCTACCCTCTTCCCCGCGTAGATGACAGTGTTGACAAGATTGGGTGTGCACGTTACCTGACCAAGGTGGATCTTGTCAAAGGCTACTGGCAGGTGCCATTGTCGGAGCGGGCGAAGCAGGTGTGCGGGTTTGTGGGGGATGGGAACACTTACCGTTGCAACGTAATGCCGTATGGGTTGAAGAATGCACCTGCAACCTTCAAATGCCTGATGAATGAGTTAGTGGCGGAGATCCCTAACTGCACCGTTTATCTAGATGATGTAATAATCTACGATGATGACTTTGAAAGCCATTGCGAGCACATCGGGGCATTGTTCAGGAGGATGAGTGAGGCTCATTTGGTGGTCAATTTGGGCAAATGCAATTTTGTTCGGGCAACTGTGCAGTATATACTTAGAGTTTGTGGTAGGGTTAGGCCAGGTGAGCCCCCCCCCCCCAACAAAAAAACTAAGATACAGGCTATTAACCTGGGGTCGTTTCGGGCCATGAGTGAGCACCGTGCCTCATGTGAAGGCAAGATGGCAGGTGCTCGTTGTACTCTACGTGCTTCACAATTCTCACTCCCTAGACTGGAACAAGACTTCACAGGCTTCACTGTTCATTGTAAAGCGGTGAATGTTAAGGATCTCAGCCTATGCCCGAGAGGAAGTAAGTTGGAATATAGAAAAAAAAAAAAAAAAAAAAAAAAAAACAGTTCCCCAGGCCGACCACCAAGCGACAAATCATGAGGTTCTTGGGCATGATAGGGTATTATCGGAGATTTATCCGCGGATACTCCTCGGTGCTGGCTCCTCCGACTGACCTACTTGCAAAGATGAAAAAGTTTGTGTGGGCACCTGAGTGTGAGAAAGCATTCTCCCAGGTGAAACATCTTTTGTGCACTCACCCCATACTCAGGGCCCCAGACTTCTCGAGACCTTTTCAGCTAGCGACAGATGCTAGCGGTGTAGGGGCTGGTGCCGTCTTGTTGCAAACAGACACAGAAGGTGTGGAACACCCAGTAAGTTTCTTCTCTAAGAAGTTCAACTCAGCACAAAACAACTATTCAGTGGTAGAGAAGGAGCTTCTGGCCATTGTGCTGGCGCTCAGGCACTTTGAGGTGTATGTTCCCGCTTTTGGCCCAGTCGTGGTGATCTACACTGACGACCACCCTTTGAAGTTTTTAAATCAGTTCCACAACCGGAATATGAGGCTAACCAGATGGTCCTTAATGTTGCAGGAGTACAACCTAGACATTCGCCATATTGCCGGTTGTGACAACGTGATAGCGGACTGTTTGTCTAGGGTGGAGGACCCAGGGTAGATCGCCACAGGTGTGTTGGTTTGAGTGGAGAAAAATTAGGTTTGCCCCTATAGTGCAAAGCCGCCAAAAACACTATTACAATAATACAAAAACCTCACATAAAAACTCTTTCTTTTGATAGTATATAAGTGCAGTATGTTACAGCAAGAATCTAAGACATTCTGAGTTTTTGTTCTTAGTAGGCTAGGCTTGGTGAAGCTTGCTCGTTGACCGTAATATTGTTAAGTGATACTATTATTTTGGGGAAGTGTTGTGTAGATTTGTTTTATATATTGAAGTGTTTTTACGTTTGTGATTGTGCCTTGTTTTTCACAACTTGGGGAGTAGCTGGGTGATGCGGGGTTTGTGGGCATTCTGTCTGGTCAGATGTGGCGTTTACCTGAGGTTAAAACGTCCCACATCTTGGGCGGGGTGTTACGTTGGCCAGCTTGCCAGAATGTACTCGTGACTCGGTAGCACTCGCCACGGCAGTGAAATGGGCTATATTAATTGTAGAACGATATTCTTTCTTTCTTAGTATTCATGTTGTCACAGACAGATCAGTGTTTGCCTTTATTCTTATATGTGACACTTAGAAGTATTTTATATCCATGGTAGTGATTATAACATGCAGCGCGTGAGAGAGAGAGAGAGAGAGAGAGAGAGTCGGAGGGGAGAGCGAAGAGGCAGTGTGTGTGTGTATGTATGTGTGCATTCCTCGCTCGGTGGGCCCGCCCGCTCGCTATTGGACGGCGGGCCTGGCATGGCATATGACGTCTGCTTGTCATGTGACGTAGCGGCCTGTGATTGGTCGCAGAGCCATCTGGTGGCCAGACTCAGTACTTCTCTCCTTCTCTCTCGCCAGAACATGGTATCGCGCGCTCGGCCCTACAAGTCCCTCGCATTCTGTCCCACATCTAACCCCCTTTACTGCTGTGCCTCTCTCTGAACTCCTTCATTCCAATACTTCTTATCTTTATTCAATTACCCATTCTTTCTGGTTCTCGCCTACGACTTCCATAGTTGGCCAGTCGTATTACCAGCGCCTGTTCTCACATATATGTTTTGCACTAGCTTTAGAGTTTATTAGAATCATAGTCACATGGATTCATATTGTTGGGTGCTTCTAATTATTTGGTTGTTCTTTATTACTATTTAATGCTAGACAGTGGAGGGTATCTTTGGTCGTTGTCTGTGTTATGTATATGGCAAGTCAGAGCCTGTACGACTTCGACGGAGCTAGGTGGCCTGTAGTACACCCTTGTGCATATTTTCCTTTGCGAGCTTAGCAGTACTCAAGCGAAGGGCTTTTGCCTACTCTTGCTTGTATACTTGCTAACTCATTTTGTTGACCTTTGAAGATCGCCAGGGTAAGACCAGATACTTGAGATCTGGACTTACCAAGAGAGCCTCCTAGTCACTTAACGTAAGATAAGGGAAATCTGTTCAGGGGAGACAGTAGGCTGCGAGCATGCTTGAGCTCTGCCTAGGCTCCCTGTACCTTTATGCTGCTGCTAGACTTTATTAGTAAGAAAGTCAGCATTTTGTTTATTAACTTTAACCGCGTATGCTTTAGCAATTATGCACGTATTGTTTTTAGCCTAGGTTGATGCATAGTGCACAACCCAGTATGGCTGTTACTTTGGCTAAGGAAGTACTGTTTTTGAGTTGCTGTTGTTAGTGCTGTCACAGAGTTGTTACACTCTCTTGTTTCCATATATATGTATCCTACTTTTTGGTGTATTTAAGATACACGCTTTGGTGTCCTGCCCCCTGCATTATTCCTGTTCTATATTCGACAAGCATCTTAGAGCATCAGACGTTTTCAGAAGATTCCGTATCTGTTTGCTGTAGGACTAGACTTCAAGTGTTTTCATAGAGCATTGAAGAGTTTTAGTGTTGAGTTCAGACTCACACTAAAGATAACGTAAGCATATAATCTTTTATTAAATCTTGTCATAGTTTATTTAAGCATTGTTATTACTTGAGAGATTTTTATTAACGTAATTACTCTTGTTGTGAGTAGGCTTTGCCGTCACCGGAAAGCCTTTGTAGAAGTACACTTAACCCAGTTAATTGATACCCCGTTATCCAGTAGATTAACTCTGGAGGGTTTAAGTGTTTTGTTCACCGGCTTAATAGTTCGAGGGTTTGGAATTAGCGTACCGTTGTTGCAGATCTAGCGTATCTTGTAGTCCAATATTAAGTGCCCTTGTTTATTTCGTTGTGCCGGTCGTGACAATAGGAAACCCCCCAAAAATGCAACATTGTTTGAAATCAGAGTTTTTAGATAGAGATCTAGAAGCGTGAATAACAACAAACGTAATTTTAACATTTCACCCGTCTTTAGTAAGGCTTCATATGGATTATGTTTTTAATTTTGCTGTCCAGGGTCCATAGATTGATTGGAAGTGACGGTACAAAGAAGAATGGCAAAACAATCCAGAATAATAGAACATTAGAACATCAATAATATGCTAACGCCTGACGACTAAGGCCAAATGACAGGGAATTATAGCCAGAATGGGTTAGAACATTTAACAGAAGTAAAAGATTATTGAGGTAGTGAATATCATGAAATACATGATATGGTCAGTACAAAAGAAATGGGACTTGGGAAAACATCAGGCCTGCATATATTAGAAGTGTAGAGTAAGAGAGGATATGATACAGATGGTTTAGTTGTAAGTGGCATCCACGAAGACGATGTGGAAAACGGCTGCTGCTCCGTGATAACCATGCAAAAGTTTGGTAGATATGTGAAATAGGGTACCGATTGCTACAGTAGGATCAATAACGACAGAAAGCTTAGAAACATAATTAGATAGGCACATGGCTGTGATGTGCTGATTGTCAATGGGATCCGCCGTGAATGGGCCAGCCCATGTTATAAAGACTAATATTAGTCTTTATACCATGGGCCAGTCAGCCCATGGAGTCAGTCCTCTGAAAAAATCCCTCTTTCATGATTTTTGTTTATGGTAATGTATATGTAGGCCTAGTGGAATCAGGACTCGTATTTGGCAGTTTATTCAGACTAGCATTATACTATTATATTCAGAGTAGAAAAGGAGACTATGTTATTCAGAGTAGAAAGGTAATATGAAAGTCAAAGGGTAAATATGACATAGTATGTGTCCGTATAATTCCTACAGAACCTCGTTAAGTTGTATAAACCGTCTAATGAAAAGCCTGATTAAACTGCCAAAATGAGTCAATCCTGATGGGATTAATGATTATATATTTATTGATTCTCATGACAAACTGGTCTCTATTCACCAATGATAGTTTAGGTAAAGTAGTATTTATGTTATTCGCAAACAAGTTATATGCATTCACTAAGGGGGGAGGGAAGTAATAGGGGAATATATATCCTATATTGCACAGATAGTGGCGGGCGAGGTGGCTAGGATAAGTTACTAAACCGAACGTGGTTGGTTTTTAGGTAAACAACCGATGGTATAGACAGGAGTGGTTAATGTGCATATTATATCAAGTCATACTAGCTTAACCCACTGAGCCCTAGGCAATATAATGTAAATGTACACTCCAGGCCCAGCAGGATGTAAAAAACAAAAAGTCAGAAAACACCTGGAATGGGTTAGAAATGAAGGAAAAAAAAAAAAAAACCCCGATCCCCTAGGTCATTAAGGGGTCCTAAGGGGCGCCTGAAAGTCGGAATTAACATGTGGAAATGGGGAGGCAAAAACATGCAAAAACATGTGTTTGCGCGCTCACACGCACACGTGGTTGGACTTTGAGGGTTTTCAACCATTGGTATTATTGCGTGGGATACTTACGCAGTTCTCATACAAATCTGAGCCCTCTAGGTGCCATAGGACCGGAGTAATTAACCACGACGCACCCTATGCTTCGCTGGGGTTTAGCGTTACATACAGTGCCGACGCATACGCTGCGGCGCTGGGGTCCTGTGGGTTAATAGTATTTGAACAATATAAGTTAACTAGTAAGTTAGGGGTATTAGTGGATGAGTAATGAAATTAAGAGTTATATAATGCTCGGTTAACATGAAATTAGCCAAGAGTGATATGATGGAAAGTATTACTCTGTATGATGAGTATTCTATATATTTTATGCACAATATCAACTAGGACTAACTCACATGCTGTGTTCCTAGGCCTCCAACAGCACAGTCTTCGACCCATGCGTGGTTGAGCTGAAAGTGTTCTTGTCTGAGAAAACAACTCTTGGTTGGGAGAGAGGTATCATGACCAGGATTCGAACCCACTCATTCCAGGTATGTTTGGGAGAGATGGGCACCGTAACCACTCGGCCATGAGCGGATAAAGGAAACCACCTTTATTCTTATTTGAAGAACCCCCGCCAACTCGGCTAAGTGATACAATTTTAATCGTCCTGGTACTATTATGGAACCTCTCTGACATTATCAAAACAACTCGTGCCCAATAGTCAATGCCCTGGTCAACAAATAGTCGAGCGAAATCAAGCCTAGATTGTTTGTGCCTCTTGGCTAGCTTTAGCTTGACAACTGGTGATCTATGTTTATATCCCATCTCCTTCAATCTCTTGCGTATAGTTTCTGTAGAAGCTTGAAATTGCAAATGTTGCTTAGCTTCGTCCGCATTGGAGAATGGATGATTATACATATACTGTTTAATTTCTTGGTCCTGTTATGACGTGGTTTTCCGCTTAGCTCCACTTCTATGTCGGTCTGTCAGTTGCCCTTCTTACCACCTGTTGTTGCCACCGCTAAACGTTCCGACATCCCACTCTCGCTCATCCCAACCATACTACCCCGTTCAGAAACCTTAGCAGCCTGATGAGCCATGACTTGCTGAATGGATGACTAGGTGTGATGTGGGCAAGAGAGTATTGAGGATTTTCTGATCACCTCAGTTTCCAATAATTACAGCTTCACGTTATTTTTATTTTTCTTATTTTTTACGGAGAATAAGTTCGACCTAGGAATATATTGCGTAAAGTGTTAATGCATGGTTGGAGTGGCTGTAGATATGCATGTAATCTGTAATCAGCCAATTGCCGATATCTGGATTTTGAGAGTTTGGTTGACCTGTACGGTACCCGTCCAGCTACACTAACACTAAAAAAGACGTCGTAAGTGGCCTCTTATTCCATAGGCCTATTTATACTGCTATGTCTAGAGAGGCACATTGTGTAAGAAGAATTGCCTAAATGTTTCTTTCACGCCCGGGAATGGCACCCGTGTCCTTTTGGCTGTGACCCAAATGTGCGCTAACAAATATGCTACGGACCACTGTGTGTGTGTGTGTGTGTGTGTGTGTGTGTGTGTGTGTGTGTGTGTGTGTGTGTGTAAAATTATGTAAACTAGAACTTAAATTATATACCCGGTAAACTAAATAATGTTTAGTTATACTCCCATATATTATATACCCGGTAAACTAAATAATGTTTAGTTATACTCCCATATATTATATACCCGGTAAACTAAATAATGTTTAGTTATACTCCCATATATTATATACCCGGTAAACTAAATAATGTTTAGTTATACTCCCATATATTATATACCCGGTAAACTAAATAATGTTTAGTTATACTCCCATATATTATATACCCGGTAAACTAAATAATGTTTAGTTATACTCCCATATATTATATACCCGGTAAACTAAATATGTTAGTTATATATATATATAATATACCCGGTAAACTAAATAATGTTTAGTTATACTCCCATATATTATACCCGGTAAACTAAATAATGTTTAGTTATACTCCCATATATTATATACCCGGTAAACTAAATAATGTTTAGTTATACTCCCATATATTATACCCGGTAAACTAAATAATGTTTAGTTATACTATATACCCGGTAAAGTAAATAATGTTTAGTTATACTCCCATATATTATATACCCGGTAAACTAAATAATGTTTAGTTATACTCCCATATATTATATACCCGGTAAACTAAATAATGTTTAGTTATACTCCCATATATTATATACCCGGTAAACTAAATAATGTTTAGTTATACTCCCATATATTATACCCCGGTAAACTAAATAATGTTTAGTTATACTCCCATATATTTCCATAGTAGACATATTTTCATCGAAGCTAAATTCTAAAATCATGATACGGTAACGATAATTGTCTATATTCTAATAGTATCTCATAGAAACAGTAAGATCTTTAGCTGTATATTAACCCTTTGAATACCAGCGACGTCTTTTCAAATTTATTCTAGCTATATTTAGACGATATTATGCAGCTTAGGAAGGATCTGTGGTAGTTAAAAGGGTTGGTTGAGATAGTTTGAAGCCTTATTATGGCTACAGGTCTTTCCGGAGCTGAATAAAATCGCGTAATAGTTGCTAGAATAGGAAAAAGAGGACGTCGCCGGTACAGTATGGGTTAATACACGGTCTTATCATTAATAATAATACCTGATGCAGATGTTGCAAATAGAACTAATCGTATAACCCCAGCACTGCAAGATGATGCAGATTATAATATACCTGTATTATCTAAAGAGTGTTAACCCCTTGAAGCTATGATGCGTTTTAGCACTTTATATTGGCTATCATTAGACGATTTTATGCAGCTTAGGAAGAATCTGTGGAAGTTTAAAGGGTAAAGACTAGCTCGATCAACCCTCTGACTTCCATATACCCTTCCTAATCTGAATACAATCATCTAATAATTACCATAACACAGAACAGAAATGCGTATCGGATCTTGAAAGGGTTAATTAGATAAAAGAACAATTATTTACACCTCATTGTTTTATCAAGGAAATCAGTGAAGAATGTGAGCTTAAAACACTGAACTTTGCCTTCCGTTTCTGTGTGTGCGTGTGTGTGTGTTAATTAATCTATTGTACAAATAGTGTAGTGTGAAAATTGATTGATATTAACCTCAGTGAGTGAGTGAGAGAGAGAGAGAGAGCTACATAGAGCTACATAGATACACAAACCACACAGACCTCAAGGTCCTTACTAGGCTGTCTGGCCTTACAAACTATATATGTATATATATATGCATATATATATATATATATAATTATGCACCGGTACATACATATACACACATACACACGCACACACACACATATACACATACATACATACACACATACATACATATATATACAGTATATATATACATACTCTACAGTGCACACTCATACACATACTTTTTTTTTTTTTTTTTTTTTTTTTTCATATCACCCCAGCCCTCTGCAGATAGAGGTCAAGCATTCCCTTGAAAGCGTTTATGTGTGCTCACCACTCTCGCTGGTAGTTTATTCCACTCTGTCGCCACACTGTAGGTGAAGAAACTCTTTGTGACATCTAGGTTTGCCTTTTTGGTTTTTAATTTCATTCCATTTCCGCGAGTTTGATTAGTATTGTTTAATGTGAATAGTGCATTTACATCGACTTTGTCGAAACCTTTTAGTATCTTAAAGCACTCAATAAGCTGACCCCTCAACCTCCTCTTTTTTAATGAGAACAGGTTCAATCGTTTAAGTCTTTCTTCATATGGCATTCGCACTCGTTTCAGGCATAATTAAAACTAGTACATTACGGACTCAGTAAGGCACAAGTGGATTTCAAGTCAGAGGCACAGGTTAGTGAATCAATGTCCTCTAGATTTCATTCCCACTGTTTCACGTCAGAGGCACAGGTTAGTTAATCAATGACCATTAGATTTCATTCCCACTTGAATGATGGAATCGAGGAAGGATACACAAATATATTTCGGTAATTTGTGATCGGTTGAATGGGGGGTGTTTTCACCCACGATCAAACTCTAGGGACATAGCCCACCGGGGTTCACTATCTCCCGGTCACAAATACCACAAACGGATGGGCGATCTAAGTCGCATCAGTCCCCGGGGTTTTTAAAGATCGACTCATAGTAGCAGTATAATCGATCATCTGGGTTGTTAACCAGTGTTTTTCCTAAGCCATGAAATGTCTCAAAACATTCTCGACATAACATATACCGTGCTTCACAGGCCACATGTCACTAAAGTCGGGAAATAGAAATATTTTCTTTTTCACGCTAGTTGTCGGGATCAGGAAACAGTATTGTGGCGAGATGGCATATACCCGAAATAACCGCCGGATAAGCGGTTAGGTTAGATTCCTCCGGTAATCTTCCCACCTTACCCGACTCTGGGTGAGGCGGGCCACGGCCCAGGGGTGACGTGGGATCAGGAACTCCAGCAATTTGCGATAGATATTACATCCAATCCCTTGTCTCCAGTTTCCCCCCCCCCCATTACCGAGTTTTGACTGGCTGAAACAACAACTGGGTGGAGCCCCTCTAGCTAGTTTTCTTTTCGCCCCTCAATTAGAAGCAGAGGATTTTCCCCTGCCCTTCATTGCTCCAGAACCCATGGATCTCCAAAGGGAATTCCTGGTAAGGGATAATGCCCATTAACGACTGCATGAGCTTCCTCTTCCCTAGGGATATAGCCCAGGCTATTGCCAAGCCCATACCAAACCCCTGAATAGGTCTCCCTAAGTGTTGTAACCACCAATTGAGCTGCTGCCGGAGTACGTTTGTCAACGCCCCCCAGCCTCAAAATGTTAGTGTATTTTCATGTAGTAGCAGTCATTTTCCTATCCTCCTACGTCCTCCTCTCTCCCTCAGCCATGCTAGTGCACTGGAGTCTGAGGCTGGATTCGGTGTTTTTTACCAGGGGTTGGCCGCGCCACCTTTCAAGTCTTTTGCACGTCCGGGCTGCGCCGGTACACGTAAGCGCACGCCAGAAACAGGCCGCGGGAAGCTAGGCTCCGCCTCACCCGGCGCTAACTAAGAAATGATAAAACCTTCTGAATGATGGTTGGGGTAAAACACTAGTGGGCACATGATCAACAGTCACGGGGGCATGCGAACACCGCTAATCCCGGGCCTGACACGCAAAGAAAAGGCTTCTCCCTTAAACAGCCAATATCTTAAACAAATTATAGTTTAAAAAGAAACGTCCGCCGGCAGTCGACTACCGTTATACCTTCGGTATGCCAGGTTACTGACGATTCGGCAGATATGTTTACTCTATGTTGGGGGTAGCTTCGACTCAGTGTTTGTAACACAGTGTCAGGGTGCCCTACCATTACACTTGGAGGTTCCCCATGGAGTACCAAGTTTAGTTTCCGTTCTCTAGTTTACGTGCGACACAACACGAACAGTTAGTTGGTGCTTACCATTTATGAAATTTTTGGCTTGACAAGCGTTACGCAGGCAATACCATGTCTTTTACTTCGCGATCTGGATGGGATCCCGGCGTCAGAAGGGATGATTCGTCCCGGCGGGAGGGCTCCCCCTACAAGTCTTACAAGGATTTTGTCCCTCTCTTTTATCATCCTCTACGCAATCAAGTTGTGTCCACGTAAAGGAGTGATCTATTTATTAGCTCAATTACCCGAGTCAAGGGCAGCTCAATAGCTCAATATAATTAACTTTGGGCCCGGAACGTTTTTGCTACATTCCCTTTTTTCTTGTTATCGGCTCCTCTCCACCCCCCCCTCCCCCCTTTTTTTCCCCAATGTTATGTTAATCTAAGGCAGGCGTGGTCGTCCTTTTCTTTCAATTAACTTTTCAAATTTTACGGTGGTAGTTCACCATTCCTAATCGTTTTTCTCAAGTTCTCCTGGAGCAAGTGGAGCAAGGAGACCTGGTTCAACAAGACAGAGTGCCGAGGCATTCAGCCAATGAGTTTCATACTTACAGGATTCCCAGTGGGACTCCAGACAAGTTAACTCTGGTAGCAGTCCCCAAGAGTTATAGGACTCCCTCTGATCTTTTAACATATATTTTGTCTGTAGCCACCAAAAGCCTTACGAACTTGTCCATTCCCTCTTCTCTAACCCCTATCGTTAGGACAAAATCAATAAAGGGGGGGGCGGGGGGGGGACCGGAGTCACTTACAGTTCCTTTACGGCCCCTTTAATGTTTCAAATCTTACATGTCCAGATTTTTTACGCCGGGGGGGGGGGGGGGGACATGCCCACCGCCACTCAGGGCTACCGGCCAGTTGGTTTCAAGGTAATTGCATAATCCTCTTAGGCTAGCAGCACTTTACAGCCTCCCCCCCTCCGGCGTACGATGTGTAATAGCCAGCTGTTTTTCTGGTGCTATTAGATTACTCAATGTAAATACATTTTTCCTCACTCTACGCCAATTTGCTAGAGTTCGTTGTAATCAGAGAGTGTGGCCCGATCACAGGATTAACTGCATGTGTTTATCCCTTTTTAGAAATTTAGGATTAAGTTTGCTTCCAACTTCCTTTTCTCTACATCTGGGTTAGGGCACTCTCTCTGTGATGCATTTTTTTACTACTTGTATTCCGGAAGTTGGTCATTAGTACTGTGATAAGTAACGCCCATTTTGGGCTAAGAAAATGGGGGGGGGGATATGTGGATCCCAGTACCCCCCTCCGCAGGATTACAAGGTCATACAGGGCAAGGTAGGCGCTGCTTCCGCCGGGCCAAGCCCAAGTATATGTTTACGAGCTAAAAAGCTCGAACAAATTGCTTAGTTATTAATAAAAAGTTATTTAATCATTTTTTTGAAAGCTTAGTTAAAGCTTATTTATTTTACAAATAGTATACATTTCTTGTTTTACGCTATTTTAGTGATTACAAGAATGTCAATTATATATGTAAAATAAAGGTTTCTATGCTATAGTTTCACTAGATAGAAAAGTATGTTATTTCTATGCTAGTTTTCACTAGATAGAAATGTGATGTTATTGGTCGATGTGACTCAATGGGTGGACCAAAGAGACAAGCTGGGATCAGCCCAGGTTTCTGGTCAATGTGATTTTGAGTTTCGAATTAGCTCTATGTATCGGAAATTACAACAAACACCTCATGTACGAGGACCTCATGTAAGAGTATTATGTTGTTCGAGCAGGCTTCTTTGAAGCAACGCACTGCTCACACTCTTTCATATTTTATAGTTTCTATATTGTTTGCAAACAATAAAATATCTTATTCTGTTATACGGATTTTTTACTTTACCTTGCGGTTACAGAGGTTACGATATTATTGCGAATGTTCCCCTCCAGTCTTGGAATTCAAGCAACATCGTCAATGATGAAGGGGCCACTATTAAAATATAGGTTTGATTCCCGAAGGGAAGTAGAGAAAACCTAATATTTAGTAGGGGCCCCGAGGAGGAAAGGCCCCTCGCGGTCCCTGCACAGTCACGGAGCATATCTTGGTGTCTCCAGATGTAATAATATATATACAGTATATATATTATATCATGCGGTTTGTTAATTGACACAATGATGTATGAACATAATTATATTTTCTGATCACTAAAACTAATGCATGTATACTGTATACCATATACTGTGTAAATATAAACATTAATATTTATCTGATTAATTATATTATTCTGTATCGTTTATGCTGTCAAAGTTGAGGCAAGCAACCTACTTAGGTCAATGTGAATATTACTAATTATGTTACCAAGCTTTTGTGTTTGATTCAGCCTCAACACATGTTTTGTGTAGCCCTGCGAGAAGTCAAGCTATATAAAAGGCCAATAAATGGCGCTAGTCACTGCGTTAAAATACTGTGTACAGGCCATTAGCTGAATAAGTGAGTCATACTATATAGCACATTACTTATATTTTGATGGAGAATAGAACCCGGGTGTTTGCATATAATTACTGTATATCATAGTGCTGGCCATAATAAAACATTGGAATTAGAAGAAAAACAACAAATTGATAAACTAGATTATTCAAATACTTTCAGGAATATTTCAGAGTGGGCCTCACTCTGAAATATTCCTGAAAGTATTTGAATAATCTAGTTTATCAATTTGTTGTTTTACTTCTAATTCCAATGTTTTATTATGACCAGCACTATGATATACAGTAATTATATGCAAACACCCGGTTTCTCTTCTCCATCAAAATATAAGTAATGTGCTATATAGTATGACTCACTTATTCAGCTAATGGCCTGTACACAGTATTTTAACGCAGTGACTAGCGCCATTTATTGGCCTTGTTATATAGCTCGTAATTAATCTGTGCCCCATGAATATTGTTTCCTCTCGCTTAGGCTAATCAATAGGCAATTCATAGTGCATTTGGGTGTAGTGTATGATTAGATTAACCCTCCTGGCCCGAGTGTCATTTTAAAATGACACCACGAAATAAGGGCCGGTGCCCGGGTGTCATTTTAAAATTCGTAAGCTTGAAAGCCTATTCAGCTTGGTCTGAACGCCGTGCGTCCGATGCATGTAAACAAAGCCGATCGTTTCGTCACCGCACCTCCGAAAACAAGAAAGAGAAGACTCGTTTGTTATTGTATGTCTGTATGTCGTTGTTTCAGTAGTGAAAAGATCGTCGAATTGCTAACATCGCCTGAAAGTGCTCTCCACTGAAATCGTCATCACAACTGAACCAGTTGACTTAGAGAGCTCTACTCAACGCCAGTCTACAGATTGGAAACCGCACTACATTTATAGATGCGTGGGAAATTTCTAGCAGTTAAACTAAACAAAAATACGGTAGCCTAGGCCTAAACGTTTTTCGGCCAGATCGCCCGGGTAGCCCACACTGTCATTGTGAGAGCCTGCCCGGGCCAGGAGGGTTAATGTCCAGTATTCGATAAATGGATATTAATTGTAGCCATGTGCTGTACTTATAACGGTCTTGATGGTGTAACGATTATAGTGTTTAACATCTGTGTGTGGTAACCCAGTTTCGAATCCCGGTGAATCACATGCTTTCATTAACTCCATTGGGAAGGGTTTGGTATGAGGAGTGAAATAAATATATTTGATTATTATTTGAATAATATATCCTATACATACCAGGATACGAACCTGCTTTGTTACGAATGCAGAACTATAATTACCGTTCAACAACGCCTTCATATATCAACTACCAATCATTGTTCAAACAGCACTATTCAGTTTATACAGTCAACAAGAGGAAGCCTGCTAGGGTTGGCGCAAGTTATTAGGTCTCTTATTGTGGTCTGACCTTGATGTTGTTATGGCTCACTGAATGACCCTGACTCTGACGCACACTCTCTCTCTCTCTCTCTCTCTGACCTACAATATGCAGTTCAGGCAAGTTCTAATATAATTTGAATATGGTAATACATTGATTACCAAGGTTTCTCATTAATTATATACGTCCGGAATGTGTATATGAGGTCTTGACATTTTACGAGTATAATGTGTTATATTACTTAGATAGTGTGTTTTTTTATCATAAAAAAATACAGTCAAAGTGTATTTGCACTTCTAACAGTGTATATGCAATGAAAGCATTTAAGTTCGTTAAAACTTTTGCTAGAAACTTCACCTTGTATGATTCCGGTGCTATTCCTCCCTCTCTCCTACTTATGCCTAATATCCTAATCTCTTCTAAAGATGTACTTTCTACCCTCTCTGGGCTTAATACTAAGAAAGCGTATGGTCCAGACGGTGTTCCTCCTGTTGTACTAAAATACTGTGCTTCCGTGCTGACTCCCTGCCTAGGCAAACTCTTTCGTCTCTGTCTCTCCTCAATCGTCTTCCCTTCTGGCTGGAAGTTTGCTCTCATTCAACCTGTCACAAAGAATAGTGACCGCTCTCAACCCTCCAGCTATCGTCCAATTGCTCTCATCTCTTGTATCTCTAAAGTGTTTTAAACTATTGTTGCTTCCAAATTTCTTAAGCATTTCTCTTCCCATAATCTACTCTCAGATCGCCAGTATGGCTTCCTTAATCCTTTCTCTGTGGCCTTATTTGTGCTATTTATGGTATATTCAGGCACTCCTGAATGAATAATAAATTATCTGCATTAAATGAATTGTATTCTGCCGAAAACTAGGCAAAAATAGCTTCAAAATGACGCCAGAACGAGCTTCGTAGGTGGCGGGGTTCACCCCCAGCGTTGCCATAGACATTCGGGAAAACTCGCTAAGTATTAGCACTCGCTCGCTCGGCAACACTGTCGAGACACCCGCGCGAGTGAGCGGCTGGCTGCTCTGAGGGTCAGACGGAGGTCCCTCACGCTCCCGCCCACTGACACTCGATTTCTATGGCTCTTACAGGCTTTTAAAGCCTGGAAATTGCTGTAAATTGCCTATGCGTTCCAGAACGTCACCCGCAGGGAAAGGGTTAAGGGTTGCTCTACTGGTTATCTTCTTTCATATTTTACTAACTCTTGGTCATCCTCCTTTTGGGACATCGGTGAGACCTTTTCTATTGCGCTAGACATATCGAAGTCCTTTGATAAAGTCTGGCACAAATCTTTAATTTCTAAACTAACGTCCTTCTGTTTTTATCCCTCCATCTGTGCCTTTTTCTTTAATTTCCTTTCCGGCCGTTCCATAGCTGCAGTTGTGGACGGCCATCGCTCATTTCCTCATCCTATCAACTCTGGTGTTTCTCAGGGCTCTGTCCTATCTCCCATTCTCTTTCTAATTTTCATAAATTATCTTTTCAACTGTACCTCCAGTCC
Organism: Paralithodes platypus; assembly: GCA_032716605.1. Classification (NCBI taxonomy): domain Eukaryota; kingdom Metazoa; phylum Arthropoda; class Malacostraca; order Decapoda; family Lithodidae; genus Paralithodes; species Paralithodes platypus. The sequence goes on along the minus strand of CM064532.1, from coordinate 26,913,264 downwards.
CATCCATTCATACACAGACAGACAACTCTACCTTACACTACTCAATTAGTTTTCCAGAACGCCCCAGCCAGCAATCACTCAAAAACAAACGTAATGAGGCCATACAACACTTATCTTCTGATTTAACTACTATTTTCTATTGGGGCAGAGAAAACATTGTTGCCTTTAATGTTTCCAAAACCCAATTTATCCATTTATCTAGTCGTCCCAAACCCTCAAAGGACTATCCCTTATCTTTCAACAATACCAAAATCAATCCTTCATCTTCTCTCAATACTCTTGGTGTTTCTTTTTCTTCTGCTCTCACTTGGAAGGGCCATATTACCAGTCTTGCTAAGGCAGCCTCCCAGAAGCTGGGTATGCACAATCGTCTCAAGTTTTTTTTGTATCCCTGCACAGCTTCCTCTGTACTGGGGCACAGTGCGTCCTTGTATTGAGTATTGTTCACACGTGTGAGGTGGATCCTCTCACACCGCACTTCTAGACAAAGTAAAAAGGAAAGCCTTTTGTATCATTAACTCGTGTCCACTCACCAACCCTCTGCAATCTCTCTCTCTTCGCCGCAATGTTGAATCTCTCTCGCTATTCTATCGCTACTACAATAATCAGTGTTCCTCAGAGATCTCCCAGTGTATACCACCACCTCTACGTAGGGTACGTGGTACACGTCGTGCAACACAATCCCACCCCTACTCTATGCAACTCTCCAAACCAAGAGTGAAACGTTACTCTCAGTCTTTCTTCTATTCAACAGCTGAGCTCTGGAACTCTCTCCCAGAATCAGCTTTTCCTTTTTCCTATGACTTAAATTACTTCAAACTCCGTGTGTCCAGACATTTTAGCTCGAAAGTCCCTTGATTTTGGCCCTGTCACTCTTTCAACTCTGTGGGAGGCACTCGCTACAGGTAGTTCTGCCTTTTGACTCCCTCACTTTCATAGACAAAAACAAATATTATATTAATCGTGTAACCCAGTCTTATAATGCAATGGCGCCACACAGTGGTGAAATTGTCAGTAAATAAGCCTTAGGCAAATACTGAGTGGGCATCCTTACTTACAGTGATTATCTGACTTATTTAACGTGACTTAGAATTCACATTGGTTTTTAGTTTCCTTTATTGATTAATATAGGCAGAAATAATATGCTCTTCTTGGCTATGGCAGAGGACACACATTTTATCCATTACTCTCCCTAACACTTGAGACTTAGCCACTTATAATAGCAAATGCCGTACTTGTCAGTTCTGTGCATTTCCTTGGGTATTGCTACTATATTTAAGGTTCCAATTTCAAATATTGATATGTCAAGGGTATTATAGTATTAAACTAAAATGTGTGATGTACAATGTTCAGTAATGTCAGTACTTAACCAAAAAGCCCATCGACACGCCATATCAAAATCTTACTGTTTCCAATACATTAGCATTGCATTAGTATTCTTATAATATGAAGTGGAAGCCAATGCCAAATTTGGAACTCAATAGGTGGTGTGAAAGTATACGAGTATAGGATGACCAGGCAGTGGTGATGTAGGTTCAGGGAGCCTTATCAGCACATAACTAACTACCCAGGGGCCGATGGTGTGGAATAACTATAGACTTAAGTGACACTGATTGCAAAATTCCTTATCTAGAATTTAACCTCTTGACTATGCTGTATGAATGAATGAATGAATGAACAGGAAATAGGTTTTAATTTACAGATAATTACTAGTTCTTCTGTACATAAAATGCATATTCAGGAAGGGTGTCCGTAAATGCACGGATATGCAATTCTGGTATTCGATAATTTAGAATTTAAATGAGTCAATACACGAATTATATCAAATTTGAGCTACAATAATTTTTGCTAGTAGCAGGCAAATGACAACCTTGGTAGCCTCCATCCTCAGAATGTCTTCAGTCAAGCAGTGAGGTTGCATTGCATATGATTGAAAATGCATAAATGTATCTAAAATACATTATGATAGTATAGTGTACGTTAGATTTATCCGTCATATATATATATATATATATATATATATATATATATAATATATAATATATATATATTTATATATATATATATATATATATATATATATATATATATATATATATATACTACATATATATATATATATATATATATATATAATATATATATATATATATATATATATATATATATATATAATATATATACAGTATATACATAGAGTATATACAGTAGCCCAACTAAGTTTTGCAACAATATTAGGTACGTGGCACCTTTCTAATTTGCACTCCCGTCCCAAGCCCGTGTGGTCGTGTCTAGGAGGAGCCGTGGTGTCTAGGCAGGCCCCACCGCCTGTGCTACCACAGTAGGGTCATTTGCTTGGAATCATTGACAATTTTGTTCCTACCTTATTCTCTCGATGGATTTGACAACCTGAACCATTTTAAAGGAAAATTAGCTCCTATGCCCCTCTGAAAAATGACCGCTAACTCTGCTAGAGCCCAATATTAAAAATGTCCGCCGACGCCATCTTGAAAAACATGAAATGTAATATCTCTGGCATCAGATGAGCTACAAGGACGAATGAGGTGTCCTTTTTCACTAATTCTGGCATTACAAATCCACTGGAATGGTTATTGTATTGTATTGTATTGTATATTGTATTGTTATTGTATTGTATTATACTAATTGTACATACTAATCTGCCACTTTACTGTCACTACATGATTCACTGTATGAGCCACTATCAGAATCACTGTCCTCACTTCGCTGCTATCATCACTGTTGTTCTCTGCCTGCGGATTTGTAGGTAGTGGTATGGATGGGGGAAGTGGGGGCTGGATTGAACGGACAGGCAAACATAGGCCATTTACAAGATGCCATCCATGGCCGATCGGTGAGGGGTGACTTTGGAGCTGGTAATGCTTTTGCAAATATGCAAGATAGTTTGCACGCTCCAAGTGTGGACGGAGACTGTCCAAGTCAGGCACAAGTCGGATAGTGCTTTTTTTCTTCTGAGCTCTCCACTTCGCTGCCCTCGCATCTCCCAGGGTCTTGCTTTTGGTATCACCATAGACATATCGAATGACAAACCGCTCCAAATCACTGATGACCTGTTCTGTGACTAGGAGCTGTGTACCACATGCTGCTAGCAGGTCGTGTGCCTCTTTAGACTTCTCCAGACGATCTGTGATGAGCTTCTTGCTTGCTCCATAGAAGCCAGAGTTGTGGTCACACCCAGTGAGGACATGAAGTGGTATGATGGATGCAGCCATTGCCTCACTGCACAAACATTGGGCATCGATAAGCTGACGTTTGCGTTTCACACACAGGATTTCTGTTGTCTTCTGAGCAACATATGCCGCTTGCACGTAGTTGTCTGTGTCCTCTGTGTCAAGAACGACAGCTGCTGTGTAGCTGTCTGACCGGAGCACACTATATATGGTGAGCATTGCCGTATCTGCCTCTGCATGTGAGCATGTGAGCTCTGGCACAAGCTTGCCTGTGGTGAGATTCTTTGCAGTGCTGCCAACTACACAGTAGATTATCTCGGTGCTAGTTGTTGCTGCTGTTCTCTGAAATTCCGTTTGAAGAAATGCCTGAAGGCAGATTTTGTTCCCAGGTTTACCCAGGAGGGCATGGAAAACTTTACTAGAAGGAAATTTATCTTCTGTCTTCATGAAGACATTGCTGATTGGCATTTTTTTTGGGCGCAGTATTCTCTCACTGTCCTTGATCGTGTAATTCTGATCATATGAATCATTGACGCAAATGATGCGCTCAGCATGCTTGTGTCTCGTTAGAACGAAGTGCACCCACTTCTCTGCATAATCTCCCCAGGTATACTTGGTACCATCTCCCTTCTCTCTGTCTTCAATGGTAGGAGTTGTTAGGCGCCAGATGAGGCCCATATCAATAATAGACGTGTATACATCAGGCTCTGGAGTGACAGTCATAGTTAGTTTTTGTTGAAGCTTTCTTTTCTGTGCCTTACGGATGGTTCCATTGATGTTGAAGATGGAAAGGCACTCGGCTGTAACACGATGCTGCAGGACTTCTTGAAGTTTGAGGGCACCACTCGTTTCAACCAGTCCGAGAACAGAGGCCAAGGCATTACGCTGCATTTCCTCAGTCTTTCCCTTCAGGTTCTCACCATCTGCTTTCTTCAATTCCTGAGTTGAAAAGTTCAAACGCTTGCTACGGGGAACTCTGTCGTTGAGAGACTTGGTCTTGGAATATACTCTCTCATTCAAGAACTGCTTCAGTTTGCTTGTGCCATCCTCCTTTGCCGATTTCAAGTCGGCAGCGAGAGCGTCTGAGGCTGGGATTCCTGACTATAGGGATCGAAGTGTCTTGTTTGTATGGTCAAATGGATCACACTTGAATTCAGTGAGACATGCGCTTATATCCTGTACAGCTTGTTCATCCTTCTTCATTTTACTCGACGAGCAATCAGCATGCTTCCCTTTTCCTTGTTTCTTGCGATTAGAATGGCGATGGACCTTTGTTCTCACCCGATTGATGTTATTCACATTCCGAGTGTTTGAAAGGAGCTGCTTTTCATTGTTCAGAATGGCCAACCAACCAGACTTCAGCTTAGAGCCCTTATTCATTGTTGACTCTATGTCGAGGGCGACACACGAATATGGTTTTCCTGTCATTGACTGTGCAAACATACCACTCTCCATGAATGCAGCCTGATCGACAGGAAGGGTATCAAGCACTGCGGTGAAATCGGGGAGATGCCGACCATACTTGTCATTATCATAGATTTGCATCAAAGGAAGCATGAGCTTGAGTGAGGACTTGAACTTAGTCCAGTTGCTTGTTCTGATTGCATGGATATTTTGAGTTAGAACCTCAACCATTTCCATGAATGACATCCAGTATTCTGCTTGTGGGGCACCCTCAAAGTCCTTGAAGAGAGCATCAACGAGGTCCTTCAGCTCAGCATTTCTCTCTAGCTCTGCATGTTCATCTGCAAGTTCCTGTGCATCAATCGGATGTCGAAGCTTGGCAAGGGATGCCTTTACTTCTTCAGATAGAGGGGAATCTTCCAAACGTTATGATACGACTTTTCCCGGATGGATTCCCACTTCTCAGGTGTAATGTTTTCCAAACGATCATCTGCGGTACATCGCTTACCACAGAGTAAAATGCACTCGTATTCATTTAATGTCTTGTCTGGTAACTCTTCACTCTCTCTTCTATTATCCATTATTTCGGTCACTTCACAAGTCGGCGATTTTCATCAGATGGGCATGCGATCCATCTGAAACAGTAAAAAAGTAATATTAGATATACACCGCAGGCAGAGAACAACAGTGATGATAGCAGCGAAAGTGAGGACAGTGATTCTGATAGTGGCTCATACAGTAAATCATGTAGTGACAGTGAAGTGGCAGATTAGTATGTACAATTAGTATAATACAATACAATAACAATACAATATACAATACAATACAATACAATAACCATTCCAGTGGATTTGTAATGCCAGTATTAGTGAAAAGGGACACCTCATTCGTCCTTGTAGCTCATCTCATGCCAGAGATATTACTAAACATTATGTTATGTTATAACAGGGTTTTTCAAGATGGCGTTGGCGGCCATTTTGAATATTGGGCTCTAGCAGAGTTAGCGGTCATTTTTCAGAGGGGCATAGGAGCTAATTTTCCTTTAAAATGGTTCAGGTTTTCAATTCCATCGAGAGAAAAAGGTAGGAACAAAATGGTCACGGATTCCAAGCAAATGACCCTACTACAGCCAGAGCACACAGACACTGTACTCGCATATGCTGGCCGCTTCATATGGCAATATTGCTATAATTATGTATTTGTATCATATTAGAAGGTTTTCTCTCTCTCTCTCTCTCTCTCTCTCTCTCTCTCTCTCTCTCTCTCTCTCTCTCTCTCTCTCTCTCTCTCATTGAGGTTAATATCAATCAATGTTCACACTACACTATTTGTAGATTAATTAACACACACACGCACACACAGAAACGGAAGGCAAAGTTCAGTGTTTTAAGCTCACATTCTTCACTGATTTCCTTGATAAAACAATGAGGTGTAAATAATTGTTCTTTTATCTAATTAACCCTTTCAAGATCCGATACGCATTTCTGTTCTGTGTTATGGTAATTATTAGATGATTGTATTCAGATTAGGAAGGGTATATGGAAGTCAGAGGGTTGATCGAGCTAGTCTTTACCCTTTTAATAACCACAGATTCTTCCTAAGCTGCATAAAATCGTCTAATGATAGCCAATATAAAGTGCTAAAACGCATCATAGCTTCAAGGGGTTAACACTCTTTAGATAATACAGGTATATTATAATCTGCATCATCTTGCAGTGCTGGGGTTATACGATTAGTTCTATTTGCAACATCTGCATCAGGTATTATTATTAATGATAAGACCGTGTATTAACCCATACTGTACCGGCGACGTCCTTTTTTTCCTATTCTAGCAACTATTACGCGATTTTATTCAGCTCCGGAAAGACCTGTAGCCATAATAAGGCTTCAAACTATCTCAACCAACCCTTTTAACTACCACAGATCCTTCCTAAGCTGCATAATATCGTCTAAATATAGCTAGAATAAAATTGAAAAGACGTCGCTGGTATTCAAAGGGTTAATATACAGCTAAAGATCTTACTGTTTCTATGAGATACTATTAGAATATAGACAATTATCGTTACCGTATCATGATTTTAGAATTTAACTTCGATGAAAATATGTCTACTATGGAAATATATGGGAGTATAACTAAACATTATTTAGTTTACCGGGTATATAATATATGGGAGTATAACTAAACATTATTTAGTTTACCGGGTATATAATATATGGGAGTATAACTAAACATTATTTAGTTTACCGGGTATATAATATATGGGAGTATAACTAAACATTATTTAGTTTACCGGGTATATAATATATGGGAGTATAACTAAACATTATTTAGTTTACCTTATTTAGTTTACCGGGTATATAATATATGGGAGTATAAACATTATTTAGTTTACCGGGTATATAATATATGGGAGTATAACTAAACATTATTTAGTTTACCGGGTATATAATTTATGGGAGTATAACTAAACATTATTTAGTTTACCGGGTATATAATATATGGGAGTGTAACTAAACATTATTTAGTTTACCGGGTATATAATATATGGGAGTGTAACTAAACATTATTTAGTTTACCGGGTATATAATATATGGGAGTGTAACTAAACATTATTTAGTTTACCGGGTATATAATATATGGGAGTGTAACTAAACTATATTTAGTTTACCGGGTATATAATATAAGGGAGTGAAACTAAACATTATTTAGTTTACCGGGTTATATAATATATGGGTATAACTAAACATTATTTAGTTTACCGGGTATATAATTTATGGGAGTATAACTAAACATATAATTTATGGGAGTATATAAACATTATGGAGTATAACTAAACATTATTTAGTTTACGGGTATATATATATGGGAGTATAAGGAGTATAACTAAACATTATTTAGTTTACCGGGTATATAATATATGGGAGTATAACTAAACATTATTTAGTTTACCGGGTATATAATATATGGGAGTATAACTAAACATTATTTAGTTTACCGGTAATATATGGGAGTATAACTAAACATTATTTAGTTTACCGGGTATATAATATATGGGAGTATAACTAAACATTATTTAGTTTACCGGGTATATAATATATGGGAGTATAACTAAACATTATTTAGTTTACCGGGTATATAATATATGGGAGTATAACTAAACATTATTTAGTTTACCGGGTATATAATATATGGGAGTATAACTAAACATTATTTAGTTTACCGGGTATATAATATATGGGAGTATAACTAAACATTATTTAGTTTACCGGGTATATAATATATGGGAGTATAACTAAACATTATTTAGTTTACCGGGTATATAATATATGGGAGTATAACTAAACATTATTTAGTTTACCGGGTATATAATATATGGGAGTATAACTAAACATTATTTAGTTTACCGGGTATATAATATATGGGAGTATAACTAAACATTATTTAGTTTACCGGGTATATATATATGGGAGTATAACTAAACATTATTTAGTTTACCGGGTATATAATATATGGGAGTATAACTAAACATTATTTAGTTTACCGGGTATATAATATATGGGAGTATAACTAAACATTATTTAGTTTACCGGGTATATAATATATGGGAGTATAACTAAACATTATTTAGTTTACCGGGTATATAATATATGGGAGTATAACTAAACATTATTTAGTTTACCGGGTATATAATATATGGGAGTATAACTAAACATTATTTAGTTTACCGGGTATATAATATATGGGAGTATAACTAAACATTATTTAGTTTACCGGGTACATAATATATGGGAGTATAACTAAACATTATTTAGTTTACCGGGTACATAATATATGGGAGTATAACTAAACATTATTTAGTTTACCGGGTATATAATATATGGGAGTATAACTAAACATTATTTAGTTTACCGGGTATATAATATATGGGAGTGTAACTAAACATTATGTAGTTTAACTAAACATTATTTAGTTTACCGGGTATATAATATATGGGAGTAACTAAACATTATTTAGTTTACCGGGTATATAATTTATGGGAGTATAACTAAACATTATTTAGTTTACCGGGTATATAATATATGGGAGTGTAACTAAACATTATTTAGTTTACCGGGTATATAATATATGGGAGTGTAACTAAACATTATTTAGTTTACCGGGTATATAATATATGGGAGTGTAACTAAACATTATTTAGTTTACCGGGTATATAATATATGGGAGTGTAACTAAACATTATTTAGTTTACCGGGTATATAATATATGGGAGTGTAACTAAACATTATTTAGTTTACCGGGTATATAATATATGGGAGTATAACTAAACATTATTTAGTTTAGCGGGTATATAATATATGGGAGTATAACTAAACATTATTTAGTTACTATATATATGGGAGTATAACTAAACATTATTTAGTTTACCGGGTATATAATATATGGGAGTATAACTAAACATTATTTAGTTTACCGGGTATATAATGGGAGTATAACTAAACATTATTTAGTTTACCGGGTATATAATATATGGGAGTATAACTAAACATTATTTAGTTTACCGGGTATATAATATATGGGAGTGTAACTAAACATTATTTAGTTTACCGGGTATATAATATATGGGAGTGTAACTAAACATTATTTAGTTTACCGGGTATATAATATATGGGAGTGTAACTAAACATTATTTAGTTTACCGGGTATATAATATATGGGAGTGTAACTAAACATTATTTAGTTTACCGGGTATAATATAATTGGGAGTGTAACTAAACATTATTTAGTTTACCGGGTATATAATATATGGGAGTATAACTAAACAAAACATTATTTAGTTTACCGGGTATATAATTTATGGGAGTATAACTAAACATTATTTAGTTTACCGGGTATATAATTTATGGGAGTATAACTAAACATTATTTAGTTTACCGGGTATAATATATGGGAGTATAACTAAACATTATTTAGTTTACTTACCGGGTATATAATATATGGGAGTAACTAAACATTATTTAGTTTACCGGGTATATAATATATGGGAGTATAACTAAACATTATTTAGTTTACCGGGTATATAATATATGGGAGTATAACTAAACATTATTTAGTTTACCGGGTATATAATATATGGGAGTATAACTAAACATTATTTAGTTTACCGGGTATATAATATAGGGGAGTATAACGTAACATTATTTAGTTTACCGGGTATATAATATATGGGAGTATAACTAAACATTATTTAGTTTTTCCGGGTTATAAAATCTGGGAGTATTACTAAACATTATTTAGTTTACCGGGTATATAATATATGGGAGTATAACTAAACATTATTTAGTTTACCGGGTATATAATATATGGGAGTAAGTTTACCGGTATATAATATATGGGAGTATAACTAAACATTATTTAGTTTACCGGGTATAATATATGGGAGTATAACTAAACATTATTTAGTTTACCGGGTATATAATATATGGGAGTATAACTAAACATTATTTAGTTTACCGGGTATATAATATATGGGAGTATAACTAAACATTATTTAGTTTACCGGGTATATAATATATGGGAGTATAACTAAACATTATTTAGTTTACCGGGTATATAATATATGGGAGTATAACTAAACATTATTTAGTTTACCGGGTATATAATATTGGGAGTATAACTAAACATTATTTAGTTTACCGGGTATATAATATATGGGGAGTATAACTAAACATTATTTAGTTTACCGGGTATATAATATATGGGAGTATAACTAAACATTATTTAGTTTACCGGGTATATAATATATGGGAGTATAACTAAACATTATTTAGTTTACGGGTATATAATATATGGGAGTATAACTAAACATTATTTAGTTTACCGGGTATATAATATATGGGAGTATAACTAAACATTATTTAGTTTACCGGGTATATAATATATGGGAGTATAACTAAACATTATTTAGTTTACCGGGTATATAATATATGGGAGTATAACTAAACATTATTTAGTTTACCGGGTATATAATATATGGGAGTATAACTAAACATTATTTAGTTTACCGGGTATATAATATATGGGAGTATAACTAAACATTATTTAGTTTACCGGGTATATAATATATGGGAGTATAACTAAACATTATTTAGTTTACCGGGTATATAATATATGGGAGTATAACTAAACATTATTTAGTTTACCGGGTATATAATATATGGGAGTATAACTAAACATTATTTAGTTTTCCCGGTATATAATATATGGGAGTATAACTTAACATTATTTAGTTTACCGGGTATATAATATATGGGAGTATAACTAAACATTATTTAGTTTACCGGGTATATAATATATGGGTGTAAAACTAAACATTAAACATTATTTAGTTTACCGGGTATATAATATATGGGAGTATAACTAAACATTATTTAGTTTACCGGGTATATAATATATGGGAGTATATAGATAATTATATGGGAGTATAACTAATTATATGGGAGTATAACTAAACCTAAACATTATTTAGTTTACCGGGTATATAATATATGGGAGTATAACTAAACATTATTTAGTTTACCGGGTATATAATATATGGGAGTATAACTAAACATTATTTAGTTTACCGGGTATATAATATATGGGAGTATAACTAAAACTAAACATTATTTAGTTTACCGGGTATATAATATATGGGAGTATAACTAAACATTAGTTTACCGGGTATATAATATATGGGAGTATAACTAAACATTAGTTTACCGGGTATATAATATATGGGATGGGAGTATAACTAAACATTATTTAGTTTACCGGGTATATAATATATGGGAGTATAACTAAACATTATTTAGTTTACCGGGTATATAATATATATGAGTATAACTAAACATTATTTAGTTTACCGGGTATATAATATATGGGAGTATAACTAAACATTATTTAGTTTACCGGGTATATAATATATGGGAGTATAACTAAACAGTATTTAGTTTCCCGGGTATCTAATAGATGGGAGTACAACTACACATTAGTTAGTTTACCGGGTAATAATATATGGGAGTATAACTAACATTATTTAGTTTACCGGGTATATAATATATGGGAGTATAACTAAACATTATTAGTTTACCGGGTATATAATATATGGGAGTATAACTAAAAACATTATTTAGTTTACCGGGTATATAATATATGGGAGTATAACTAAACATTATTTAGTTTACCGGGTATATAATATATGGGAGTATAACTAAACATTATTTAGTTTACCGGGTATATAATATATGGGAGTATAACTAAACATTATTTAGTTTACCGGGTATATAATATATGGGAGTATAACTAAACATTATTTAGTTTACCGGGTATATAATATATGGGAGTATAACTAAACATTATTTAGTTTACCGGGTATATAATATATGGGAGTATAACTAAACATTATTTAGTTTACCGGGTATATAATATATGGGAGTATAACTAAACATTATTTAGTTTACCGGGTATATAATATATGGGAGTATAACTAAACATTATTTAGTTTACCGGGTATATAATATATGGGAGTATAACTAACCATTATTTAGTTTACCGGGTATATAATATATGGGAGTATAACTAAACATTATTTAGTTTACCGGGTATATAATATATGGGAGTATAACTAACATTATTTAGTTATTTAGTTTACCGGGTATATAATATATATGGGAGTATAACTAAGCATTATTTAGTTTACTGGGTATTATATAGTGTATGGGGTATAACTAATTTATTTAGTTTACCGGTATATAATATATGGGAGTAGAGTATAACTAAACATTATTTAGTTTACCGGGTATATAATATATGGGAGTATAACTAAACATTATTTAGTTTACCGGGTATATAATATATGGGAGTATAACTAAACATTATTTAGTTTACCGGGTATATAATATATGGGAGTATAACTAAACATTATTTAGTTTACCGGGTATATAATATATGGGAGTATAACTAAACATTATTTAGTTTACCGGGTATATAATATATGGGAGTATAACTAAACATTATTTATTTAGTTTACCGGGTATATATATATGGGAGTATAACTAACATTATTTAGTTTACCGGGTATAATATATGGGAGTATAACTAAACATTATTTAGTTTACCGGGTATATAATATATGGGAGTATAACTAAACATTATTTAGTTTACCGGGTATATAATATATGGGAGTATAACTAAACATTATTTAGTTTACCGGTATATAATATATGGGAGTATAACTAAACATTATTTAGTTTACCGGGTATATAATATATGGGAGTGTAACTAAACATTATTTAGTTTACCGGGTATATAATATGGGAGTATAACTAAACATTATTTAGTTTACCGGGTATATAATATATGGGAGTGTAACTAAACATTATTTAGTTTACCGGGTATATAATATATGGGAGTATAACTAAACATTATTTAGTACCGGGTATATAATATATTATTTAGTTTACCGGGTATATAATATATGGGAGTATAACTAAACATTATTTAGTTTACCGGGTATATAATATATGGGAGTATAACTAAACATTATTTAGTTTACCGGGTATATAATATATGGGAGTATAACTAAACATTATTTAGTTTACCGGGTATATAATATATGGGAGTATAACTAAACATTATTTAGTTTACCGGGTATATAATATATGGGAGTATAACTAAACATTATTTAGTTTACCGGGTATATAATATATGGGAGTATAACTAAACATTATTAGGTTACCGGGTATATAATATATGGGAGTATAACTAAACATTATTTAGTTTACCGGGTATATAATATATGGGAGTATAACTAAACATTATTTAGTTTACCGGGTATATAATATATGGGAGTATAACTAAACATTATTTAGTTTACCGGGTATATAATATATGGGAGTATAAAACTAAACATTATTTAGTTTACCGGGTATATAATATGGGGGTATAACTAAACATTATTTAGTTTACCGGGTATATAATATATGGGAGTATAACTAAACATTATTTAGTTTACCGGGTATATAATATATGGGAGTATAACTAAACATTATTTAGTTTACCGGGTATATAATATATGGGAGTATAACTAAACATTATTTAGTTTACCGGGTATATAATATATGGGAGTATAACTAAACATTATTTAGTTTACCGGGTATATAATATATGGGAGTATAACTAAACATTATTTAGTTTACCGGGTATATAATATATGGGAGTATAACTAAACATTATTTAGTTTACCGGGTATATAATATATGGGAGTATAACTAAACATTATTTAGTTTACCGGGTATATAATATATGGGAGTATAACTAAACATTATTTAGTTTACCGGGTATATAATATATGGGAGTATAACTAAACATTATTTAGTTGTTTACCGGTATATAATATATGGGAGTATAACTAAACATTATTTAGTTTACCGGGTATATAATATATGGGAGTATAACTAAACATTATTTAGTTTACCGGGTATATAATATATGGGAGTATAACTAAACATTATTTAGTTTACCGGGTATATAATATATGGGAGTATAACTAAACATTATTTAGTTTACCGGGTATATAATATATGGGAGTATAACTAAACATTATTTAGTTTACCGGGTTAACTAAACATTATTTAGTTTACCGGGTATATAATATATGGGAGTATAACTAAACAATATAATATATGGGAGTATAACTAAACATTATTTAGTTTACCGGGTATATAATATATGGTTATTTAGTTTACCGGGTATATAATATATGGGAGTATAACTAAACATTATTTATATAATATATGGGAGTATAACTAAACATTATTTAGTTTACCGGGTATATAATATATGGGAGTATAACTAAACATTATTTAGTTTACCGGGTATATAATATATGAGTGTATAACTAAACATTATTTAGTTTACCGGGTATATAATATATGGGAGTATAACTAAACATTATTTAGTTTACCGGGTATATAATATATGGGAGTATAACTAAACATTATTTAGTTTACCGGGTATATAATATGGGAGTATAACTAAACATTATTTAGTTTACCGGGTATATAATATATGGGAGTATAACTAAACATTATTTAGTTTACCGGGTATATAATATATGGGAGTATAACTAAACATTATTTAGTTTACCGGGTATATAATATATGGGAGTATAACTAAACATTATTTAGTTTACCGGGTATATAATATATGGGTGGGAGTATAACTAAACATTATTTAGTTTACCGGGTATATAATAAATGGGAGTATAACTAAACATTATTTACTTTCACAGGTATATAATATATGGGAGTATAACTAAACATTATTTAGTTTACCGGGTATATAATATATGGGAGTATAACTAAACATTATTTAGTTTACCGGGTATATAATATATGGGAGTAACTAAACATTATTTAGTTTACCGGGTATATAATATATGGGAGTGTAACTAAACATTATTTAGTTTACCGGTATATAATATATGGGAGTATAACTAAACATTATTTAGTTTACCGGGTATATAATATATGGGAGTATAACTATAAACATTATTTAGTTTACCGGGTATATAATATATGGAGTATAACTAAACATTATTTAGTTTACCGGGTATATTAGTATAACTAAACATTATTTAGTTTACCGGGTATATAATATATGGGAAGTTTACCGGGTATATAATATATGGGAGTATAACTAAACATTATTTAGTTTACCGGGTATATAATATGGGAGTATAACTAAACATTATTTAGTTTACCGGGTATATAATATATGGGAGTATAACTAAACATTATTTAGTTTACCGGGTATATAATATATGGGAGTATAACTAAACATTTTATATAATATATGGGAGTATAACTAAACATTATTTAGTTTACGGGTATATAATATATGGGAGTATAACTAAACATTATTTAGTTTACCGGGTATATAATATATGGGAGTATAACTAAACATTATTTAGTTTACCGGGTATATAATATATGGGAGTATAACTAAAACATTATTTAGTTTACCGGGTATATAATATATGGGAGTATAACTAAACATTATTTAGTTTACCCGGGTATATAATATATGGGAGTAATAAACATTATTTAGTTTACCGGGTATATAATAATGGGGAGTATAACTAAACATTATTTAGTTTACCGGTATATAATATATGGGAGTATAACTAAACATTATTTAGTTTACCGGGTATATAATATATGGGAGTATAACTAAACATTATTTAGTTTACCGGGTATATAATATATGGGAGTATAACTAAACATTATTTAGTTTACCGGGCATATAAATATATGGGAGTATAACTAAACATTATTTAGTTTACCGGGTATATAATATATGGGAGTATAACTAAACATTATTTAGTTTACCGGGTATAAAATATGGGAGTATAACTAAACATTATTTAGTTTACCGGGTATATAATATATGGGAGTATAACTAAACATTATTTAGTTTACCGGGTATATAATATATGGGAGTATAACTAAACATTATTTAGTTTACCGGGTATATAATATATGGGAGTATAACTAAACATTATTTAGTTTACCGGGTATATAATAGATGGGAGTATAAACATAATTTAGTTTACCGGGTATATAATCTATGGGAGTATAACTAAACATTATTTATTTTACCGGGTATATAATATATGGGAGTATAACTAAACATTATTTAGTTTACCGGGTATATAATATATGGGAGTATAACTAAACATTATTTAGTTTACCGGGTATATAATATATGGGAGTATAACTAAACATTATTTAGTTTACCGGGTATATAATATATGGGAGTATAACTAAACATTATTTAGTTTACCGGGTATATAATATATGGGAGTATAACTAAACATTATTTAGTTTACCGGGTATATAATATATGGGAGTATAACTAAACATTATTTAGTTTACCGGGTATATAATATATGGGAGTATAACTAAACATTATTTAGTTTACCGGGTATATAATATATGGGAGTATAACTAAACATTATTTAGTTTACCGGGTATATAATATGGGAGTATAACTAAACATTATTTAGTTTACCGGGTATATAATATATGGGAGTATAACTAAACATTATTTAGTTTACCGGGTATATAATATATGGGAGTATAACTAAACATTATTTAGTTTACCGGGTATATATATGGGAGTATAACTAAACATTATTTAGTTTACCGGGTATATAATATATGGGAGTATAACTAAACATTATTTAGTTTACCGGGTATATAATATATGGGAGTATAACTAAACATTATTTAGTTTACCGGGTATATAATATATGGGAGTATAACTAAACATTATTTAGTTTACCGGGTATATAATATATGGGAGTATAACTAAACATTATTTAGTTTACCGGGTATATAATATATGGGAGTATAACTAAACATTATTTAGTTTACCGGGTATATAATATATGGGAGTATAACTAAACATTATTTAGTTTACCGGGTATATAATATATGGGAGTATAACTAAACATTATTTAGTTTACCGGGTATATAATATATGGGAGTATAACTAAACATTATTTAGTTTACCGGGTATATAATATATGGGAGTATAACTAAACATTATTTAGTTTACCGGGTATATAATATATGGGAGTATAACTAAACATTATTTAGTTTACCGGGTATATAATATATGGGAGTATAACTAAACATTATTTAGTTTACCGGGTATATAATATATGGGAGTATAACTAAACATTATTTAGTTTACCGGGTATATAATATATGGGAGTATAACTAAACATTATTTAGTTTACCGGGTATATAATATGGGAGTATAACTAAACATTATTTAGTTTACCGGGTATATAATATATGGGAGTATAACTAAACATTATTTAGTTTACCGGGTATATAATATATGGGAGTATAACTAAACATTATTTAGTTTACCGGGTATATAATATATGGGAGTATAACTAAACATTATTTAGTTTACCGGGTATATAATATATGGGAGTATAACTAAACATTATTTAGTTTACCGGGTATATAATATATGGGAGTATAACTAAACATTATTTAGTTTACCGGGTATATAATATATGGGAGTATAACTAAACATTATTTAGTTTACCGGGTATATAATATATGGGAGTATAACTAAACATTATTTAGTTTACCGGGTATATAATATATGGGAGTATAACTAAACATTATTTAGTTTACCGGGTATATAATATATGGGAGTATAACTAAACATTATTTAGTTTACCGGGTATATAATATATGGGAGTATAACTAAACATTATTTAGTTTACCGGGTATATAATATATGGGAGTATAACTAAACATTATTTAGTTTACCGGGTATATAATATATGGGAGTATAACTAAACATTATTTAGTTTACCGGGTATATAATATATGGGAGTATAACTAAACATTATTTAGTTTACCGGGTATATAATATATGGGAGTATAACTAAACATTATTTAGTTTACCGGGTATATAATATATGGGAGTATAACTAAACATTATTTAGTTTACCGGGTATATAATATATGGGAGTATAACTAAACATTATTTAGTTTACCGGGTATATAATATATGGGAGTATAACTAAACATTATTTAGTTTACCGGGTATATAATATATGGGAGTATAACTAAACATTATTTAGTTTACCGGGTATATAATATATGGGAGTATAACTAAACATTATTTAGCTTACCGGGTATATATATGGGAGTATAACTAAACATTATTTAGTTTACCGGGTATATAATATATGGGAGTATAACTAAACATTATTTAGTTTACCGGGTATATAATATATGGGAGTATAACTAAACATTATTTAGTTTACCGGGTATATAATATATGGGAGTATAACTAAACATTATTTAGTTTACCGGGTATATAATATATGGGAGTATAACTAAACATTATTTAGTTTACCGGGTATATAATATATGGGAGTATAACTAAACATTATTTAGTTTACCGGGTATATAATATATGGGAGTATAACTAAACATTATTTAGTTTACCGGGTATATAATATATGGGAGTATAACTAAACATTATTTAGTTTACCGGGTATATAATATATGGGAGTATAACTAAACATTATTTAGTTTACCGGGTATATAATATATGGGAGTATAACTAAACATTATTTAGTTTACCGGGTATATAATATATGGGAGTATAACTAAACATTATTTAGTTTACCGGGTATATAATATTGGGAGTATAACTAAACATTATTTAGTTTACCGGGTATATAATATATGGGAGTATAACTAAACATTATTTAGTTTACCGGGTATATAATATATGGGAGTATAACTAAACATTATTTAGATTACCGGGTATATAATATGGGAGTATAACTAAACATTATTTAGTTTACCGGGTATATAATATATGGGAGTATAACTAAACATTATTTAGTTTACCGGGTATATAATATATGGGAGTATAACTAAACATTATTTAGTTTACCGGGTATATAATATATGGGAGTATAACTAAACATTATTTAGTTTACCGGGTATATAATATATGGGAGTATAACTAAACATTATTTAGTTTACCGGGTATATAATATATGGGAGTATAACTAAACATTATTTAGTTTACCGGGTATATAATATATGGGAGTATAACTAAACATTATTTAGTTTACCGGGTATATAATATATGGGAGTATAACTAAACATTATTTAGTTTACCGGGTATATAATATATGGGAGTATAACTAAACATTATTTAGTTTACCGGGTATATAATATATGGGAGTATAACTAAACATTATTTAGTTTACCGGGTATATAATATATGGGAGTATAACTAAACATTATTTAGTTTACCGGTATAATATATGCGAGTATAACTAAACATTATTTAGTTTACCGGGTATATAATATATGGGAGTATAACTAAACATTATTTAGTTTACCGGGTATATAATATATGGGAGTATAACTAAACATTATTTAGTTTACCGGGTATATAATATATGGGAGTATAACTAAACATTATTTAGTTTACCGGGTATATAATATATGGGAGTATAACTAAACATTATTTAGTTTACCGGGTATATAATATATGGGAGTATAACTAAACATTATTTAGTTTACCGGGTATATAATATATGGGAGTATAACTAAACATTATTAGGTTACCGGGTATATAATATATGGGAGTATAACTAAACATTATTTAGTTTACCGGGTATATAATATATGGGAGTATAACTAAACATTATTTAGTTTACCGGGTATATAATATATGGGAGTATAACTAAACATTATTTAGTTTACCGGGTATATAATATATGGGAGTATAACTAAACATTATTTAGTTTACCGGGTATATAATATATGGGAGTATAACTAAACATTATTTAGTTTACCGGGTATAAAATATGTGCGTATAACTAAACATTATTTAGTTTACCGGGTATATAATATATGGGAGTATAACTAAACATTATTTAGTTTACCGGGTATATAATATATGGGAGTATAACTAAACATTATTTAGTTTACCGGGTATATAATATATGGGAGTATAACTAAACATTATTTAGTTTACCGGGTATATAATATATGGGAGTATAACTAAACATTATTTAGTTTACCGGGTATATAATATATGGGAGTATAACTAAACATTATTTAGTTTACCGGGTATATAATATATGGGAGTATAACTAAACATTATTTAGTTTACCGGGTATATAATATATGGGAGTATAACTAAACATTATTTAGTTTACCGGGTATATAATATGGGAGTATAACTAAACATTATTTAGTTTACCGGGTATATAATATATGGGAGTATAACTAAACATTATTTAGTTTACCGGGTATATAATATATGGGAGTATAACTAAACATTATTTAGTTTACCGGGTATATAATATATGGGAGTATAACTAAACATTATTTAGTTTACCGGTATATAATATATGGGAGTATAACTAAACATTATTTAGTTTACCGGGTATAATATATGGGAGTATAACTAAACATTATTTAGTTTACCGGGTATATAATATATGGGAGTATAACTAAACATTATTTAGTTTACCGGGTATATAATATATGGGAGTATAACTAAACATTATTTAGTTTACCGGGTATATAATATATGGGAGTATAACTAAACATTATTTAGTTTACCGGGTATATAATATGGAGTATAACTAAACATTATTTAGTTTACCGGGTATATAATATATGGGAGTATAACTAAACATTATTTAGTTTACCGGGTATATAATATATGGGAGTATAACTAAACATTATTTAGTTTACCGGGTATATAATATATGGGAGTATAACTAAACATTATTTAGTTTACCGGGTATATAATATGGGAGTATAACTAAACATTATTTAGTTTACCGGGTATAATATATGGGAGTATAACTAAACATTATTTAGTTTACCGGGTATATAATATATGGGAGTATAACTAAACATTATTTAGTTTACCGGGTATATAATATATGGGAGTATAACTAAACATTATTTAGTTTACCGGGTATATAATATATGGGAGTATAACTAAACATTATTTAGTTTACCGGGTATATAATATATGGGAGTATAACTAAACATTATTTAGTTTACCGGGTATATAATATATGGGAGTATAACTAAACATTATTTAGTTTACCGGGTATATAATATATGGGAGTATAACTAAACATTATTTAGTTTACCGGGTATATAATATATGGGAGTATAACTAAACATTATTTAGTTTACCGGGTATATAATATATGGGAGTATAACTAAACATTATTTAGTTTACCGGGTATATAATATATGGGAGTATAACTAAACATTATTTAGTTTACCGGGTATATAATATATGGGAGTATAACTAAACATTATTTAGTTTACCGGGTATATAATATATGGGAGTATAACTAAACATTATTTAGTTTACCGGGTATATAATATATGGGAGTATAACTAAACATTATTTAGTTTACCGGGTATATAATATATGGGAGTATAACTAAACATTATTTAGTTTACCGGGTATATAATATATGGGAGTATAACTAAACATTATTTAGTTTACCGGGTATATAATATATGGGAGTATAACTAAACATTATTTAGTTTACCGGGTATATAATATATGGGAGTATAACTAAACATTATTTAGTTTACCGGGTATATAATATATGGGAGTATAACTAAACATTATTTAGTTTACCGGGTATATAATATATGGGAGTATAACTAAACATTATTTAGTTTACCGGGTATATAATATATGGGAGTATAACTAAACATTATTTAGTTTACCGGGTATATAATATATGGGAGTATAACTAAACATTATTTAGTTTACCGGGTATATAATATATGGGAGTATAACTAAACATTATTTAGTTTACCGGGTATATAATATATGGGAGTATAACTAAACATTATTTAGTTTACCGGGTATATAATATATGGGAGTATAACTAAACATTATTTAGTTTACCGGGTATATAATATATGGGAGTATAACTAAACATATTATATATGGGAGTATAACTAAACATTATTTAGTTTACCGGGTATATAATATATGGGAGTATAACTAAACATTATTTAGTTTACCGGGTATATAATATATGGGAGTATAACTAAACATTATTTAGTTTACCGGGTATATAATATATGGGAGTATAACTAAACATTATTTAGTTTACCGGGTATATAATATATGGGAGTATAACTAAACATTATTTAGTTTACCGGGTATATAATATATGGGTGTATAACTAAACATAATTAGTTTACCGGGTATATAATATATGGGAGTATAACTAAACATTATTAGGTTACCGGGTATATAATATATGGGAGTATAACTAAACATTATTTAGTTTACCGGGTATATAATATATGGGAGTATAACTAAACATTATTTAGTTTACCGGGTATATAATATATGGGAGTATAACTAAACATTATTTAGTTTACCGGGTATATAATATATGGGAGTATAACTAAACATTATTTAGTTTACCGGGTATATAATATATGGGAGTATAACTAAACATTATTTAGTTTACCGGGTATATAATATATGGGAGTATAACTAAACATTATTTAGTTTACCGGGTATATAATATGGGAGTATAACTAAACATTATTTAGTTTACCGGGTATATAATATATGGGAGTATAACTAAACATTATTTAGTTTACCGGGTATATAATATATGGGAGTATAACTAAACATTATTTAGTTTACCGGGTATATAATATATGGGAGTATAACTAAACATTATTTAGTTTACCGGGTATATAATATATGGGAGTATAACTAAACATTATTTAGTTTACCGGGTATATAATATATGGGAGTATAACTAAACATTATTTAGTTTACCGGGTATATAATATATGGGAGTATAACTAAACATTATTTAGTTTACCGGGTATATAATATATGGGAGTATAACTAAACATTATTTAGTTTACCGGGTATATAATATATGGGAGTATAACTAAACATTATTTAGTTTACCGGGTATAATATATGGGGGTATAACTAAACATTATTTAGTTTACCGGGTATATAATATATGGGAGTATAACTAAACATTATTTAGTTTACCGGGTATATAATATATGGGAGTATAACTAAACATTATTTAGTTTACCGGGTATATAATATATGGGAGTATAACTAAACATTATTTAGTTTACCGGGTATATAATATATGGGAGTATAACTAAACATTATTTAGTTTACCGGGTATATAATATATGGGAGTATAACTAAACATTATTTAGTTTACCGGGTATATAATATATGGGAGTATAACTAAACATTATTTAGTTTACCGGGTATATAATATATGGGAGTATAACTAAACATTATTTAGTTTACCGGGTATATAATATATGGGAGTATAACTAAACATTATTTAGTTTACCGGGTATATAATATATGGGAGTATAACTAAACATTATTTAGTTTACCGGGTATATAATATATGGGAGTATAACTAAACATTATTTAGTTTACCGGGTATATAATATATGGGAGTATAACTAAACATTATTTAGTTTACCGGGTATATAATATATGGGAGTATAACTAAACATTATTTAGTTTACCGGGTATATAATATTGGGAGTATAACTAAACATTATTTAGTTTACCGGGTATATAATATATGGGAGTATAACTAAACATTATTTAGTTTACCGGGTATATAATATATGGGAGTATAACTAAACATTATTTAGTTTACCGGGTATATAATATATGGGAGTATAACTAAACATTATTTAGTTTACCGGGTATATAATATATGGGAGTATAACTAAACATTATTTAGTTTACCGGGTATATAATATGGGAGTATAACTAAACATTATTTAGTTTACCGGGTATATAATATATGGGAGTATAACTAAACATTATTTAGTTTACCGGGTATATAATATATGGGAGTATAACTAAACATTATTTAGTTTACCGGGTATATAATATGGGAGTATAACTAAACATTATTTAGTTTACCCGGTATATAATATATGGGAGTATAACTAAACATTATTTAGTTTACCGGGTATATAATATATGGGAGTATAACTAAACATTATTTAGTTTACCGGTATATAATATATGGGAGTATAACTAAACATTATTTAGTTTACCGGGTATATAATATATGGGAGTATAACTAAACATTATTTAGTTTACCGGGTATATAATATATGGGAGTATAACTAAACATTATTTAGTTTACCGGGTATATAATATTGGGAGTATAACTAAACATTATTTAGTTTACCGGGTATATAATATATGGGAGTATAACTAAACATTATTTAGTTTACCGGGTATATAATATATGGGAGTATAACTAAACATTATTTAGTTTACCGGGTATATAATATATGGGAGTATAACTAAACATTATTTAGTTTACCGGGTATATAATATATGGGAGTATAACTAAACATTATTTAGTTTACCGGGTATATAATATATGGGAGTATAACTAAACATTATTTAGTTTACCGGGTATATAATATATGGGAGTATAACTAAACATTATTTAGTTTACCGGGTATATAATATATGGGAGTATAACTAAACATTATTTAGTTTACCGGGTATATAATATATGGGAGTATAACTAAACATTATTTAGTTTACCGGGTATATAATATATGGGAGTATAACTAAACATTATTTAGTTTACCGGGTATATAATATATGGGAGTATAACTAAACATTATTTAGTTTACCGGTATATAATATGGGAGTATAACTAAACATTATTTAGTTTACCGGGTATATAATATGGGAGTATAACTAAACATTATTTAGTTTACCGGGTATAATATATGGGAGTATAACTAAACATTATTTAGTTTACCGGGTATATAATATATGGGGGTATAACTAAACATTATTTAGTTTACCGGGTATATAATATATGGGAGTATAACTAGACATTATTTAGTTTACCGGGTATATAATATATGGAGGTATAACTAAACATTATTTAGTTTACCGGGTATATAATATGGGAGTATAACTAAACATTATTTAGTTTACCGGGTATATAATATATGGGAGTATAACTAAACATTATTTAGTTTACCGGGTATATAATATATGGGAGTATAACTAAACATTATTTAGTTTACCGGGTATATAATATATGGGAGTATAACTAAACATTATTTAGTTTACCGGGTATATAATATATGGGAGTATAACTAAACATTATTTAGTTTACCGGGTATATAATATATGGGAGTATAACTAAACATTATTTAGTTTACCGGGTATATAATATATGGGAGTATAACTAAACATTATTTAGTTTACCGGGTATATAATATGGGAGTATAACTAAACATTATTTAGTTTACCGGGTATATAATATATGGGAGTATAACTAAACATTATTTAGTTTACCGGGTATATAATATATGGGAGTATAACTAAACATTATTTAGTTTACCGGGTATATAATATATGGGAGTATAACTAAACATTATTTAGTTTACCGGGTATATAATATATGGGAGTATAACTAAACATTATTTAGTTTACCGGGTATATAATATATGGGAGTATAACTAAACATTATTTAGTTTACCGGGTATATAATATATGGGAGTATAACTAAACATTATTTAGTTTACCGGGTATATAATATATGGGAGTATAACTAAACATTATTTAGTTTACCGGGTATATAATATATGGGAGTATAACTAAACATTATTTAGTTTACCGGGTATATAATATATGGGAGTATAACTAAACATTATTTAGTTTACCGGGTATATAATATATGGGAGTAAAACTAAACATTATTTAGTTTACCGGGTATATAATATATGGGAGTATAACTAAACATTATTTAGTTTACCGGGTATATAATATATGGGAGTATAACTAAACATTATTTAGTTTACCGGGTATATAATATATGGGAGTATAACTAAACATTATTTAGTTTACCGGGTATATAATATATGGGAGTATAACTAAACATTATTTAGTTTACCGGGTATATAATATATGGGAGTATAACTAAACATTATTTAGTTTACCGGGTATATAATATATGGGAGTATAACTAAACATTATTTAGTTTACCGGGTATATAATATATGGGAGTATAACTAAACATTATTTAGTTTACCGGGTATATAATATATGGGAGTATAACTAAACATTATTTAGTTTACCGGGTATATAATATATGGGAGTATAACTAAACATTATTTAGTTTACCGGGTATATAATATATGGGAGTATAACTAAACATTATTTAGTTTACCGGGTATATAATATATGGGAGTATAACTAAACATTATTTAGTTTACCGGGTATATAATATATGGGAGTATAACTAAACATTATTTAGTTTACCGGGTATATAATATATGGGAGTATAACTAAACATTATTTAGTTTACCGGGTATATAATATATGGGAGTATAACTAAACAGTTAGTATATAATATATGGGAGTATAACTAAACATTATTTAGTTTACCGGTATATAATATATGGGAGTATAACTAAACATTATTTAGTTTACCGGGTATATAATATATGGGAGTATAACTAAACATTATTTAGTTTACCGGGTATATAATATATGGGAGTATAACTAAACATTATTTAGTTTACCGGGTATATAATATATGGGAGTATAACTAAACATTATTTAGTTTACCGGGTATATAATATATGGGAGTATAACTAAACATTATTTAGTTTACCGGGTATATAATATATGGGAGTATAACTAAACATTATTTAGTTTACCGGGTATATAATATATGGGAGTATAACTAAACATTATTTAGTTTACCGGGTATATAATATATGGGAGTATAACTAAACATTATTTAGTTTACCGGGTATATAATATATGGGAGTATAACTAAACATTATTTAGTTTACCGGGTATATAATATATGGGAGTATAACTAAACATTATTTAGTTTACCGGGTATATAATATATGGGAGTATAACTAAACATTATTTAGTTTACCGGGTATATAATATATGGGAGTATAACTAAACATTATTTAGTTTACCGGGTATATAATATATGGGAGTATAACTAAACATTATTTAGTTTACCGGGTATATAATATATGGGAGTATAACTAAACATTATTTAGTTTACCGGGTATATAATATATGGGAGTATAACTAAACATTATTTAGTTTACCGGGTATATAATATATGGGAGTATAACTAAACATTATTTAGTTTACCGGGTATATAATATATGGGAGTATAACTAAACATTATTTAGTTTACCGGGTATATAATATATGGGAGTATAACTAAACATTATTTAGTTTACCGGGTATATAATATATGGGAGTATAACTAAACATTATTTAGTTTACCGGGTATATAATATATGGGAGTATAACTAAACATTATTTAGTTTACCGGGTATATAATATATGGGAGTATAACTAAACATTATTTAGTTTACCGGGTATATAATATATGGGAGTATAACTAAACATTATTTAGTTTACCGGGTATATAATATATGGGAGTATAACTAAACATTATTTAGTTTACCGGGTATATAATATATGGGAGTATAACTAAACATTATTTAGTTTACCGGGTATATAATATATGGGAGTATAACTAAACATTATTTAGTTTACCGGGTATATAATATATGGGAGTATAACTAAACATTATTTAGTTTACCGGGTATATAATATATGGGAGTATAACTAAACATTATTTAGTTTACCGGGTATATAATATATGGGAGTATAACTAAACATTATTTAGTTTACCGGGTATATAATATATGGGAGTATAACTAAACATTATTTAGTTTACCGGGTATATAATATATGGGAGTATAACTAAACATTATTTAGTTTACCGGGTATATAATATATGGGAGTATAACTAAACATTATTTAGTTTACCGGGTATATAATATATGGGAGTATAACTAAACATTATTTAGTTTACCGGGTATATAATATATGGGAGTATAACTAAACATTATTTAGTTTACCGGGTATATAATATATGGGAGTATAACTAAACATTATATAGTGTACTGGGTATATAATATATGGGACAGCAACTAAACATTATTTAGTTTACCGGGTATATAATATATGGGAGTATAACTAAACATTATTTAGTTTACCGGGTATATAATATATGGGAGTATAACTAAACATTATTTAGTTTACCGGGTATATAATATATGGGAGTATAACTAAACATTATTTAGTTTACCGGGTATATAATATATGGGAGTATAACTAAACATTATTTAGTTTACCGGGTATATAATATATGGGAGTATAACTAAACATTATTTAGTTTACCGGGTATATAATATATGGGAGTATAACTAAACATTATTTAGTTTACCGGGTATATAATATATGGGAGTATAACTAAACATTATTTAGTTTACCGGGTATATAATATATGGGAGTATAACTAAACATTATTTAGTTTACCGGGTATATAATATATGGGAGTATAACTAAACATTATTTAGTTTACCGGGTATATAATATATGGGAGTATAACTAAACATTATTTAGTTTACCGGGTATATAATATATGGGAGTATAACTAAACATTATTTAGTTTACCGGGTATATAATATATGGGAGTATAACTAAACATTATTTAGTTTACCGGGTATATAATATATGGGAGTATAACTAAACATTATTTAGTTTACCGGGTATATAATATATGGGAGTATAACTAAACATTATTTAGTTTACCGGGTATATAATATATGGGAGTATAACTAAACATTATTTAGTTTACCGGGTATATAATATATGGGAGTATAACTAAACATTATTTAGTTTACCGGGTATATAATATATGGGAGTATAACTAAACATTATTTAGTTTACCGGGTATATAATATATGGGAGTATAACTAAACATTATTTAGTTTACCGGGTATATAATATATGGGAGTATAACTAAACATTATTTAGTTTACCGGGTATATAATATATGGGAGTATAACTAAACATTATTTAGTTTACCGGGTATATAATATATGGGAGTATAACTAAACATTATTTAGTTTACCGGGTATATAATATATGGGAGTATAACTAAACATTATTTAGTTTACCGGGTATATAATATATGGGAGTATAACTAAACATTATTTAGTTTACCGGGTATATAATATATGGGAGTATAACTAAACATTATTTAGTTTACCGGGTATATAATATATGGGAGTATAACTAAACATTATTTAGTTTACCGGGTATAATATATGGGAGTATAACTAAACATTATTTAGTTTACCGGGTATATAATATATGGGAGTATAACTAAACATTATTTAGTTTACCGGGTATATAATATATGGGAGTATAACTAAACATTATTTAGTTTACCGGGTATATAATATATGGGAGTATAACTAAACATTATTTAGTTTACCGGGTATATAATATATGGGAGTATAACTAAACATTATTTAGTTTACCGGGTATATAATATATGGGAGTATAACTAAACATTATTTAGTTTACCGGGTATATAATATATGGGAGTATAACTAAACATTATTTAGTTTACCGGGTATATAATATATGGGAGTATAACTAAACATTATTTAGTTTACCGGGTATATAATATATGGGAGTATAACTAAACATTAT
This sequence comes from Paralithodes platypus, assembly GCA_032716605.1. NCBI lineage: Eukaryota > Metazoa > Arthropoda > Malacostraca > Decapoda > Lithodidae > Paralithodes > Paralithodes platypus. The sequence continues at coordinate 26,883,387 of CM064532.1, read as the reverse complement.
TTAGTTTACCGGGTATATAATATATGGGAGTATAACTAAACATTATTTAGTTTACCGGGTATATAATATATGGGAGTATAACTAAACATTATTTAGTTTACCGGGTATATAATATATGGGAGTATAACTAAACATTATTTAGTTTACCGGGTATATAATATATGGGAGTATAACTAAACATTATTTAGTTTACCGGGTATATAATATATGGGAGTATAACTAAACATTATTTAGTTTACCGGGTATATAATATATGGGAGTATAACTAAACATTATTTAGTTTACCGGGTATATAATATATGGGAGTATAACTAAACATTATTTAGTTTACCGGGTATATAATATATGGGAGTATAACTAAACATTATTTAGTTTACCGGGTATATAATATATGGGAGTATAACTAAACATTATTTAGTTTACCGGGTATATAATATATGGGAGTATAACTAAACATTATTTAGTTTACCGGGTATATAATATGGGAGTATAACTAAACATTATTTAGTTTACCGGGTATATAATATATGGGAGTATAACTAAACATTATTTAGTTTACCGGGTATATAATATATGGGAGTATAACTAAACATTATTTAGTTTACCGGGTATATAATATATGGGAGTATAACTAAACATTATTTAGTTTACCGGGTATATAATATATGGGAGTATAACTAAACATTATTTAGTTTACCGGGTATATAATATATGGGAGTATAACTAAACATTATTTAGTTTACCGGGTATATAATATATGGGAGTATAACTAAACATTATTTAGTTTACCGGGTATATAATATATGGGAGTATAACTAAACATTATTTAGTTTACCGGGTATATAATATATGGGAGTATAACTAAACATTATTTAGTTTACCGGGTATATAATATATGGGAGTATAACTAAACATTATTTAGTTTACCGGGTATATAATATATGGGAGTATAACTAAACATTATTTAGTTTACCGGGTATATAATATATGGGAGTATAACTAAACATTATTTAGTTTACCGGGTATATAATATATGGGAGTATAACTAAACATTATTTAGTTTACCGGGTATATAATATATGTATGTATAACTAAACATTATTTAGTTTACCGGGTATATAGTACATGGGATTATACCTCACCATTCTTTAGTCTAGCGGCTATAGAATATATGGGAGTATAACTAAACATTATTTAGTTTACCGGGTATATAATATATGGGAGTATAACTAAACATTATTTAGTTTACCGGGTATATAATATATGGGAGTATAACTAAACATTATTTAGTTTACCGGGTATATAATATATGGGAGTATAACTAAACATTATTTAGTTTACCGGGTATATAATATATGGGAGTATAACTAAACATTATTTAGTTTACCGGGTATATAATATATGGGAGTATAACTAAACATTATTTAGTTTACCGGGTATATAATATATGGGAGTATAACTAAACATTATTTAGTTTACCGGGTATATAATATATGGGAGTATAACTAAACATTATTTAGTTTACCGGGTATATAATATATGGGAGTATAACTAAACATTATTTAGTTTACCGGGTATATAATATATGGGAGTATAACTAAACATTATTTAGTTTACCGGGTATATAATATATGGGAGTATAACTAAACATTATTTAGTTTACCGGGTATATAATATATGGGAGTATAACTAAACATTATTTAGTTTACCGGGTATATAATATATGGGAGTATAACTAAACATTATTTAGTTTACCGGGTATATAATATATGGGAGTATAACTAAACATTATTTAGTTTACCGGGTATATAATATATGGGAGTATAACTAAACATTATTTAGTTTACCGGGTATATAATATATGGGAGTATAACTAAACATTATTTAGTTTACCGGGTATATAATATATGGGAGTATAACTAAACATTATTTAGTTTACCGGGTATATAATATATGGGAGTATAACTAAACATTATTTAGTTTACCGGGTATATAATATATGGGAGTATAACTAAACATTATTTAGTTTACCGGGTATATAATATATGGGAGTATAACTAAACATTATTTAGTTTACCGGGTATATAATATATGGGAGTATAACTAAACATTATTTAGTTTACCGGGTATATAATATATGGGAGTATAACTAAACATTATTTAGTTTACCGGGTATATAATATATGGGAGTATAACTAAACATTATTTAGTTTACCGGGTATATAATATATGGGAGTATAACTAAACATTATTTAGTTTACCGGGTATATATATGGGAGTATAACTAAACATTATTTAGTTTACCGGGTATATAATATATGGGAGTATAACTAAACATTATTTAGTTTACCGGGTATATAATATATGGGAGTATAACTAAACATTATTTAGTTTACCGGGTATATAATATATGGGAGTATAACTAAACATTATTTAGTTTACCGGTATATAATATATGGGAGTATAACTAAACATTATTTAGTTTACCGGGTATATAATATATGGGAGTATAACTAAACATTATTTAGTTTACCGGGTATATAATATGGAGTATAACTAAACATTATTTAGTTTACCGGGTATATAATATATGGGAGTATAACTAAACATTATTTAGTTTACCGGGTATATAATATATGGGAGTATAACTAAACATTATTTAGTTTACCGGGTATATAATATATGGGAGTATAACTAAACATTATTTAGTTTACCGGGTATATAATATATGGGAGTATAACTAAACATTATTTAGTTTACCGGGTATATAATATATGGGAGTATAACTAAACATTATTTAGTTTACCGGGTATATAATATATGGGAGTATAACTAAACATTATTTAGTTTACCGGGTATATAATATATGGGAGTATAACTAAACATTATTTAGTTTACCGGGTATATAATATATGGGAGTATAACTAAACATTATTTAGTTTACCGGGTATATAATATATGGGAGTATAACTAAACATTATTTAGTTTACCGGGTATATAATATATGGGAGTATAACTAAACATTATTTAGTTTACCGGGTATATAATATATGGGAGTATAACTAAACATTATTTAGTTTACCGGGTATATAATATATGGGAGTATAACTAAACATTATTTAGTTTACCGGGTATATAATATATGGGAGTATAACTAAACATTATTTAGTTTACTGGGTATATAATATATGGGAGTATAACTAAACAATTTACCATTTAGTTTACCGGGTATATAATATATGGGAGTATAACTAAACATTATTTAGTTTACCGGGTATATAATATATGGGAGTATAACTAAACATTATTTAGTTTACCGGGTATATAATATATGGGAGTATAACTAAACATTATTTAGTTTACCGGGTATATAATATATGGGAGTATAACTAAACATTATTTAGTTTACCGGGTATATAATATATGGGAGTATAACTAAACATTATTTAGTTTACCGGGTATATAATATATGGGAGTATAACTAAACATTATTTAGTTTACCGGGTATATAATATATGGGAGTATAACTAAACATTATTTAGTTTACCGGGTATATAATATATGGGAGTATAACTAAACATTATTTAGTTTACCGGGTATATAATATATGGGAGTATAACTAAACATTATTTAGTTTACCGGGTATATAATATATGGGAGTATAACTAAACATTATTTAGTTTACCGGGTATATAATATATGGGAGTATAACTAAACATTATTTAGTTTACCGGGTATATAATATATGGGAGTATAACTAAACATTATTTAGTTTACCGGGTATATAATATATGGGAGTATAACTAAACATTATTTAGTTTACCGGGTATATAATATATGGGAGTATAACTAAACATTATTTAGTTTACCGGGTATATAATATATGGGAGTATAACTAAACATTATTTAGTTTACCGGGTATATAATATATGGGAGTATAACTAAACATTATTTAGTTTACCGGGTATATAATATATGGGAGTATAACTAAACATTATTTAGTTTACCGGGTATATAATATATGGGAGTATAACTAAACATTATTTAGTTTACCGGGTATATAATATATGGGAGTATAACTAAACATTATTTAGTTTACCGGGTATATAATATATGGGAGTATAACTAAACATTATTTAGTTTACCGGGTATATATATATGGGAGTATAACTAAACATTATTTAGTTTACCGGGTATATAATATATGGGAGTGTAACTAAACATTATTTAGTTTACCGGGTATATAATATATGGGAGTGTAACTAAACATTATTTAGTTTACCGGGTATATAATATATGGGAGTATAACTAAACATTATTTAGTTTACCGGGTATATAATATATGGGAGTATAACTAAACATTATTTAGTTTACCGGGTATATAATATATGGGAGTATAACTAAACATTATTTAGTTTACCGGGTATATAATATATGGGAGTATAACTAAACATTATTTAGTTTACCGGGTATATAATATATGGGAGTATAACTAAACATTATTTAGTTTACCGGGTATATAATATATGGGAGTATAACTAAACATTATTTAGTTTACCGGGTATATAATATATGGGAGTATAACTAAACATTATTTAGTTTACCGGGTATATAATATATGGGAGTATAACTAAACATTATTTAGTTTACCGGGTATATAATATATGGGAGTATAACTAAACATTATTTAGTTTACCGGGTATATAATATATGGGAGTATAACTAAACATTATTTAGTTTACCGGGTATATAATATATGGGAGTATAACTAAACATTATTTAGTTTACCGGGTATATAATATATGGGAGTATAACTAAACATTATTTAGTTTACCGGGTATATAATATATGGGAGTATAACTAAACATTATTTAGTTTACCGGGTATATAATATATGGGAGTATAACTAAACATTATTTAGTTTACCGGGTATATAATATATGGGAGTATAACTAAACATTATTTAGTTTACCGGGTATATAATATATGGGAGTATAACTAAACATTATTTAGTTTACCGGGTATATAATATATGGGAGTATAACTAAACATTATTTAGTTTACCGGGTATATAATATATGGGAGTATAACTAAACATTATTTAGTTTACCGGGTATATAATATATGGGAGTATAACTAAACATTATTTAGTTTACCGGGTATATAATATATGGGAGTATAACTAAACATTATTTAGTTTACCGGGTATATAATATATGGGAGTATAACTAAACATTATTTAGTTTACCGGGTATATAATATATGGGAGTATAACTAAACATTATTTAGTTTACCGGGTATATAATATATGGGAGTATAACTAAACATTATTTAGTTTACCGGGTATATAATATATGGGAGTATAACTAAACCATTATTTAGTTTACCGGGTATATAATATGGGAGTATAACTAAACATTATTTAGTTTACCGGGTATATAATATGGGAGTATAACTAAACATTATTTAGTTTACCGGGTATATAATATATGGGAGTATAACTAAACATTATTTAGTTTACCGGGTATATAATATATGGGAGTATAACTAAACATTATTTAGTTTACCGGGTATATAATATATGGGAGTATAACTAAACATTATTTAGTTTACCGGGTATATAATATATGGGAGTATAACTAAACATTATTTAGTTTACCGGGTATAATATATGGGAGTATAACTAAACATTATTTAGTTTACCGGGTATATAATATATGGGAGTATAACTAAACATTATTTAGTTTACCGGGTATATAATATATGGGAGTATAACTAAACATTATTTAGTTTACCGGGTATATAATATATGGGAGTATAACTAAACATTATTTAGTTTACCGGGTATATAATATATGGGAGTATAACTAAACATTATTTAGTTTACCGGGTATATAATATATGGGAGTATAACTAAACATTATTTAGTTTACCGGGTATATAATATATGGGAGTATAACTAAACATTATTTAGTTTACCGGGTATATAATATATGGGAGTATAACTAAACATTATTTAGTTTACCGGGTATATAATATATGGGAGTATAACTAAACATTATTTAGTTTACCGGGTATATAATATATGGGAGTATAACTAAACATTATTTAGTTTACCGGGTATATAATATATGGGAGTATAACTAAACATTATTTAGTTTACCGGGTATATAATATATGGGAGTATAACTAAACATTATTTAGTTTACCGGGTATATAATATATGGGAGTATAACTAAACATTATTTAGTTTACCGGGTATATAATATATGGGAGTATAACTAAACATTATTTAGTTTACCGGGTATATAATATATGGGAGTATAACTAAACATTATTTAGTTTACCGGGTATATAATATATGGGAGTATAACTAAACATTATTTAGTTTACCGGGTATATAATATATGGGAGTATAACTAAACATTATTTAGTTTACCGGGTATATAATATATGGGAGTATAACTAAGCATTATTTAGTTTACCGGGTATATAATATATGGGAGTATAACTAAGCATTATTTAGTTTACCGGGTATATAATATATGGGAGTATAACTAAGCATTATTTAGTTTACCGGGTATATAATATATGGGAGTATAACTAAGCATTATTTAGTTTACCGGGTATATAATATATGGGAGTATAACTAAGCATTATTTAGTTTACCGGGTATATAATATATGGGAGTATAACTAAACATTATTTAGTTTACCGGGTATATAATATATGGGAGTATAACTAAACATTATTTAGTTTACCGGGTATATAATATATGGGAGTATAACTAAACATTATTTAGTTTACCGGGTATATAATATGGGAGTATAACTAAACATTATTTAGTTTACCGGGTATATAATATATGGGAGTATAACTAAACATTATTTAGTTTACCGGGTATATAATATATGGGAGTATAACTAAACATTATTTAGTTTACCGGGTATATAATATATGGGAGTATAACTAAACATTATTTAGTTTACCGGGTATATAATATATGGGAGTATAACTAAACATTATTTAGTTTAACGGGTATATAATATATGGGAGTATAACTAAACTAAACATTATTTAGTTTACCGGGTATATAATATATGGGAGTATAACTAAACATTATTTAGTTTACCGGGTATATAATATATGGGAGTATAACTAAACATTATTTAGTTTACCGGGTATATAATATATGGGAGTATAACTAAACATTATTTAGTTTACCGGGTATATAATATATGGGAGTATAACTAAACATTATTTAGTTTACCGGGTATATAATATATGGGAGTATAACTAAACATTATTTAGTTTACCGGGTATATAATATATGGGAGTATAACTAAACATTATTTAGTTTACCGGGTATATAATATATGGGAGTATAACTAAACATTATTTAGTTTACCGGTATATAATATATGGGAGTATAACTAAACATTATTTATATAACTAAACATTATTAGTTTACCGGGTATATAATATATGGGAGTATAACTAAACATTATTTAGTTTACCGGGTATATAATATATGGGAGTATAACTAAACATTATTTAGTTTACCGGGTATATAATATATGGGAGTATAACTAAACATTATTTAGTTTACCGGGTATATAATATATGGGAGTATAACTAAACATTATTTAGTTTACCGGGTATATAATATATGGGAGTATAACTAAACATTATTTAGTTTACCGGGTATATAATATATGGGAGTATAACTAAACATTATTTAGTTTACCGGGTATATAATATATGGGAGTATAACTAAACATTATTTAGTTTACCGGGTATATAATATATGGGAGTATAACTAAACATTATTTAGTTTACCGGGTATAATATATGGGAGTATAACTAAGCATTATTTAGTTTACCGGGTATATAATATATGGGAGTATAACTAAGCATTTTTTAGTTTACCGGGTATATAATATATGGGAGTATAACTAAACATTATTTAGTTTACCGGGTATATAATATATGGGAGTATAACTAAATATTATTTAGTTTACCGGGTATATAATATATGGGAGTATAACTAAACATTATTTAGTTTACCGGGTATATAATATATGGGAGTGTAACTAAACATTATTTAGTTTACCGGGTATATAATATATGGGAGTATAACTAAACATTATTTAGTTTACCGGGTATATAATATATGGGAGTATAACTAAACATTATTTAGTTTACCGGGTATAATATATGGGAGTATAACTAAACATTATTTAGTTTACCGGGTATATAATTTATGGGAGTATAACTAAACATTATTTAGTTTACCGGGTATATAATATATGGGAGTATAACTAAACATTATTTAGTTTACCGGGTATATAATATATGGGAGTATAACTAAACATTATTTAGTTTACCGGGTATATAATATATGGGAGTATAACTAAACATTATTTAGTTTACCGGGTATATAATATGGGAGTATAACTAAACATTATTTAGTTTACCGGGTATATAATATATGGGAGTATAACTAAACATTATTTAGTTTACCGGGTATAATATATGGGAGTATAACTAAACATTATTTAGTTTACCGGGTATATAATATATGGGAGTATAACTAAACATTATTTAGTTTACCATTTAGTTTACCGGGTATATAATATATGGGAGTATAACTAAACATTATTTAGTTTACCGGGTATATAATATATGGGAGTATAACTAAACATTATTTAGTTTACCGGGTATATAATATATGGGAGTATAACTAAACATTATTTAGTTTACCGGGTATATAATATATGGGAGTATAACTAAACATTATTTAGTTTACCGGGTATAATATATGGGAGTATAACTAAACATTATTTAGTTTACCGGGTATATAATATATGGGAGTATAACTAAACATTATTTAGTTTACCAGGTATATAATATATGGGAGTATAACTAAACATTATTTAGTTTACCGGGTATATAATATATGGGAGTATAACTAAACATTATTTAGTTTACCGGGTATATAATATATGGGAGTATAACTAAACATTATTTAGTTTACCGGGTATATAATATATGGGAGTATAACTAAACATTATTTAGTTTACCGGGTATATAATATATGGGAGTATAACTAAACATTATTTAGTTTACCGGGTATATAATATATGGGAGTGTAACTAAACATTATTTAGTTTACCGGGTATATAATATATGGGAGTATAACTAAACATTATTTAGTTTACCGGGTATATAATATATGGGAGTATAACTAAACATTATTTAGTTTACCGGGTATATAATATATGGGAGAATAACTAAACATTATTTAGTTTACCGGGTATATAATATATGGGAGTATATCTAAACATTATTTAGTTTACCGGGTATATAATTTATGGGAGTATAACTAAACATTATTTAGTTTACCGGGTATATAATATATGGGAGTGTAACTAAACATTATTTAGTTTACCGGGTATATAATATATGGGAGTGTAACTAAACATTATTTAGTTTACCGGGTATATAATATATGGGAGTGTAACTAAACATTATTTAGTTTACCGGGTATAATATATGGGAGTGTAACTAAACATTATTTAGTTTACCGGGTATATAATATATGGGAGTGTAACTAAACATTATTTAGTTTAGCGGGTATATAATATATGGGAGTATAACTAAACATTATTTAGTTTACCGGGTATATAATTTATGGGAGTATAACTAAACATTATTTAGTTTACCGGGTATATAATTTATGGGAGTATAACTAAACATTATTTAGTTTACCGGGTATAATATATGGGAGTATAACTAAACATTATTTAGTTTACCGGGTATATAATATATGGGAGTATAACTAAACATTATTTAGTTTACCGGGTATATAATATATGGGAGTATAACTAAACATTATTTAGTTTACCGGGTATATAATATATGGGAGTATAACTAAACATTATTTAGTTTACCGGGTATATAATATATGAGAGTATAACTAAACATTATTTAGTTTACCGGGTATATAATATATGGGAGTATAACTAAACATTATTTAGTTTACCGGATATATAATATATGGGAGTATAACTAAACATTATTTAGTTTACCGGGTATATAATATATGGGAGTATAACTAAACATTATTTAGTTTACCGGGTATATAATATATGGGAGTATAACTAAACATTATTTAGTTTACCGGGTATATAATATATGGGAGTATAACTAAACATTATTTATTTTACCGGGTATATAATATATGGGAGTATAACTAAACATTATTTAGTTTACCGGGTATATAATATATGGGAGTATAACTAAACATTATTTAGTTTACCGGGTATATAATATATGGGAGTATAACTAAACATTATTTAGTTTACCGGGTATATAATATATGGGAGTATAACTAAACATTATTTAGTTTACCGGGTATATAATATATGGGAGTATAACTAAACATTATTTAGTTTACCGGGTATATAATATATGGGAGTATAACTAAACATTATTTAGTTTACCGGGTATATAATATATGGGAGTATAACTAAACATTATTTAGTTTACCGGGTATAATATATGGGAGTATAACTAAACATTATTTAGTTTACCGGGTATATAATATATGGGAGTATAACTAAACATTATTTAGTTTACCGGGTATATAATATATGGGAGTATAACTAAACATTATTTAGTTTACCGGGTATATAATATATGGGAGTATAACTAAACATTATTTAGTTTACCGGGTATATAATATATGGGAGTATAACTAAACATTATTTAGTTTACCGGGTATATAATATATGGGAGTATAACTAAACATTATTTAGTTTACCGGGTATATAATATGGGAGTATAACTAAACATTATTTAGTTTACCGGGTATATAATATATGGGAGTATAACTAAACATTATTTAGTTTACCGGGTATGTAATATATGGGAGTATAACTAAACATTATTTAGTTTACCGGGTATATAATATATGGGAGTATAACTAAGCATTATTTAGTTTACCGGGTATATAATATATGGGAGTATAACTAAGCATTTTTTAGTTTACCGGGTATATAATATATGGGAGTATAACTAAACATTATTTAGTTTACCGGGTATATAATATATGGGAGTATAACTAAACATCATTTAGTTTACCGGGTATATAATATATGGGAGTATAACTAAACATCATTTAGTTTACCGGGTATATAATATATGGGAGTATAACTAAACATTATTTAGTTTACCGGGTATATAATATATGGGAGTATAACTAAACATTATTTAGTTTACCGGGTATATAATATATGGGAGTATAACTAAACATTATTTAGTTTACCGGGTATATAATATATGGGAGTATAACTAAACATTATTTAGTTTACCGGGTATATAATATATGGGAGTATAACTAAACATTATTTAGTTTACCGGGTATATAATATATGGGAGTATAACTAAACATTATTTAGTTTACCGGGTATATAATATATGGGAGTATAACTAAACATTATTTAGTTTACCGGGTATATAATATATGGGAGTATAACTAAACATTATTTAGTTTACCGGGTATAAATTATATGGGAGTATAACTAAACATTATTTAGTTTACCGGGTATATAATATATGGGAGTATAACTAAACATTATTTAGATTACCGGGTATATAATATATGGGAGTATAACTAAACATTATTTAGTTTACCGGGTATATAATATATGGGAGTATAACTAAGCATTATTTAGTTTACCGGGTATATAATATATGGGAGTATAACTAAGCATTATTTAGTTTACCGGGTATATAATATATGGGAGTATAACTAAGCATTATTTAGTTTACCGGGTATATAATATATGGGATTATAACTAAGCATTATTTAGTTTATCGGGTATATAATATATGGGAGTATAACTAAGCATTATTTAGTTTACCGGGTATATAATATATGGGAGTATAACTAAACATTATTTAGTTTACCGGGTATATAATATATGGGAGTATAACTAAACATTATTTAGTTTACCGGGTATATAATATATGGGAGTATAACTAAACATTATTTAGTTTAACGGGCATATAATATATGGGAGTATAACTAAACATTATTTAGTTTAACGGGTATATAATATATGGGAGTATAACTAAACATTATTTAGTTTACCGGGTATATAATATATGGGAGTATAACTAAACATTATTTAGTTTACCGGGTATATAATATATGGGAGTATAACTAAACATTATTTAGTTTACCGGGTATATAATATATGGGAGTATAACTAAACATTATTTAGTTTACCGGGTATATAATATATGGGAGTATAACTAAACATTATTTAGTTTACCGGGTATATAATATGTGGGAGTATAACTAAACATTATTTAGTTTACCGGGTATATAATATGTGGGAGTATAACTAAACATTATTTAGTTTACCGGGTATATAATATGGGAGTATAACTAAACATTATTTAGTTTACCGGGTATATAATATGTGGGAGTATAACTAAACATTATTTAGTTTACCGGGTATATAATATATGGGAGTATAACTAAACATTATTTAGTTTACCGGGTATATAATATGTGGGAGTAACTAAACATTATTTAGTTTACCGGGTATATAATATGTGGGAGTATAACTAAACATTATTTAGTTTACCGGGTATATAATATATGGGAGTATAACTAAACATTATTTAGTTTACCGGGTATATAATATATGGGAGTATAACTAAACATTATTTAGTTTACCGGGTATATAATATATGGGAGTATAACTAAACATTATTTAGTTTACCGGGTATATAATATATGGGAGTATAACTAAACATTATTTAGTTTACCGGGTATATAATATATGGGAGTATAACTAAACATTATTTAGTTTACCGGGTATATAATATATGGGAGTATAACTAAACATTATTTAGTTTACCGGGTATATAATATATGGGAGTATAACTAAACATTATTTAGTTTACCGGGTATATAATATATGGGAGTATAACTAAACATTATTTAGTTTACCGGGTATATAATATATGGGAGTATAACTAAACATTATTTAGTTTACCGGGTATATAATATATGGGAGAATAACTAAACATTATTTAGTTTACCGGGTATATAATATATGGGAGTATAACTAAACATTATTTAGTTTACCGGGTATATAATATATGGGAGTATAACTAAACATTATTTAGTTTACCGGGTATATAATATATGGGAGTATAACTAAACATTATTTAGTTTACCGGGTATATAATATATGGGAGTATAACTAAACATTATTTAGTTTACCGGGTATATAATATATGGGAGTATAACTAAACATTATTTAGTTTACCGGGTATATAATATGGGAGTATAACTAAACATTATTTAGTTTACCGGGTATATAATATATGGGAGTATAACTAAACATTATTTAGTTTACCGGGTATATAATATATGGGAGTATAACTAAACATTATTTAGTTTACCGGGTATATAATATATGGGAGTATAACTAAGCATTATTTAGTTTACCGGGTATATAATATATGGGAGTATAACTAAGCATTATTTAGTTTACCGGGTATATAATATATGGGAGTATAACTAAACATTATTTAGTTTACCGGGTATATAATATATGGGAGTATAACTAAACATTATTTAGTTTACCGGGTATATAATATATGGGAGTATAACTAAACATTATTTAGTTTACCGGGTATATAAT